>NC_069496.1:17485216-17610776 GCF_026875155.1 Cherax quadricarinatus
ATTTTGCGGGACATTCAAGGGATGAAAAATTTTTCCAGACATGTAAAGGGGTTGATAGGAAAGCCCGGGCAAAACATGTAAAAGGGGGAAGATAGGAAGTCTTCCAGACATGAAAAGGGATGATGGGAAAGGGCTTCCAGACAGGTAAAAGGGATGATGGGAAAAGTCTTGCAGAAAATGTAAAAGGGAAATGAAAGGAAGTCCCCCCGAACATGGTGCCAAAGTTATGATAGGAAGTCTTCCAACATGTAAAGGGGATGATGGGAAGTCTTCAGACAGGGTCAAGGATGATGGGAAGTTTCCAGCCCATGTAAAGGGATGAAGAAGCTTCCAGACATGCCCCAAGGAAATGGGGAAAGTCTTCCGGGACTTGTAAAGGGGATGATAGGAAGCTTGCGACATGTCAAGGGATAAATAGGAAGTCTTCCAGACATGTAAAGGGGGTTGTTGGAAGTCTTCCAGACATGTAAAGGGGATGATAGGAGTTTTTCCCGGGAAAATGCCCAAGGGGATGTAGGAAGTCTTCCAGAATTAAGGTTGATGGGAAAAGTTTTCCCCAGACATGTCAAGGATGATAGGAAGTTTTCCAGACATGTCAAGGGGGATGATTAGGAAGTTTTTCCGACATGTAAAGGATGAGGGGAAGTTTTCAGTTTTTGTAAAGGGGATGATAGAAGTCTTCCGGGCCCATGTAAAGGGGATGATAGGAAGTCTTCCGACATGTCAAGGATGAAAAGGAAGTTTTCCAGACATGTCAAGGGATGAAGGAATCTTCCAGAAAAGGTAAAGGGGATAAATAGGGGGGTCTTCCGAAAATGCCCCAAGGGGAGATAGGAATTTCTTCCGACTTCCCAAGGGATGATAGGAAGTCTTGCAGACATGTCAGGGAATGATAAAAAGGGTTCTTCCAGACATTCAAAGGGAATGGGAAAGTTTTGCAACATGTAAAGGGGTTTGATGGGGAAGTTTTCCAGACATGTAAAGGGGATATAGGAATTTCTTCCAGACATGTAAGGGGAGATGGGAAATTTCCAGAAATTAAAGGGGAAAGTTTAAAGTTTTTCCAGAAGGTCGGGGGGATGATAGGAAGTCTTCCAAGACTTGTAAAGGGATGGAAGTTTTCCAGACATGTAAAAGGGAATATGGGAAGTCTTCCGGGCATGTAAAGGGGATGATGGGAAAAGTTTTCCAGAATGTGGGGGGGATGATGGGAAAGTCTTCCAGACATGAAAAGGGGAAAAGGGGGAAGTCTTCCATGTAAAGGGATGATAAAAATCTTCCAAACATTGGGGGGATAAATAGGAAGTCTTCCCAGACATTGGGGGGATGAAAAGGAAGTTTTTCCAGACATGTCGGGGGGTTTAAAGGAATTTCCAGACTGTCGGGGAAGGATAGGAAGTCTTCCAGACAGTAAAGGGGGGGGATGGGGAAGTCTTCCAGAAAAAATGCCCAACCCCCCCCGGGGGGTTGATGGGGAAGTTTTCCCAAAGACATGTCAGGGGATGTTAAAGTCTTCCGGGAAAAGTAAAGGGATGATAAAGTTTTTTAGACATGTCAGGGGGTAAAAAGTCTTCCAGACATGTAAAGGGGGTGAAAAGGTTTTTTTTTTTCCCAGAAAATTGTCGGGGGAATGATAGGAAGTCTTCCAGCCAGTAAAGGGGAGGATGGGGGGAAGCTTCCAGACATGAAAAAGGGAGGATAGGAAGTCTTCCGGGACAGGTCAAGGGAGGATGGGAAAGTCTTAAAGACTTCCCAAGGGATGATAGGAAAAGTCTTAAAGACATGTAAAGGGTTGATGGGAAATTCTTCCAACATGTCAGGGGTTTGAAGGAAGTTTTCCCGGGCAGGCCCGGGGATGATGGGAATTTCTTCCAGACATTTTAAAAGGGGGATGTTGGGAAATGTTTCCAGACATGTCGGGGTGAAAGGAATTTCTTCCAGAAAAGTAAAGGGGAGGATAGGAAGTTTAAAGGGCCCATGTCAAAATGATAAAAAGTCTTCCAGACATGTCAAGGGGTTGATGGGAATTTTCCAGAAATGCCCAAGGTTTTTTTTTGGGGGTTTTTTTTTTTCCCCAGACATGAAAGGGGGGTTGGAAAGTTTTCCAGCATGTAAAGGGGTGTTTGGGGAAGTCCCAAAAACAGGGTAGGGGGGTAAGGGTCCCCAAACTGTCGGGGGTTTTAGGGGGCGGGCAGACGGGTAAATTTAATGATAAAAAATCTTCCAAAAAAAAGTCAAAAAAAAGGGAAACCCCCCAAGCCACCCAAAAAAAAATGGAGAAAAAGCCTTTCGCCCCAAAAAAAAAAAGGGAAAAGCCCAAAACCATGGTAAATGAAGGAAAAAAGTCCCAAAAAG
The DNA here is from genome assembly GCF_026875155.1 of Cherax quadricarinatus. Lineage (NCBI taxonomy): Eukaryota > Metazoa > Arthropoda > Malacostraca > Decapoda > Parastacidae > Cherax > Cherax quadricarinatus. The sequence goes on from NC_069496.1 coordinate 17,487,572, forward strand.
GGGAAAGGAGGAACCCCAAAACCCAAAAAAAGGAAAAAAAACCCTTCCCAAACCCCCCCCGGAAATAAAAAAAAAAATCCCCAGAATGTCAAGGAATAAAAGGAAGTTTTCCCCCCCCCCATTAAAAGGATTTTTTCCCCCCCAAAATTTCTGGGATGATGGGAAAGTTTTCCCAAACATGTCGGGGGGATGATAGGAAGCCCTTCCAACATGTCAAGGAAAAGGGAAGTCTTCCAGACAGGGTCAAGGATGTTAGGAAGTTTTTGCAGCATGTAAAGGGATGATAGGAATTTCTTCCAGACTTGCAAGGATGGGGGAAGTCTTCCAGACATGCCCAAGGATAAAGGAAGTTTTCCCAGACATTAAAGGGGGATGTAGGAAGTTTTCCCAAGACATGTCAGGGGATAAAAGGAAGTTTTGCGACTGTAAAGGGGATGATAGGAAGCCCTTTCCGGGACATGTCAGGGGAGTGGGAAGTTTGAAAGCCCCATGTGGGGGGAAATGATGGAAAAGGTCTTGCAGACATGCGGGGGAATGATAGGAAGTCTTGCAGACATTTTAAAGGGGAATAAAGGAAGGTTTGCAGACATGTCAGGGGAAAATGGAAGCCCTTGCAGACATGTCAAGGGATAAATGGGAAGTTTTGCGCCCCATGTCAGGGGATGATAGGAAGTCTTCCCAGACTGTCAAGGAAAGAAAAGGAAAAGTCTTGCAGACATGTCAGGGGATGATGGGAAAAGTTTTGGGCAGACATTAAAAGGGTGATAGGGAGTCTTGCAGCATGTCAGGGGATATGGGAAGTCTGCGGACATGTCAGGGGATGATAGGAAGTTTTGGGCAGAAAATGTCAAGGGATGAAGGAATCTTCCGGACATGTAAAGGGATAAAGGGAAGTTTCCCAAAACATGCCCAAGGGGAAATTTTAAAATCTTCCAGACTGTAAAGGGGGTGTTGGGGAAGTTTTCCAGGCATGTCAAGGGATGATAGGAATTTTTTGCAGCATGCCCAAGGGATAAAGGGGAAGTTTCCAGACATGTCAAGGATGATGGGAAAGGGTTTTTCCAGACATGTAAAGGGGATGATGGAAGTTTTGGGCAACATTTTAAAGGGATAAGGAAGTCTTTCCAGACATGTCAAGGGATGATGGGGAAGTTTTGCAACATGAAAAGGGGGAAGATAGGAAGCCCTTCCAGACAGGGTCAAGGGTTGATAGGAAGCTTGCGGGACTTTGTAAGGGATGATAGGAAGTTTTGCAGACATGTAAAGGGGATGATGGGGAATTTAAAGACATGTAAAGGGGATGATGGAAGTCTTGAAAGACTTTGCAAGGGATATAGGAATTTTGAAAAATTTAAAGGGTTATGGGAAAGTCTTCCAGACATGCAAGGATGATAGGAAGTTTCCAACATGTAAAGGGGAATGTTTGGAAGCTTCCGACATGTAAAGGGATGATAGGAAGTCTTCCAGACTTGTAAAGGGATGATAGGAAAGTTTTTCCCGCCCTGTAAAGGGGGATGATGGGAAGTCTTTCCAGACAGCCCAAGGATGTTTGGAAAAGCCCTTCCCGCCCATTTTCAAGGGATGATGGGGAATTTTCCCAGACATGTCAAGGATGTGGGAAGTCTTCCAGACATGTCAAGGATGATGGGGAAGTCTTCCAGAAATGTAAAGGGGGAGGGATGGGAAAGTCTTGCAGACATGTAAGGGGATAAATGGGAAAGGGTTTCCAGACATGTCAGAAAATGATAGGAAAGTCTTGCAGACATTTTCAGGGGTTTTTTTAGGAAGTTTTCCCAACAGGGTCAAAATGTGGGAAGTTTTCCCCAGACATGTCAAGGTTGATAGGAAGTCTTCCAGCCCTGTCAAGGGATAAGGGGAAAGTTTTCCCAGACGGGGCCCCAGGGGAGGGATAGGAAGTTTTTCCAGACAGGGTAAAGGGGAAATGGGAAAGGGGTCTTGCAGACATGCCCCGGGAAAAGATGGGGAAAGTCTTGCGACATGTAAAGGGGAGGGATAGGAAGTTTTGCAGACATGTAAAGGATGATAGGAATTTTCTTGCAGACAGTAAAAGGGTTTATAGGAAGTCTTGCAGCCCTGTCAAGGGATAAATGGGAAAAAGTCTTGCAGACATGTAAAGGATGATGGAAGTCTCCCGGGACATGTAAAGGGGAGGGTTTAAAAAAGTCTTCCAACATGTAAGGGGATGATGGGAAAAGGCTTCCAGCATGTCATGGATGATACGAAGTCTTCCAGACATGCCCAGGGGATGAAAAGGAAGCCCTTCCCAACGTCAGGGGTTTGATAGGAAGTCTTCCAGACATGCAGGGGATGAAAAGGAAGTTTTCCCCAGACATGCCCAAGTGGAGATACAAAGTCTTGGGGGACATGTCAGTGGAGGGGTTTTACGAAGTCTTCCAGCCCTTTGTCAGGGGATGTTAGGAAGTTTTTCCAGCAGTCAGGGGATAAAAGGGAAAGTTTCAGCATTTTCGGGGGTTTTTGGGAAGTCTTCCAGAATTTTGGGGGGAGGATAGGAAGTCTTCCAGACATGTAAAGGGGAGGTTTAGGAAGTCTTCCAGACAGGGCCCAAAGGGATGATGGGGAAGTCTTCCAAAACATGCAGGGGGATGATAGGAAAGTTTTCCCAGACTTTGTCAGGGGATGTTGGGAAAAGTTTTCCCCAGGCATGTAAAAGGGTGATGGGAAGTTTTCCCCAACATGTCAGGGGGATGATGGGGAAGTCTTCCGGGACATGTCGGGGGGGTGAAAAGGAAGTCTTCCAAAACTTGCCCGGGGGGATGTTTGGAAAAGTTTTCCCCGACAGTCAGGGGTTGATAGGAATCTTCCAGACAGGGTCGGGGGGGTGATGGGAAAAGTCTTCCGACTTGTCAGGGGGTGATGGAAGTCTTCCCAGACATGCCCCGGGGGATTTTTAGGAAGTCTTCCAGTAAAGGGAAGGGTTGATAGGAAGCCCTTCCAGACATGTGGGGTTTGGATGGGAAGCTTCCAGACTTTTGTCAGGGGATGATAGGAAGTTTTCCCAACATTCAGGGGAAATAGGAAGTCTTCCAGGCCGGGTCGGGGTTTAAAAAGGGAAGTTTTTTCAGACATGTCGGGGGGAGGGATGGGAAAAGTTTTCCCCAGCTGTCAAGGGAGGCAGGAATTTTTTCTAAAAATTCAAGGGATGATAACAAGCTTCCAGCATGTAAAGGGGATGTTGGGAAGGGTTTTCCAAAGACTTGAAAGGGTTTATAAGAATTTTTCCAGACATGTGGGGGGATGATAGGAATTTTTCCCAGAAAATGTAAAGGGGTTTTGAAAAGAATTTTTCCCCGAAAAGTCGGGGGGAATTTTAAAAAAAGGGGTTTTCCCCGAAAATGTCGGGGGGATTTGGGAAGTTTTCCCAACATTTCAGTGGATGATAGAAGTCTTCCGACATGTCAGGGGATATGGGAAAAGTCTTCCAACAGTCAAGGATGATGGGAAGCTTCCGGGACATGTCGGGGAATGATAGGAACTTTTCCGGGACTTTGTCAGTGGAGGGATGGGAAAGGGTCTTCGAGAATGTCAGGGGTGATGGGAAAGTTTCCCAAACAGGGTCAAGGAGATTAGGAATCTTGCAGACATTTTCGGGGAATGAAAAGGAAGCTTCCAGACATCCCCAAGCATAAATGGGGAACCTTCCAGAAAGGGTCAAGGATGATGGGAAAATTTTCCAGACTTTTCAGGGGGGGGTGGGAAATTTTTCCCCAACTTTATCGGGGGGGGGATAGGAAGTTTTTCCAGAATGTAAAGGGGGTGTGGGAAGTCTTCCGACAGGGTCGGGGGATGATGGGAAAGTCTTCCAAATGCAAGGGAAGATGGGAAAAGTTTTGCAGCCCAGTCAAGGGATGATAGGAAGTCTTGCAGACATGAAAGGGGGGATGATGGGAAGTTTGCAGACTTTGTGGGGGGATGATGGGGAAGTCTTGCGACAGGGTCAAGGGATGATAGGAAGTTTTTGAAAGACATTTTCAAGGGATGATGGGAATTTTTCCCAGACATTTTGGGGGAAAGATAAAAGGGTTTTCCCAGACAGGGTAAAAGGGAGGGTAAAAGGGTTTTGAAAGCCCATGTCAGGGGGATGATGGGAAGTCTTCCAGACATTCAGTGGATGATACGAAGTTTTCCAAAACATGTCGGGGATATGGGAAGTCTTCCGGGACATGTCGGGGGATGATGGGAAGTCTTCCAGCATGTCGGGGGAGGGTTTTGGAAGTTTTCCCCAACATGTAATGGATGATACGAAGTCTTCCAGACATTTCAGTGGTGAAAAACGAAGTTTTCCCAAAAACCCTTTGCCGGGGGATTGGGGAAGTCTTACAGCATGTAAAGGGGAATGATAGGAAGCTTCCAGACTGTCAGGGGGGGATGGGAAAGTCTTCCAGACATGCGGGGGGGGGATAGGGTTTCCGACATTCAAGGGGGGATGGGAAAGGGCTTCCAGACATGTAAAGGGTTTGATAGGAAGTTTCCCATGCCCGGGGGAGGATAGGAATTTTTTTCCAGACATGTAAAGGGGTGATGGGAAATCTTCCAGACTTGTCAGGGGATGATGGGAAAGTTTTCCAGACATGGGAAGGGGGTGATGGGAGTCTTCCAGACATGTCAGGGGGATGGGAAGTCTTCCAACATGTGGGGGGGGATGATGGGAAGTCTTCCGGGACAGTCGGGGGGTAAAGGGAAAGTCTTCCAACTTTCGGGGGGGGAAAAGGGAAAGTTTTCCCAAAATCTGTAAAGGGGTTTGATGGGAAAGTTTTCCAGACATTTTTGGGGCTAGGATGGGAAGTTTTTCCAGAATGTCAGGGATGATGGAACTCTTCCAGACATTCAAGGGATGATAGGGAAGCTTCCAGACATGTCGGGGGTTTATAGGAAGTTTGCAACATGTCGGGGGTTTATAGGAAGTCTTCCGCAGGGTCAAGGGGGGGGCGGGAAGTTTTCTAGACATTTTTCAAGGGATGAAGGAAGTTTTTCCAACATCTCGGGATGATGGGGAAGTTTTCCAAAAATCCCAAGGGGATGATAAGAAGTCTTCCAGACAGGTCGGGGGGATATAGGAATTTTTCCCCAAAATTTTGCCCAAGGGGATGAAAGGGAATTCTTGGGACAGTCAGGGGTTTTTAAAGGAATCTTCCAGACTTTCCCGGGGGATGATGGGAAAGGGTCTTCCAAACATTTTCCAGTGGATGATAGGAAGTCTTCCAGACTGTCAGGGGATGATGGGGAATCTTCCAGCCATGTCAGAGGATGATAGGAAGTTTTCCCCAGCCCATGTCAGGGGATGATGGGGAACTTTTCCCCAACATGTCAGTGGGGATGGGAAAGTTTTTGAGACATGTCGGGGGGGGAATGTTTGGGGGAATTTCCCAACTGTCAAGGATAAAAGGAAGTCTTCTAGACAGTAAAGGGATGATAGGAAGTTTTCCCCGCCCTCCCAAAGGCATGTTTGGGAACCTTCCAACTTGTAAAGGGAGGATGGGAAGTTTCCAGACATGTAAAGGTTGATGGGAAAATTTTCTAGACATGTAAAGGGGATGATAGGGAGTTTCCAGCCATGCCAAGGCATGAAAAAAAGCCTTCTAGACATGTCAAGGGATGATAGGAAGTCTTCCAGACATGTCAGGGGTTTTTTTGGAAGTCTTCCAACATGTCGGGGGTGATGGGAAAGGGGTCTTTCAGACATGTCGGGGGAAATTTTGGAAGTCTTCCGACATGTCAGGGGATGATAGGAACTCTTCCAGACATCCCCGTGGATGATGGGAAGTTTTTTCCAGACATGTGGGGGATGATAGGAATTTTCCCAACCCTGTAAAAGGGGATGATGGGGGAAGTCTTTCAGCCCATGCCCAGGGGGATGATGGGAACCCCTTCCAGACATGAAATGGATAAATGGGAAAGTTTTTTCCCAGACATGCCCAGGGGATGATAAAAACTCTTCCAGCATGCCCCAGTGGATAAATAGGAAGTCTTCCAGATATGTAAAGGGATGATAGGAAGTCTTCCAGACATGTAAAGGGATATGGGAAGCTTCCAGAAAAGTCAAGGGATGGATGGGAAGTCTCCAGAAAAATGTAGGGTTGATGGGAAAAGTCTTCCAACAGGGAAAGGGGAAAAGATAGGAAGTCTTCCAGAATGCCAGTGGATGATGGGAAAATTTCTTCCAGACTTTCAGGGGGGATGGGAACTTTCCAACATTTTTAGTGGTGAAAAGGAAGTCTTCCAATATATAAAGGATGATGGGAAGTCTTCCAGCCCATGTAAAAGGGTTGTTTGGAAGTTTTTTTAAAGAATGCCCAAGGGGATGAAGGAAGTCTTTAAAGAATGTAAAGGGGATGTAGGAAGTCTTCCAGACATTTTCAAGGGATATAAAAATTTCCAGAATGCCCGGGGGAGGATGGGGAAGTCTTCCGGGACTTTGTCAAGGGATGATGGGAAAGGGGTCTTCCAGGAAAAGTCAAGGGATGTTAAAAAGTTTTCCCAGACATGTGGGAGGGAATGATGGGAAGTCTTCCAGACATGAAAGGGGATGATGGAAGTTTTTCCAGCCCAGTCAAGGGATGAAAAGGAAGCCCTTTCCAGACATGTCAGGGGATGATAGGAACTCTTTTCAGTATTCGGTGTGTGTGTGTGTGTGTGTGTGTGTGTGTTGTGGGGGGGGTGGTGTGTGTTATACTCACCAAATTCACCCAAAAATTTTGGTGGGGGAAGGGGGGGTCGAGTCATCCCTTTGGGTTCCCGCCTCTTCATTTTGGTCCTACTAGGTCCACTCTCTCCCGGGCTTTTATCATCCCTTTTCTTAAAGCTGTGGTTCCTCCCTTTCCCTACACTCTTCGGGATTGTTCCCCCTTTTTTGCCCAATTTCTAGGGACTGAAGAAATACTTCCTAAATCCCTGTACTCACCCGAGTCTTCAACTTCGGGAGGTGACCCCTTGTTGTGTGTCCAATCTCTGGAAATCCTGTCTTGTCCACTTTTGTGTGTGTGTGTGTGTGTGGTGTGTGGTGTGTGTGTGTGTGTGTTTTTGTGTGTTGTGGGGTTTTGGTGTGGGGTTGTGTGTGGTGTGTGTGGTGTGTGTACCCACCCCCGTGACACATAAAATCACCCAGGTGCCAGGGTTTTTTCCCCGGGTTTACATTTTAAAGTGCCCCGGAGTGCTGAAAGTTTTCCGTCGGGAAAAATTTAAATAGCAACCGGGAGACGGACCTCGTAGTGTAAGGCTTGTTAGTGAGGCGCACTCTGACCCCTGTTAACTTTTGTTTCCGTCTTCTTACTTCGTGACTTTTTTTTCCCTCTTACTTTATTTCCTCGTTATTTCTTGTTCCTCTTACTCTTGCATCGTTACTCTTCTCTCGTTAATTTTACTCTCCGTTACTTTTTTTCCCTTTACTTTGTTCCCCCTTACTCTTCTATCGTTTCTTGCTCTCGTTACTCTTCCCTTTTGTTACTTTTGTTCTCTTACTTTTGTTCCTCTTACTCTTATTCCTTTTACCCCTTGCTTTTCGTTACTCTTCCTCTTACTCTTTTTTCCTCTTACTCTTGCCTCGTTATTTTAAACTCTCGTTACTCTTTTTCCCCTTACTCTTGTTCCTCTTACTCTTTTTTCCTTCTTACTTTTATTCCTCTTACTTTTACCCCTCGTTCCCTTTTTTCCCTCTTACCTTGTTCCTCTTACTCTTGTTCCTTTTACTCTTGTTCATCTTTACTCTTGTTCCTCTTACTTTGCTGTCTTTACTTTACTCTCTTCTCTTACTTTTGGGTTAACCTTTTTCCCTTTTACCTTGTTCTTTTTAAACTCTTTTTCCCTCTTACTCTTTTTCCCTCTTACTCTTTTTCCTCAAACTCTTGCTACGTTATTTACCCGTTACTCTTACTCTCTTTTACTCTTTTTTCCTCTTCCCTTTTTGTTCCCTTACTCTTGCTATCGTTATCTTACTTTCTTTACTCTTTTTTCCCCTTTTTACTTTTAAATATCGTTATTTCTTACTCTGTTACTCTTACTCTCGTTACCCCTTTTTCCCTCTTACTCTTTTCCTTTTTACTTTTTGTTCCCTTTCTTACTCTTTTTTCCTTTTTTCCCTTGCTATGGGTTACTCTTGTCTCGTTGCTTTTGTTCCTCTTACCTTCCCTATCGTTACTCTTGCCCCTGGGTTACTTTTGTTCCTCTTACTCTTGCTATCGTTACCCCTTGCTCTCTTTACTCTTTTTTCCTCTTACTTTTGTTCTTTTTATTTTCCTTTTCTCTTTTTCCTCTTACTCGGGCTACCCGTTACTTTTGCTTCGTTCCCTCTTGTTCCTTTTTACTCTTTTTCCTCTTACTCTTGCTATCTTTTCTCTTACTCTCGTTATTTGGGTTCCTCTTACTCTTGCTATCGTTACTTTTTACTCCCCTTTAAAACTCTTGTTCTTTTATTGCTATCGTTACTCTTATTTCCCCGTTCTCTTGTTCCTTTTAAATTCTTTTTCCCTTTACTTTTTGTTCCTCTTACTCTTGTTCCTCTTACTTTGCTATCGTTATTTTTACTCCGTTACTCTTTTCCTTTTACTTTCCCTATCGTTACCTTTCTCGTTACTCTTGTTCCTCTTACTCTTGCTATCGTTACTTTACTCTCGTTACTCTTTTTCCCCTCTTACTCTTGCTATCTTTTACTCTTACCCCCCTCGTTACTTTTTGGGTTCCTTTACTTTTGGGCTATCTTTACTTTTACTCTCTTTTACCTTGTTCCTCTTCCCCTTGCTATCGTTATTTCTTACTCTCTTTTATCTTTTTCCCTTTCTTTTTCCTTGTTTTTTTAACTCTTGTTCCTCTTCTCTTTCCCCTTTTTCTCTTGTTTTCCCGTTACTCTTACTCTCGTTACTTTTGGGTTCCTCTTCCCTCTTGCATCTTTACTTTTATTTCTGGGTTACTCTTTTCCTCTTACTTTTTGCAAACGTTATTTCTTACCCCGTTACCTTACTTCGTTACTTTGTTCCTCTTACTCTTGTTCCCCCTTAAACTTTACTCTCTTTTACTCTTTTCCTCTTACCTTGTTCCTTTACGCTTCCAAATCGTTTACTCTTGTTCCTTTTACTCTTCTATCGCTACTCTTACTCTCTTTACTTTTAAACTCTCGTTACTCTTATTTCTCGTTACTCTTGTTCCTCTTACTTTTTGTTCCCCCTTACTCTTGCTATCTTTAAACTCTTACTCTGGGTTACTCTACTCCGTTATTTTTTTTCCTCTTACCTTTTTCCTTTACCCCTTGCTATCGTTACTCTTACTCCCCGTTACTCTTTTTTCCTTTACTTTTGCTATCGTTTCTTACTTTTCGTTACTCTTACTCTCGTTACCCCTTTTTCCCTCTTACTCTTCCCTATCGTTCTTTTACTCTCGTTTCTTTTGGGTTCCTCTTATTTTTTCCCCTTTTATTTTGCATCGTTACTTTACCTGTTGTCTTACTCTCGTTTTTCTTACTCTCGTTACTCTTGTTCCTCTTACCCCTTTCCTTTTATTTGCATGGGTTACCTTACTCTCGTTTCTTTGTTCCTTTACTCTTGTTCCTTTTCTCTGCTATCTTTAAACTCTTACTCTCTTTCCCTCTTACTCTCTTTGCTCTTACTCTCGTTACCCCTTACTCTCGTTACCCCTTTTTTCCCTCTTACTTTTGCTTTTCTTTACTCTTACTCCGTTACTCTTGCTCCTCTTATTTTTTGTATCGTTACTCTTACTCTCGTTACTCTTTTCCCCTTACTTTTGTTCCTCTTACTTTTGTTCCTCTTACTCTTACTCTCGTTACTCTTTTTCCCTCTTACTCTTGCTATCGTTACTCTTACTCTCGTTCCCTCTTTTTTCCCTCTTACTCTTGCTATCGTTACTCTTACTCTCTTTACTCTTACTCTCGTTCTCTTGTCCTTTTACTCTTGCTACCCTTTTCCCTTTTGACTCCTTTACTCTTACTCTCGTTACTCTTACTCTCGTTACCCCTTTACCCCCCTTTACTCTTTTTCCCTGTTACTCTTGCTATCGTTACTTTTAAACTCTCTTTAAACTCTTTACTCTTATTTCTTTTTCCCTCTTACTCTTGCTATCGTTACTTTTACTCTCGTTACTTTTTTCCCTCTTTTTTTTTTCTATCTTTCCCCTCTTACTCCCTTTTAACTTTGCTACGTTACTTTTTATTCTTTTACGCTTTTCCTTTTACTCTTCTATCGTTATTCTTACTCTCTTTCTTTTTACTCTCGTTACTTTTAAACTCTTATTTTACTCTCGTTTTTTACTCTTGTTTCCTTTCTTACTCTTGTTCCTCTTACTTTTCCTATCGTTACTCTTACTCTCGTTATTTTTTTTCCTTTTTACCCCTTTATCTCGTTACTTTTTTTCCTCTTACTCTTTCCTCTTATTTTACTCTCGTTATCTTCCCTTCGTTACTCTTTTTCCCTTTCTTCCTTGTTTATCTTTAACTCTTACTTCTTTTACTCTTTTCCTCTTACTCTTACTCTCTTTAATTTCTTTTTCCTTTTACTCTTTTTCCCTCTTACCCTTGCTATCGTTACCCCTTGTTTTCCGTTACCTTGGTTCCTTTTATTTTTGTTCCTCTTCCCTTTTTTACTTTTTAAACTCTTTTTCCCCTTTTCCCTATTGTTCCTCTTACCCCTTACTCTCGTTCTTTGTTCCTCTTACTTTTTTTTCCCTTTCTTACTTTGCTTTCGTTACCCCTTGCTCTCTTTTCCCCTTGTTCCTTTTACTTTTGGGTTCCTCTTACTCTCGTTACTCTTGTTCCTCTTCCTTTTGCTATCGTTACTTTTGCCCCTCGTTACTTTTGTTTTTCTTTACTTTGCTATCGTTACTCTTACCTCTTTTAATTCTTTTTCCCTTTCTTACTTTTTCTCTCGTTGCTTTTACTCTTCGTACTCTTGTTCCTGTTTTTTTTTACTGCTTTTTTCTTTCTTCCTTTTTGCTTACTTTTTTCCATTTTCTTTTTTCCCATTTTTTCCAGTATTCTTGTTTCCATTTGCCCCAGTTTTCTTTTTCCCCCAGTGGGAACCGTATATCCAGTATCCTTTTAGACGGGTATTTTTGTTGAAAACCCCTGAATGGGTTAAAATGATTTTTTTGTATATATTTTTAAAATTTATTCCCTTTTTTTTTAATTTTATATTGCTTGTATTTGCGTTTAAAAGCTAAAAACGTAAATGTATTGCTTTATATTGTTATTTTTACCCTAGTTTCCCCTTTTTTAGGGAGGATGTTACATAATTTTTGCTCAGTTCAAGTTTTTTTTTGTCCTTAAATACTGTAAATTATCGCTGTTTGCTAGTTATTTTGCCCGGGTTCTGAACTGCTTGTCCCCAGAGTATCACGGGGATGAGGGGGGGTGTCCTCCCTTCTGAAGTAATTCCCGTCCCGGTTGACTCGCTTTGGGGGTTGGAAATTGTCTGTCTCATTATTTTTGTTAGTTCTGTAGAACTCCCGTTACAGAACATTGTTTTAAATTAGTGATTTTTCCCACGTTTTAAATGAGGTTTTTGTGTTCCCCTTAGACATCGGGAAAAATTCAGGGCCTGAATTGTAGCTTTTGACCTAATTTTTTACTGGGTTTTTGTGGATTAATTCCCCCCAGTCGGGGATTTTTTTTATGCTGACCCTTTGATTCGGGAGTAAGGGAGTTTTGTAACTTTTGTGGAGGTCTGCTGATTTGGGCCCTACTTTTGTTTTCGTTTTAAATTTTCCCTTTTATTTCCCGTTTTTGTAGCAGTCGCTTGTTATAAAAGGCTATTGGGTTTAGCAAATTTTTTTCATTGTTCAAGGGAGACTGTTCTGGTTGCCAGTCGGTTTAAGAAGTTAGTTTATTTTTAGGACCCTTTTTCAGTCACTTGGGTTTTAAGGGGGCCTTTTGTCGGGGTCGTGAGACATAGTGAACACTTAGAGCCCCTTAAAAACATACCACATTACTTGTACCTTTTTGTAAAAATCTTTTTAAATGTTAATGTTTCCAGACGGTAAATTTAAAAATTAAAATGTGAAAATGTGCTTTCAGGGCCCAAAAATATTGAACTCGGGGAGATTGTTTTATTTTGATTTCTGTGAAATTTAATTTTAATTTTTAAATTTTTTGATAAAATTCCCCTAAAATTTTTAAAGATTAATAAAATTTTTTAAATTTTTTAAATTTTTTCTAGTTAGTAGCCTACCCGTTGGGAAAACCCGAAACACTATTAAATATACCGAAATTTTTTAAAGGATAATTGGACAAGGATATGACTAAATTGTTACAAAACCCGTAAAAGGCTGGATGCTAGAAAGGGGGGGTCCCCTTTTTATTTTTCCCCTGGGGATCTCTAACTTTTAGAAACGCGTTTTTTAAATAAAAAAATATCCCATCCTTTAAAAACCCGTATATCTTATCGTCCCCATTAAAAGTATTTTTTAATTACAAAATTTATTTATTGTTAATCAAAAAGAAATCCATTTTTATAAACCCGATCAATTTTAATTCCTAAATATATTTTACCCCAAAGGCTAATTACTGCCCAAGCATGGGTTGGGGGGTTGTTCCCGGACCCAAATTTTTTGTCTGTGTGGTATTTAGCTACCACCCCAGGATGGATTGGTGTGACTACCCCCCACAGGATGGTATGGGTGGGCTACCACCCCCAGGATGGTATGGTGTGGGCTACCAACCCCCAGGGTGGGATGGTGTGCAAACCACCCACAGGTTGGGAAAGGTGTGAACCAAACCCCCGGGTGGTATGGGGACTAAACCCCCCACAGGATGGTTTTGGGTTTACTACCCCCCACAGGGTGGTTTAAAGGTGTGACCCACCACCCACAGGATGGTATTGGGGTGACTACCACCCACAGGGGTATGGGTGACTACCCCCCCCAAAGGGTTTGGTTTTGGTTGAAATACCACCCCCAAGGATGGTTTTTTGGTGGGAAAACCAACCCCCAGGATGGGATGGGGTGCTAAACCCCCCAAGGTTTTTATGGGGTGACTAACCCCCCAACCCCCAAAAATTTGGGATGGGGGGACTACCACCCCCCCAGAAAATGGGGATGGGGGGACTACCACCCCCCGGGGAAAGGGATGGGGTAATACCCCCCTCAAATGGTATGGGGTGACACCCCCCCAGGGTTTTTTAAAGGGGGGTGACACCACCCACGGAAGGTATTGGGGGGAAATACCACCCACAGAATGGTAAGGGGGTGACTACCAACCCCCAGGAAAGGTATGGGGTGACTCCCCCCCACAGAAAGGTATGGGGGGAACCCCCCCCACAGAATTGGGGATGGGGTGATACCACCCTCAGAATTGGGGAATGGGGGATACCACCCAAAAAAATGTTTTTGGGGGTTAAACCCCCCACGGATGGTATGGGGTGACTACCACCCCCAGGATGGGGATGGGGTGGGCTAACCCCCCAAAAGAATGTTTTGGGGTGGGCACCACCCAAGGAAAGGTATGGGGTGAAATACCACCCACAGAAGGTATGGTGTGACAAACCCCCCAGGATGGTTTTTGGGGTGACTACCACCCACAGAAAAGGTTGGGGTGACTACCAACCCCCGAAGGGATGGGGTGCTACCACCCTCCCCGAAAGGTATTGGGGGGCCCACCCCCCACAGAAAAATTATGGGGTGGGGCTACCACCCCCCAGGATGGTTTTGGGGGACTAAACCCCCACAGAATGGTATGGGGGGACTTTCCCCTCAGAAAGGTTTTGGGGTGGAATACCACCCCAGAAAAGGTAGGGGGTGACTACCCCCACAGGTGGTTAAAGGGGGGGAAATACCACCCCCCAGAAAGTTATGGGGTTACTCCACCCACAGGATGGTTTTGGGGTGGAAATACCCCCCCCCAAAAAGAATGGGAAAGGGGGGGGACTACCACCCCCAAATGGTATGGGGTGACTACCACCCACAGAATGGTATGGGGTGGCCCACCACCCCCAGGATGGTATTTGGGGGGAATTAAACCCCCCACAAAAAATTTTATGGGGTGAAATACCACCCACGGATGGTATGGGGTGACTACCACCCACAGGGGGTATGGGGGTGACTAAACCCCCCACCAAAAGGTATGGGGGGCTACCCCCCACAAAGGTTTTTATGTTTTGGGCCACCACTCCCAATATAGGTATGGGGAGGGCAGGCCCCCACGGGAGCAGGTCAGGTCAAGGTAAGGTCCCGAACAGGGAAGGCAGAAAGGTCAGGAAAGGTCAAGGGGGAGAGAAGGTCAGGGCAGGGCAAGGCAGAGAAGGGCAGGGAAAAGGTCAAGGCAGAGAAGGTCAGGGGCAGGTTTAAGGGAGAGAAAGGGCATAACAGGAAGGCAGAAGGTCCCCCCCCAGGACAGGTCAAGGCAGAGGTTTAGGGGCAGGTCCAAAGGGAGAAAGGTAGGAAGGGGCCAAAGGGAGGGGGGGGGAAGGTCAGGGGCAGGTCAAGGCAGAGAAAGGGCAGGGCGGTCAAGGCAAGAAGGGCAGGGCAGGTCAAGGCAGAAAAAAGGGCAGGACAGGTCAAAGGCCAAAAGAAGGGTCAGGACCCGGTTTAAGGCAGAGAAGGTCAGGGGCAGGTCAAAAGGCAGAGAAAGGGCAGGACAGGGCCCAAAGGGGAGAAGGTCAGGACAAATTTAAGGGAGAGAAGGGCGGGCAGGTCAAGGGAGAGAAAGGGCATAAAGGTAAAAGGGAGAGAAGGTTTAGGACCCGGTCAAGGCCCGAGAAGGTCAGGGGAGGTCAAAGGGAAGAAGGCAGGACAGGTCAAGGCAGAAAAAGGTCATAAAAGGTCAAAGGGAGAGGGAAGGGCAGGACAGGTCAAGGGAGAGGTCGGGGCAGGTCAAGGCAAGAAGGTCAGGACAGGGCAAGGGAGAGAAAGGGCAGGGGCAGGTCCCGGGAGAGAAGGTCAGGACAGGTTAAGGCAGAGAAGGTCAGGACAGGTCAAGGCAGAGAAAAGGGCAGGACAGGGAAGGGAGAGAAGGTCAGGACAGGCAAAAGGGAGAGAAGGTCATAAAAAGGGCAAAGGGAGAGAAGGTCAGGCAGGTCAAAGGGAAAAGAAGGGTCAAGGGCAGGTTTAAGGGAGAGAAGGGGCAGGACAGGTCAAGGCAGAGAAGGGGCAGGACAGGTCAAAGGGGAGAAGGTCAAAAAGGTCAAGGCAGGGAGGTCGGGCAGGTCAAGGCAGAGAAGGTCAGGGCAGGTCCCAAAGGGGGGAAAAAGGTTTAGGACAGGTCAAGGAGAGAAGGTCATAACGGTCAAGGCAGGAAGGTCAGGAAATCAAGGCAGAGAAGGTCAGGACAGGGCAAGGCAGAGAAGGTCAGGGCAGTCAAGGGAGAGAAGTCAGGACGGTCAAAGCGAGAAAGGGCAGGACAGGTCAAGGGAGAGAAGGGCTGACAGGTCAAGGGAGAGAAGAAAAAAAGGGAAAGGAGAGAAGGTCAGGACAGGTCAAGGCAGAGAAGGTCACGACAGGTAAAAAGGGAGAGAAGGTCATAACAGGTCAAGGCAGAGAAGGTCAGGACAGGTCAAGGCAGAGAAGGTCAGGACAGGTCAAGGCAGAGAAGGTCAGGACAGGTCAAGGCAGAGAAGGTCAGGACAGGTCAAGGCAGAGAAGGTCAGGACAGGTCAAGGCAGAGAAGGTCATAACAGGTCAAGGCAGAGAAGGTCAGGACAGGTCAAGGCAGAGAAGGTCAGGACAGGTCAAGGCAGAGAAGGTCAGGACAGGTCAAGGCAGAGAAGGTCAGGACAGGTCAAGGCAGAGAAGGTCAGGACAGGATAAGGCAGAGAAGGTCAGGACAGGTCAAGGCAGATAAGGTCAGGACAGGCCAAGGCAGAGAAGGTCAGGACAGGTCAAGGCAGAGAAGGTCAGGTCAAGGCAGAGAAGGTCAGGACAGGTCAAGGCAGAGAAGGTCAGGACAGGTCAAGGCAGAGAAGGTCACGACAGGTCAAGGCAGAGAAGGTCAGGACAGGTCAAGGCAGAGAAGGTCAGGACAGGTCAAGGCAGAGAAGGTCAGGACAGGTCAAGTAAGGTCAACAGCAGTCACGTCTGTTCACAACCAGACAAGATTACTTTATTCTCTTAAGTAGATATGAAAATAATCTCTCTGAGCATATATATATACTGAGAGTAATATACCTCAGTGTATATATATACTGAGAGTAATATACCTTGATGTAATATATTTTACTGAGAGTAATAAAACCTTAGTGTATATATATACTGGGGAGTAATATACCTTAGTGTATTATATATACTGAGAGTAATATACCTTAGTGGGAATATATTTCTGAGAGTAATATACCTTAGTGTATATATTTTACTGAGAGTAATATACCTTAGTGTATATATATACTGAGAGTAATATACCTTAGTGTATATATATACTGAGAGTAATATACCTTAGTGTATATATATACTGAGAGTAATATACCTTGTGTATATAAAGTACTGAGAGTAATATACCTTAGGTGTTTTATATATAAATGAGAGTAAATACCTTAGTGTATTATATACTGAGAGAATATACCTTTGTATATAAAATATTGAGAGTAATATACCTTAGTTATATATAACTGAGAGTAATATACCATAGTGTATATATATACTGAGAGTAATATACCTTTTGTGTATATATGTACTGAGAGTAATATACCTCTGTATATACCCTGTGCCAGTGTTGATGTTAAGATGGCGATCAGAGGAGGCTGTGTGTTGAGGCTGTGTGGGGAGGCTGTGTGTTGAGGCTGTGTGGGGAGGCTGTGTGTTGGGAGGCTGTGTGTTTTAGGCTGTGTGGGGAGGCAGTGTGTTGAGGAGGCTGTGTGTTGAGGCTGTGTGGGGAGGCAGTGTGTTGAGGAGGCTGTGTGTTGAGGCTGTGTGGGGAGGCAGTGTGTTGAGGAGGCAGTGTGGAGGAGGCTGTGTGTAGAGGAGGCAGTGTGGAGGAGGCTGTGTGTAGAGGAGGCAGTGTGGAGGAACTCGTCTTGCACACACACACACACACACACACCTCAGAACTCGTCTTGCACACACACACACACCTCAGAACTCGTCTTGCACACACACACACACACCTCAGAACTCGTCTTGCACACACACACACACCTCAGAACTCGTCTTGCACACACACACACACACCTCAGAACTCGTCTTGCACACACACACACACACACACCTCAGACTCGTCTTGCACACACCCCACAACACACCCCAGAAATCGTCTTGGCACACACACACACACACACCTCAGAACTCGTCTTGGGACAACCACACACTTCAGAACTCGTCTTGCACACAACACACACACTTCAGAACTCGTCCCTTTCACACACACCACACACTCAGGACTCGTCTTGCACACACACCCCACACACTTCAGAAAATCGTCTTGCACACACACACACACCTAGAACTCGTCTTGCACACACACCCCACACTTCAGAACTCGTCTTGCACACACACACACACATTCAGAACTCGTCTTGCACACAAAACACACCTCAGAACTCGTCTTGCACACACACACACACACACACACTTCAGAACTCGTCTTGCACACACACACCCCACTTCAGAACTCGTCTTGCACACACACACACACTTCAAACTCGTCTTGCACACGCACACACACACCTCAGAACTCGTCTTGCACACACCACACAAAACACAAAACCTCAGAAAATCGTCTTGCACACACACACACACTTCAGAACTTTGTTTTTGCACACACACACAACACACCCCACTTCAGAACTCGTCTTGCAACACACACACACACACTTCAGAACTCGTCTTGCACACACACACACACACCTTTAGAACTCGTCTTGCACACACACACACACACACTTCAGAACTCGTCTTGCACACACACACACACACTTCAGAACTCGTCTTGCACACACACACACACACTTCAGAACTCGTCTTGCACACACCACACACACACACTTCAGAACTCGTCTTGCACACACACACACCCCACTTCAGAACTCGTCTTGCACACACACACACACACACTCAGAACTCGTCTTGCACACACACACACACCTCAGAACTCGTCTTGCACACACACACACACTTCAGAACTCGTCTTGCACACACACACACACACACCTCAGAACTCGTCTTGCACACACACACACACACACACCTCAGAACTCGTCTTGCACACACACACACACACCTCAGAACTCGTCTTGCACACACACACACACACCTCAGAACTCGTCTTGCACACCACACACACACACACACACCTCAGAACTCGTCTTGCACACACACACACACCTCAGAACTCGTCTTGCACACACACACACACCTCAGAACTCGTCTTGCACACACACACACACCTCAGAACTCGTCTTGCACACACACACACACACTTCAGAACTCGTCTTGCACACACACACACACCTCAGAACTCGTCTTGCACACACACACACACACTTTAGAACTGTCTTGCACCACACACACACCACCTCAGTACTCGTCTTGCACACACACACACACACCACAAACACACACACACACACACACACCCCAGTATCGTCTTGCACACACACACACACACACCTCAGTACTCGTCTGCACACACACACACACACCCCACACACCACACACACACACACACCACACACACACACACACACACACACACACACACACACACACAACACACCACAACTTCAGTACTCGTCTTGCCACACACACACACACACACCACACACACACACACACACCTCAGTACTCGTCTTGCACACACACACACACACACTTCAGTACTCGTCTTGCACACACACACACACACACCACCACACACACACACCCACACACAACACACACCACACTCTCACACACACACACACACACACACCTCAGTACTCGTCTTGCACACACACACACACCACTTTAGTACTCGTCTTGCACACACACACACACACACACACACACACACCACACACACACAACACCTCAGGAATATCAATAAGGACTTAAGCTAGACACGCTGCCCACACCATATAAAATACCTTGATAAGACAACTCACTGTATACTACGAGTTTAATTACTACTTTAAGTATTGTAGTGTTTTTTAACTAGTAGTATATATAGTGTTAATGACCCTCCTGGAGTATTTACACTTTAAACCTCATTAACCACTAAATATTCTCTTTTAGTGCAATATAACTTAGTATATTCACTTTAAATCTTGTTTTTTTGTGAATATACACCGATAATATATATATATATATATATATATATATATATATATATATATATATATATATATATATATATATTATATATATATATATATATATATATATATATAATACACACACATTTGAGTGTGTGTATTTCTCTGTTAATATACACTGTCAGCATCTGCCGGCTGCCTTCACCACTGTCAGCATCTGCCGGCTGCCTTCACCTCTGTCAGCATCTGCCGGCTGCCTTCACCTGTGTCAGCATCTGCCGGCTGCCTTCACTCTGTTTAGCATCTGCCAGCTGCCTTCACCTCTGTCAGCATCTGCCGGCTGCCTTCACCTGTGTCAGCATCTGCCGGCTGCCTTCACCTCTGTCAGCATCTACCGGCTGCCTTCACCTCTGTCAGCATCTGCCGGCTGCCTTCACCTCTGTCAGCATCTGCCGGCTGCCTTCACCTCTGTCAGCATCTGCCGCCTGTCTTCACCTCTGTCAGCATCTGCCGGCTGTCTTCACCTCTGTCAGCATCTGCCGGCTGCCTTCACCTCTGTCAGTATCTGCCGGCTGCCTTCACCTCTGTCAGCATCTGCCGGCTGTCTTCACCTCTGTCAGCATCTGCCGGCTGTCTTCACCTCTGTCAGCATCTGCCGGCTGTCTTCACCTCTGTCAGCATCTGCCGGCTGCCTTCACCTCTGTCAGCATCTGCCGGCTGCCTTCACCTCTGTCAGCATCTGCCGGCTGCCTTCACCTCTGTCAGCATCTGCCGGCTGCCTTCACCTCTGTGAGAATCTGCCGGCTGTCTTCACCCCTGTCAGCATCTGCCGGCTGTCTTCACCTCTGTCAGTATCTGCCGGCTGCCTTCAAACCTCTGTCAGCATCTGCCGGCTGCCTTCACCTCTGTCAGCATCTGCCGGCTGCCTTCACCTCTGTCAGCATCTGCCGGCTGCCTTCACCACTGTCAGCATCTGCCGGCTGCCTTCACCACTGTCAGCATCTGCCGGCTGCCTTCACCTGTGTCAGCTCTGCCCGGCTGCCTTTACCCTGTAGCACTGCCCGGGTCCCTTTACCCTGTCAGCACTGCCCGGGTGCCTTACCTTGTCAGCATCTGCCCGGTGCCTTACCGTGCAGCATCTCCCCGGTGCCCTTTACTTTGGGCAGCACTGCCCGGTGCCTTCCCCTGTCAGCATCGCGGCTGCCCTTTACCTCTGTCAGCATCTGCCCGGGTGCCTTCACTTGTCAGAGCCCGGGTGCCTTTACCTGTGAGCATTGCCGGGTGCCTTCCCTCTGTCACATCTGCCCGGGGCCTTCACCTTGTCGCATCTGCCGGTGCCCTTTACCCTTTTCAGCATCTGCCGGTGCCCTTTACCCTGTAGCATTGCCGGCTGCCCACCCCTTTTAGCATCTCCCCCCTGCCTTCACCCTTGTCAGCATCTGCGGTGCCTTCAAACCCCTGTCAAACATCTGCCCGGCTGCCTTACCTTGTAGAAACGTGGCTGCCTTCCTTGGGACTCTCGGCGCCTTACCCTGCGATCTGCCGGCTGCCTTCACCCTG
The DNA here is from genome assembly GCF_026875155.1 of Cherax quadricarinatus. NCBI lineage: Eukaryota > Metazoa > Arthropoda > Malacostraca > Decapoda > Parastacidae > Cherax > Cherax quadricarinatus. Next base: position 17,508,322 of record NC_069496.1, read on the forward strand.
TCAGCATCTGCCGGTTTCCTTCAAATCGGGCAGCATCTGCCGGCTGCCTTACCCTGGTGTCTGCCGGCTCCTTTACCCTGTCAGCCTGCGGTGCCTTCACCTTGTAGCATCTGCCGCTGCCTTTACCCTTTTGCTCTGCCCGGTCCCTTTACCCTTTCAGCATCTCCGGTTCTTCACCTTGTCAGCATCTGCCCGGGTGCCTTCCCCTGTGAGCATCTGCCCGGTGCCTTCACCTTGTCAGCATCTGCCGGGTGCCTTTACCTTGTAGCATCTCCCGGGTGCCCTTTACCTTGTCAGCATCTGCCCGGGCCTTCACCCGGGGAGCATCTGCCGGCGCCTTCACCTTGTCGCATCGCCGGGTGCCTTACCTTGTCACTCGCCGGTGCCTTACCCTGTCAGCATCTGCCCGGGTGCCCTTTACCTGTAGCATCTGCCGCGCCTTCCATTTTTTCGTTACGCTCCTCAATTGAAATTGGGTTTCCTTCCCCAGAGATGTCTTTGGGGCGGGTGGGCGGTGTGGGCTTGGGCGGTTTGGGGGGTTGGGTGGTTGGGCGGTTGGGTTTGTGGGCGGTTGGGTTTGGGGGGGTTGGGTGGTTTGGGGTCGGTTTGGGGGGGTTGGGTGGTGTGGGCGGTGTTGTGTGGGGTGGTGTGGGTTTGGGGTTTTTGGGTGGTGGGGTGTTGTGGGTGGTGTGGGGGTGTGGGTGGTGTGGGTGGTGTGGGTGGTGTGGGTGTTTTTGGGGGTGGGGTGGTGTGGGGGGTGGGGGGGGGGGTGTGGGGTGTGGGGGGTGGGGTGGTGTGGGGGGTGTGGGGGTGTGGGGGGTGTGGGGGGGTGGGGGTGGGGTGTTGTGGGTGGGGGTGGGGGGTGGGTGGGGTGGGGGGTGTGGGGGGTGTGGGTGGTGTGGGTGGTGTGGGGGTGTGGCGGTGTGGGTGGTTGGGGTGGTGTGGGTGGTGTGGGGGGGTGGGGGTTTTGGGGGTGTGGGTGGGGTGGGTGTGTGGGTGGTGTGGGGGTGTGGGGGTGGGGGGTGGGGTGGGGGGGGTGTGGGTGGTGTGGGGGGTGTGGGTGGTGTGGGGCGGTGTGGGTGGTGTGGGCGGTGTGGGTGGTGTGGGTGGTGTGGGTGGTGTGGGTGGTGTGGGCGGTGTGGGTGGTGTGGGCGGTGTGGGTGGTTGTGGGTGGTGTGGGTGGTGTGGGTGGTGTGGGTGGTGTGGGTGGTGTGGGTGGTGTGGGTAGGTGTGGGTGGTGTGGGCGGTGTGGGTGGTGTGGGCGGTGTGGGTGGTGTGGGTGGTGTGGGTGGTGTGGGCGGTTGGGTGTGGGTGGTGTGGGCGGTGTGGGTGGTGTGGGTGGTGTGGGTGGTGTGGGCGGTGTGGGTGGTGTGGGTGGTGTGGGCGGTGTGGGTGGTGTGGGACGGTGTGGGTGGTGTGGGTGGTGTGGGCGGTGTGGGTGGTGTGGGCGGTGTGGGTGGTGTGGGTGGTGTGGGTGGTGTGGGTGGTGTGGGTGTTGTGGGTGGTGTGGGTGGTGTGGGGGTGTGGGTGGTGTGGGCGGTGTGGGTGGTGTGGGTGGTGTGGGCGGTGTGGGTGGTGTGGGCGGTGTGGGGTGGTGTGGGTGGTGTGGGTGGTGTGGGTGGTGTGGGTGTTGTGGGTGGTGTGGGTGGTGTGGGAGACATTCTCCTGGAAGAGGTAATAGTCTTGACTCATAACTTGCAAAGTGATCCCCTTGATGCTGTGAGGATCACAGTCTTTTTGGCTGTTTGTTCTCTCTTTTATTTACGAGGAAGCGTTAAAACCGTATGGAGGTTAACAGATTTGATGCCTGGAAGGGATGGCTGGCTCTAGTTCATTGGATCAAAAAAATGATCACTCGTGATATTAATTACAACTATCAAATATATACTTACCTACATGTGGTTGCAGGGGTCGAGTCACAGCTCTTGGCCCCGCTTCTGTGTCCACTCTCTCCCTGCTTCAGGACCTTTATTGTACCTCTTCTTAAAGCTGTGTATGGATCCTGCCTCCACTACATCACTCTCTAGATGTGTAGTTATGGCAGGTGTGTAGTGTAGTTATGGCAGGTGTGTAGTGTAGTTATGGCAGGTGTGTAGTGTAGTTATGGCAGGTGTGTAGTGTAGTTATGGCAGGTGTGTAGTGTAGTTATGGCAGATGTGTAGTGTAGTTATGGCAGATGTGTAGTGTAGTTATGGCAGATGTGTAGTGTAGTTATGGCAGATGTGTAGTGTAGTTATGGCAGATGTTTTAGTGTAGGGTTTTGGCAGGTGTGTAGTGTAGTTAAGGCAGGTGTGTAAATGTAGTTTTTGGGGATGTGTAGTGTAGTTATGGAGGGGTTTTAGTGTTTGTTATGGCAGGTGTGTTGTGTTGTTAGGCAGGGGGTAGTGTAGTTATGGCAGATGTTTTTGTTGGGTTTTGGGCGGGTGGGGTAGTGTTTGTTATGGCCGGGGTGTAGTGTGTTATGGCAGATGTGAAGTGTAGTTTTTGGAGATGTGTAGTGTTTTTTTATGGAGGTTTTGTTGTGTAGTTATGGCAGGGTGTGTGTAGTTATGGCAGATGTGTGGTTGTTTTTGGCAGATGTGTAGTGTAGTTATGGCAGATGTGTAGTGTTTGTTATGGGGGGTGTGTAGTGTAGTTTTTGGCAGGTGTGTAGTGTTGTTTGGCAGATGTGTAGGTAGTTATGACAGATGTTTTATGTTGTTATGGCGGTGTTTTAAATGTAGGTTTTGGCAGGTGTGTAGTGTAGTTTGGGAGATGGTAGTGTTGTTAGGGAGATGTGTGTGTGTTATGGCAGAGTGTAGTGTAGTTTTGGCAGATGTGTAGTGTAGTTTTGCAAATGGTTTTAGTGTAGTTATGGAAAATGTGTGGGGTAGTTTATGGCCCGATGTGTAGTGTAGTTAGGCAAGTTGTTTTAGTGTAGTTATGACAGAGTGTAGTGTAGTTATGGGGGGTTTTGTAGTGTAGTTATGGCAGTTTTGGGGTTTGTGTAGTTATTTTGGGAGATGTGTTGTGTGTTATTTGGGGATGTGTTGTGAGTTTTGGCAGATGTGTAGGGGTAGTTTGGGGATGTGTAGTTTTAGTTTGGCAGATGTGTATGTGTTATTTGGGAGATGTGTAGTGTAGTTTGGGAAGGGTGGTAGTTAGTTATGGCAGGGTGTGTTGGTAGTTATGGAAAAGGGGTAGTTTTTGTTATGGCGGTAGGGGTGAAGTTATGGAGATGGGGTAGGGGTTTTGTTATGGCAGGTGTGTAGTGTAGTTTTGGGGAGAGTTATTTGTAGTTATGGGCAGGGGTGTAGTGTAGTTATTGGGGATGTGTTGTGTGTTATGGCGATGGGGGAGTTTAGTTATGGCAGGTGTAAAAGGTAGTTATGGCGTGTGTGTGTTTGTTATGGCAGATGTGTAGTGTAGTTTTGGGCGATGTGTAGTGTGTTATGGAGATGGTAGTGTTGTTATGGCAGATGTGTAGTGTAATTATGGGGAGATGTGTAGTGTAAATTTTGACGTTTTGTAGTGTGTTATGGCAGATGTGTAGTTTATTTTTGGGGAGGTGTGTAGTGTGTTATGGGAGGGGTAGGTAGTTATGGCAGATGTGTAGTGTAGGTTTTGGGGAGATGTGTAGGGTAGTTATGGAAGGGGGGGTAGTGTAGTTATGGGGTGTTTTAGTGTTGTTTTTGGCCTTTATGTGTGTAGTTTTGGCAGATGTGTAGTGTAGTTATGGCAGATGTGTAGTGTGTTTGGGGTGTTGTAGTGTGTTTAGGGGAGATGTGTAGTTTTTGTTATGGCAGATGTTTAGGTAGTTTTTGGCAGTGTGTAGTGTAGTTATGGGGAGATGTGTAGTGTAGTTATGGGAGGTGTGTGTTTTTGTTATGGCAGGGGGTGTAGTGAAATTTTGGGAGATGTGTAGTGTTGTTTTTGGCAATGTATGTGTTGTTTGGCAGATGTGTAGTGTAGTTTTGGCAGGGTGTGGTTTTTGTAGTTATGGCAGGGGTGTAGTGTAAATTATGGAAAGGGGTGTTTTTTTTAGTTATGGCAGATTTTGTAGTGTTAAATTTTGGGGAGAGGGGTAGTGTGTTTAGGGGCAGGTGGGTAGTGTTTGTTTTGGCGGGGTTTTAGTGTAGTTATGGCGATGTGTAGGTTGTTATGGCAGTTTTGTAGTGTTAGTGTTTGGGGGTGGGTAGTGTAGGTATGGCAGAGTGTGTGTAGTTATGGCAGTGTGTAGTGTAGTTTTTTTCAGATGGGTAGTGTAGTTTTGGAGGTGTGTTTTTTGGGAGTTTTGGCAGGTGTGTAGTGTAGTTATGGGATGTGTAGTTTTGTTATGACAGATGTGTAGGGTAGTTATGGCAATTTTGTAGTGTGGTTATGACAGAGTGTATGTTTGTTATGGCAGTTTTGTTTGGGTAGTTATGCAGGGTGTGTAGTGTTGGGGTTTTTGGGGAGTGTTTTGGGGTTATGGCCCGGTGTGTTTGTGTAGTTAAGGGGAGGTGTGTTGTGTTGTTATTTTTAGGTGTGGAGTTTAGTTATGGCGATGTGTAGTGTTGTTTTTTGGCAGGTGTTTTTAGTTTTATTTTTGTCAGGTTTTGGGGTGTAGGGTTTTGGAGATGTGTAGTGTAGTTATGGAAAAAGTGTGTGTAGGTTTTGGCAGGTTTTTGTAGTGTAGTTATGGCGATGTGTTTGTGAAATTTTTGGCAGATGTTAGTGTAGTTATGCAGGTGTGTAGTGTAGTTATGGAGATGTGTTGTGTAGTTATGGGAGATGTGTAGTGTAGGTTAAGGCAGATGTGTGTGTAGTTATGGCGATGTGTAGTGTAGTTATGGGAGTTTTGTAGTGAGTTTTGGCAGGGTGTTGTGTGTTATGGCAGGTGGTAGTGTAGTTTTGGCAGGTGTGTAGGGTAGTTATGGCAGGTGGTGGGGTAGTTTTTGGGAGGGTGTAGTGTTGTTATGGCGATGTGTAGTGTAGTTATGGGAGGTGTGTAGTTTTAGGTTTTGGCGGTGTGTAGTGTAGTTATGGCAGGGGTGTAGTGTAGTTATGGCCGAAGTGTAGTGTAGTTTTGGCAGTTTTGTGATTTTAAATTATGCAGGTGTTAGTGTGTTATGGCAGATGTGTAGTGTAGTTATTTGGGAGATGTGTGTGTAGTTATGGCGTGTTTTGTGTTGTTATGGAATGGGTAGTGTAGTTTTTTGGCAGATGTGTAGTGTAGTTATGGGGGTGTGTAGTGTAGTTTGGCAGGTTTTGTAGTGTAGGTTTTGGCGAAAGTGTAGGGGTAGTTATGGCAGATGTGGAGTGTAGTTATGGGGAAATGTGTGGGTAGTTTTTGGCAGGGTGTTGTGGAAATTATGGCAGATGTGTAGTGTAGTTATGGCAGATGTGTAGTGTAGTTTTTGGCAGATGTGTAGTGTAGTTATGGCAGATTTTGTTGTGTTGTTATGCAGATGGGGTAGTGTTTGTTATGGCGATGTGTAGGAGTTATGGCAGAAAGTGTAGGGTAGTTATGACAGGTGTGTAGTTTAGTTATTGGGGAGATGTGGGGTGTAGTTATGGCAGAGTGTAGTGTTTTTTGGCAGGTGTAGTGTAGTTATGGCAGAGTTTTAGTGTAGTTATGGCAGATTGTAGGTAGTTTTGGCAGATGTGTTGTGTTGTTATGGGTGTGTAGTGTGTTTTGACAGGGTTTTAGTGTAGTTTTGGCAAATGTGTTGTGTAGTTTTGGCGATGTGTAGTGTAGTTATGGCAGTGTGTAGTGGGTTATGGCAGATGTGTAGTGTAGTTATGGGGAGTGTGGGAGGGTTGTTTTGGCAGGTGTGTAGTGTAGTTATGGCAGGTGGGGTAGTGTTTGTTATGGCAGATGTTTAGTGTAGTTTTTGGGGAGTGGGGTTGGGGTATTATGGCAGATGTGTTGTGTTGTTAAGGGAGAGTTTTGTAGTTTTATTTTTGACAGGTATGTAGTGAAGGGTTAAAGGCAAAATGTGGGAGTTTAGTTATGACAGATTTTGTAGTGTAGTTTTTGGGGAGATGTGTAGTGTAGTTATGACAGATGTGTAGTGTAGTTATGAAAGGGATGTGTGAAGTTATGGAGATGTTTTAGTGTAGTTATGACGATGTGTAGGGGTAGTTATGAAGATGGTAGTGTAGTTTAAAGGCAGGTGGTAGTGTGTTTTGGACAGGTATTTTAGTGAAGTTTTGGGGATGTGTAGTGTAGTTATTGGGAAAAATGTGTGGGTAGTTATGAAGGTTTGTAGTGAAGGGTTTTGGCAGATGTGTTTCGTAGTTATGACGATGTGTAGTGTAAATTTTGAAGATGTGAAATTTAGTTATGACAGATGTGTCAATTTTCCCTCCTTTCTGTGTTTTGTGTGTTTTCGTGAGTGGGGTTGTGTGTGTGGGATGTGTGCGTGGTGTGTGTGTGATGTGTTGTGTCTAAGTTCTTGTATTTTTGTGACCAATCTTCTGAAGGTTTATGTGGTTATTTGAAACTTTTACCCCGGGTCTTGTTTCCCCTTTTGAGTTTTTCTTGCATCTAAGTACTTGTATGTTGTGGGCCATGTTTCCTCTGATGGTTTATATACATATTGTGACAGTTGTTACCCCTGGTCTTGTAAACCTTGTGAGTGTTCTCTACGGTCCCCAAAATTTGGGTTTCCTTCAGCCACGGGATTCTCCTATACTTTCAAAATTATAAAAATTTTTAAAAACACAAAGGGAAACCTTGTTAAAAATTTCCGGGAAAGTGTTTTTGTTACCCCCGGACGTTATTAGCTGATGTTTTTTTTTCTTCCCTTTTTTGTTGTAATTTTTAATCTAGCTGGGTAATGGGTTCCCCCGGGGAGCCCGGGGGTTTTGATTTCTAGTCGGACGAGGGCCCGTCCCTAAACCCCCATTAGTGTTGGTGGAAAAATGGGGGTTTTTTCCCCGGGCAGGTTGTCATGTAGGTTTCGTTACCCTTTCACTTGTCCACTGGGTTTACCCAGCGTAAGTAGGTACCTGGGTGATAATGAATGTTTTGGGGGGGATCCCGGGGAAGAGGACAAAGGGCCCCCTTTTGGTTTTTCCCAAAAAAACTATCCCCTAACTTCTTTTTCTTGTGCTTTAAAAGTTTTCTTTTTTTTTATATGGGAAAAGATTTTAATAATAAAAATTTTAAAAGTAATTAAAAATTGTAAAAATAATAAATAATAGTTAAAAATAATTTGGAATAATTTATCATAGTTAAAAAAAATAATAGTAATAATCATTTTGAAAAGCCAAAACTTGTGATAATTAGAGTTTTAAATTTTGTTTAAAAAAAAGAAATTTTGGAGTTTAATTTTCAAGTTAGTATTTTAGGTCGTGACTCAAAAGGGCCTTGGAACAAATAAACCCAAATTTAGTAGTTGAGGTCGTGACTTCAGGCCTTGGGAAAAAAATAACAACTTTTGTGTTGAGGTCGTGACTCGGACCTTGGAACAAAAAATTTAAAAATTTAGTAGTTGGGGGTCGTGACTCGTAAAAATTGGGGAAAAAATACCAACTTTGTCGTTGAGGGGCGTGATCAGTAACCTTGGGAAAAAAATACAAAATTTAGTCGTTTAGGGGTGGCTTTAGTAAACCTTTTGGGGGAAAAAATACCAACTTTAGTAGTTGAGGTGTGTCTCAGTGACCCTTTGGGAACCCCAAATAAACAACTTTAGTAAATTGAGGTCGTGATCAGTAACCTTGGAACAAATACCAACTTTAGTTGTTGAGGGCGGGGACTCGGGAAACCCTTTGGGAAAAAACTAACAACTTTAGTTTGTTGAGGTCGTGGGCCCCAGAACCTTGGAAAAAAACTAACAACTTTAGTAGTTGAGGTCGTGACTCAGTAACCTTGGAACAAACTACCAACTTTAGTAGTTGAGGTCGTGACTCAGTAACCTTGGAACAAACTACCAACTTTAGTAGTTGAGGTCGTGACTCAGTAACCTTGGAACAAACTACCAACTTTAGTCAGTTGAGGTCGTGACTCAGTAACCTTGGAACAAACTACCAACTTTAGTCAGTTGAGGTCGTGACTTCAGAAAACCTTGGAAAAAACTACCAAACTTTATCAGTTGAGGGCCCGTGACTCAGAAACCTTGGAAAAAAATAAAAAATTTAAATTCTTTTGGGGAGTCTGACTAGAAATTTGGAAACCCAAACTACCCAACCCTTTATTCGTTAAAGGTCGTAAAACCCCAAGAAACCCTTTGGGAAAAAACTGACAATTTTATCAGTTGGGGGCGGGGCCCTCAGAAAACCTTTGGGAACAAACTACCAACTTTAGTAGGGGAAGGTCGTGACTCGAAAACCTTGGAACAAACTCCAATTTTTAGTCAGTTAAAGGTTCGTAAACTCAGTAACCTTGGAAAAAAACTACCAAACTTTAGCCCTTTTTGAGGTCGGGGATTTCGGGTAACCTTGGAAAAAACTAAAAACCCTTTAGTCATTTGGGGGTCGTGACTCAGTAACCTTGGAACAAACTAAAAACTTTGGGTCAGTTGAGGTCGTAAAATCAGTAACCTTGGAAACCAAAAACCAACTTTATTTGGGAGGTCGTGATTTCAGAAACCCTTGGAAAAAAACTCCCAAATTTAGTCAGTTGGGGGAGTGACCAGAAACCCTTTTGAAAAAACTAAAAACCCTTTAGCCCTTTTGAGGTCGTGACTCAGAAACCCTTTGGGAAAAACTAAAAAATTTAGTCATTTGGGAAGGTCGTGACCCCGTAACCTTGGAAAAAAAATATCAACCTTAAGTCATTTTGGGGTGTGACTCAGAAACCTTTGGGAAACCCAACTACCAATTTTCAGTCATTTTGAGGGCTTTGTCAGAAACCTTTGGGAAAACCAAACACCAAACTTTAGTCTTTTAAAGGGCCCGTGTCAGTGCCCTTTGGAAAAAAAATACCAACTTTTAGCCCATTTGGGGGTCGTGACCAGAAAACCTTGGAAAAAAAACTAAAAACTTTTGGGTCATTTGAGGTCGTACTCAAAACCCTTTGGGAAACAAACTCCCCAACCCTTTAGTCATTTGAGGTCGGGGGACTCAGAAACCCTTTGGAACAAAATGACAATTTTAAATTCATTTTGAGGTCGTGACTCAGAAACCCTTTTGGAAAAAACCCAAACCAATTTAGTCATTTTTCGTCGTGATCGTACCTTGGAAAAACTCCCCAAACTTTAGTCATTTGAGGTCGTGACCAGTGCCCTTGGGAAAAAAAAATCCCAAACTTTAGTCAGTTGAAGGTTTGTGACTCAGAAACCTTGGAACAAAACTACCAATTTTTAGAGCTTGAGGTGTGCCCTAAGTTCCCTTGGAACAAACTCCCAAAACTTTATGTTGAGGCCCGTGACTCAGAAACCTTTTGGAAAAAATACCCAACTTTAGTAGTTTGGGGGTCGTGTTTTCAGTAACCTTCGAACAAACAAATAAAATTTAGTATTTTGAGGTCGTAAAATCAAAAACCTTGGAACAAACTTTTCCAACTTTAGTATTTGGGAGGTCGGGGACTCAGAAACCCCTTGGAACAAACTACCAATTTTAGTAGTTAAAGGTGGGGATTTTCCAGTAACCTTGGGAAAAAAACAAAAAAAACTTTAGATTGAGGTCGGGGACCCAGAAAAACCCTTTGGGAAAAAAAAACTCCCAAATTTTGGGTAGTTGAGGTCGTATTCATCCCCCTTGGAACAAACTACCAACTTAAGTAAAGTTGGGTCGTGACTCAGAAACCCTTTGGAACAAATTTAACAACTTTAGTGTTGAGGGTCGTACCCCAGAAAACCTTGGAAAAAACTAAAAACTTTATAGTTAAAGGTATGACTCAGAAAACCTTGGAAAAAAATACCAACTTTATCGTTGGGGGTTCGTGATCAGTAACCTTGGAAAAAACCCTACCAACTTTACAGTTGAGGTCGTGACTCGAAACCCTTGGAAAAAAACAAAACCAACTTTGGGCTTTGGGGGTGTGACTCAGTAACCTTGGAACAAACTACCAATTTTAGCTTTGAGGTCGTAAATCGGGAACCTTGGAACAAAAAACCAATTTTTAGTAGTTGAGGTCGTGACTCATTTAACCTTGGAACAAACTCCCAAAATTTTTAGTAGTTGAGGTTTTGATTTCAGTACCGGAAAAACTACCAATTTTAAAGTAGTTGAGGTCGTGACTCGGGAACCTTGGAAAAAAACTACCAATTTTAGCCGTTGGGGCCCGTGACTCAGAAACCCTTTTGGAACAAAACTCCAACTTTACCCGTTGAGGTCCGTCCCTCAGAACCCCTTGGAACAAACTCCAAACTTTAGTCAGTTGAGGTCGGACTCGTAACCTTGGAAAAAACTACCAACTTTAGTCAGTTGAGGTCGTACTTGAAACCCCTTGGAACAAACTACCACTTTGATTGGGGGTCGGGGGATTTCATTTAACCCTTTGGAAAAAACAAAACCCAAACTTTAGTCATTTTTGGGGCCCGTAAATCAGAAAATTTGGGGAAAAAAACCAAACCTCTTTATTGTTGAGGTCGTGACTTAGTAACCTTGGAACAAATTTCCAAATTTTTTAGTAATTGAGGTGTGACTCAGAAAACCCTTTGGGAACAAACTCCCAAATTTTAAATTTTGGGGTTGGGGGTTTCCGTGACTCAAAACCTTGGAAAAAACTACCAACTTTAGTAATTTTGAGGTCGTGCTCAGTCCCCTTTGGGAAAACAAACTAAACAATTTTTGTCAGTTGAGGTCGTCTCAGTAACCTTGGAACAAACTCCCCAAACTTTATTCAGTTGAGGGGGGGACTCAGAAAACCTTGGATAAAATTTAAAACAACTTTGGGTTCATTTGAGGGTCGTAAACCAGTACCTTGGAAAAAACAAACCAAAAACTTTAGAGCAGTTGGGGTTTCGTGACTCAGTAACCTTGGAAAAAAACTACCAACTGAGTCAGTTGGGTCGTAAACCCCAGGGGCCCTTGGGAAACAAACTACCAATTTTTAGTCGTTAAAGGTCGTGACTCAGAAAACCTTGGAACAAACTCCCTTTTTTTAGCCCATTTTGAGGTCGTAAATCAGAACCGGGGAAAAAAACCCCCCAATTTAGATTTTGAGGGCGGGGCCCTCAGAAAACCTTTGGAAAACAAATTTCCAATTTAGTCGTTGAGGTCGTGACTCAGAACCCTTGGAACAAATTTACCAACTTTAGTCATTTGGGTCGTGATTCATAACCTTGGCAAATTTCCAAAACCCTTTTGTAGTTGAGGTCGTGACTCATTTAACCTTGGAACAAAAAAACCAATTTTTATATTTGAGTCGGCCTCAGAAACCCTTGGAACAAAAAACCAACTTTAGTCAGTTGAGGTGGGGAAACCATTTAACCCTTTTGGGAAAAACTACCAACTTTAGCAGTTGGGTCGTGACCCCCATAACCTTGGAACAAACTCCCAAAAATTAGTCAGTTGGGGGTCTTTAAATCAAAACCCTTTGGGAAAAAAACTAAAAAACTTTAGTCATTGAGGCCCGTGACTCGGTAATTGGAAAAAACTACCAACTTTAGTCAGTTAAAAGGGTCGGGGACTAAGAAACCCTTTGGGGAACAAACTGACAATTTTATCATTTAGGTCGGGGCTCAGTAACCTTGGAAAAAAAACTAAAAAATTTAGTAGTTGAGGTCGGGATCAGAAAACCTTGGAAAAAAAACTCCCAAACCTTTAGTCAGTTGAGGTCGTGACTCAGTAACCGGGAAACAACTCCCAAACTTTATCAGTTGAGGTCGTGACTCAGAAACCCTTGGAACAAATAACAATTTTTAGCCTTTGAGGCCCGGGGGACCCCAAGTAAACCCTTGGAACAAACTAACAACTTTACCCAGTTGAGGTCGTAAATCAGAAATTTGGGAAAAAAAACCCCAACTTTAGTTGAGGTCTTTTGACTCAGTAAACCTTGGGAAACAAACTACCAACTTTAGTCTTTTTAGGTGGGTGACTCAGAAACCTTTGGAACAAACTAAAAACTTTAGTCAGTTGAGGTCGGGGCCCTCGGTAACCTTGGAACAAATTTCCAAAACTTTATCAGTTGAGGTGTGCCCTCAGTCCCTTGGAACAAACTATCAACTTTAGTCAGTTAGGCGTGACTCAGTAACCTTGGAACAAACAAACAACTTCCGTCATTGATCGGGGACCCCAGTAACCTTGGAACAAATTCCAAACTTTGGGTAAATTTGAGGTCGGACTCAGTGCCCTTGGAAAAAACTCCCAAATTTTAAAAGTCATTTTGGGGTTGTATCAGAAAACCTTGGAACAAACTAACAACTTTAGTCGGGTTGAGGTCGTGACTCAAAACCCTTTGGGGAACAAATACCAACTTTGGGTCTTTTGGAGGTCGTGACTAAAGAAACCCTTTGGGGAACAAACTACAACTTTAGTCTTTGAGGTCGTGACTCAGTAACCTTGGAACAAAAAACCAAACTTTAGTCTTTTTGCCCGTCAAAAACCTCAGAAAAATTGGGAACAAACTCCCAAAATTTAGTCTTTGAGGTCGTAATCAGGGACCTTGGAAAAAATACCAATTTTTATCAGTTGAGGTCGTGACTCAGACACCTTGGAACAAACAAAAAAACCCTTTAGAGAAATTTTGGGTCGGACAAAGAAAAATTTGGGAAAAAAACCCTTACCAACTGTAGTCATTGAGGTCGGGGACCCAGAAACCCTTTGGGAAACAAATTTACCAACTTTAGTAGTTGGGGGTCGTGACTCAGTAACCTTGGAAAAAAAACTACCAATTTTAGTCTTTTTGGGTCGTGACCAGTGCCCTTGGAAAAAAAACCCCAAAATTTAGTCAGTTGAGGCGGGGACTCGAACCCTTGGAACAAACTCCCAAATTTTAGCAGTTGAAGGTCGTGACCAGAAACCTTGGGAAAAACTACCAACTTTAGTCATTGAGGCCCGTGACTCAGAACCCTTTGGGAAAAAAATCCCAACTTTAAAGTAGTTGGGTCGTGACAGAAATTTGAAAAAAAACTACCAACTTTAGTAGTTGGGGTCGTGACTCAGAAACCCTTGGAACAAACTACCAATTTTAAAGGCATTTGAGGTCGTGACTCAGTAACCGGGAACAAATTTCCAACTTTGCAGTTGAGGTCGTAAATAGAAACCCTTTGGGAAAAACCAACTACCAACTTTAGTCATTTGAGGTCGTGATCAGAAAATTTGGGAAACAAACTCCCAATTTTAGTCATTTTGAGGCCCGGAAAACCAGTCCCCTTTGGGAAAAACAAAAAAACCAACTTTACCCGTTGAGGTCGGGGAATCAGGACCTTGGAACAAACACCAATTTTATCATTTTTGGAGTCGTGCCCTCAAAAACCCTTGGAAAAACTCCCAATTTTAAGCAGTTGGGGTCGTGACCAGAAACCCTTGGAACAAACTACCAACTTTAGTCATTTTGAGGTTGTGACTCAAAACCCTTTTGGAAAAAACTACCAACTTTAGTAGTTGAGGTCGTGACTCAAAAATTTGGGAACAAACTACCAACTTTAGCCCGTTGGGGGGGTCGTGACTCAGAAACCTTTGGAAAAAAAAACTAACAACTTTAGTCAGTTGAGGTCTGACTCAAGAAACCCTTGGAACAAACTCCAAAATTTTAGTCAGTTGAGGTCGTAAACCCCATTTAACCGGGAAAACAAACTAAAAAACTTTGGGTCATTGAGGTCGTGACCCAGTAACCTTGGAAAAAACTGAAAAATTTAGCCCAGTTGAGGTCGTGACTCAGAAACCCCTTGAAAAAAACTCCCAAAATTTTTGGTAGTTGGTCGGACTCAGAAAACCTTGGAACAAATCCCAAAATTTAGTCGTTGGGGTCGGGGAACAGAAACCCTTGGAAAAAAATTTCCCCAATTTTAGTCATTTTAAAGGGTCGTGCTCAGAAAACCTTTTGGAAAAAAACTCCCCAACTTCAGTCAGTTGAGGTCGTGACTCAGAAAACCTTTGGGAAAACAAACTACCAACTTTGTCTTTTTGAGGCCCGTGATTTCCAGAAAACCTTGGAAAAACTACCAACTTTAGTCAGTTGGGGGTCTTTTTGACTCAGAAAACTTGGAAAAAAATTTCCAACTTTTTTCATTTGGGTCGGGCCCTTCTTTTAAACCTTGGAACAAATCCCAAATTTCAGTTTGGGACGCCCTGCTCAGTAACCTTGGAACAAATTTTCCCCAACTTTAGTAGTTGACGCCCGTGACTCAGTAACCTTGGAACAAACTCCCAAACTTTAGTCATTTAAAGGTCGGGGGACCAGTGCCCCGGAAAAAACTCCCAAACCCTTTAAAAGTTAGGTCGTGACCCCAGAAAACCTTGGAACAAACACCAACTTTAGTAGTTGGGGTCGGGGACTCAGTAACCTTGGAACAAACTCCCAACTTTAGTAAATTGAGGCCCGTGACTCAGAACCCTTTGGAACAAATGACAACTTTAGTCATTTGGGAGGTATGATCAAAACCCGGGAACAAACTCCCAAAATTTTTAGTAGTTGAGGGTCGGGACTCAGAAACCCTTTGGGGGAAACAAACTACCAATTTTAGTCAGTTGAGGTCGTGACTCATAACCTTGGAACAAACTCCCAAATTTTTAGTCGGGTTGAGGTCGTGACTAAAAAAACCCTTGGAAAAACAAACCCAACTTAAAGTCGTTGGGGGTCGTACTAACCTTAAAAACAAACTACCAACTTTAGTTTTTGGGAGGTCGGGGACCGAAACCCTTGGAAAAAAAAAAAACCAAAACTTTAGTAATTTTGGGGGTCGTGACCAGAACCTTGGAAAAAAACTACCACTTTAGTGGGTTGGGTCGTGACTCCGGGGACCTTGGAAAAAATCCCAACTTTAGTCATTTGAGGTCGTGACTCGAAAACCTTGGAACAAACTCCCAAACTTTTGCATTGAGGTCGTGATCAGTAACCATGAAAAAAACCCTACCAACTTTAGCAGTTGGGTCGTGACTCAGAAACCCTTTGGGAAACCCAAATTTACCAACTTTGGGTCAGTTGAGGTGGGTGACTAGAAACCTTTGGGAACAAACTAAAAAATTTTAGTATTTAAAGTGGGAAACTCAGTGCCCTTTGGGAAAAACAAACTCCCAAAACTTTAGTCATTGGGAGGTCGTGACTCAGTAACCTTGGAAAAAAACTACCAACTTTAGTCAGTTGAGGTCTTTTGATTTCAAAAACCTTGGAAAAAAAATTTCCCCAACTTTTGTCATTTTAGGTCTTTGACTCAGAAAAAACCTTTGGGAAAAAAAACTAAAAACCCTTTAGCCCATTTGAGGTCGTGATTCAGTAACCTTGGAACAAACTCCCAAAACTTTAGTCAGTTGAGGTCGTGACCAGAAACCCTTGGGAACAAACTCCCAACTTCAGTCATTTTGGGGTCGTGATTTGAAAACCTTGGAAAAAACTAAAACTTTAGTCATTTTGAGGTCGTAAACCCCAGAAAACCTTTGGGGAAAAAAAAATCCAACTTTAGTCATTTAAAGGTCGTGATTTTCAGTAACCTTGGAAAAAACCCTCCCAAACCCTTTAGTCAGTTAGGTCGTGCCCTTCAGTAACCTTGGAAAAAATTTAACAAACTTTAGTAGTTGAGGCCCGTGCTCAGTAACCTTGGAAAAAATACCAACTTTAGCCCAGTTGGGGGTCGTAAACTCATTTAACCTTGGAAAAAACTACCAATTTTAGTAGTTGAGGGTCGTGACTCGAAACCTTGGAACAAACTACCAACTTTTAGCGTTGAGGCCCGTGACTAATTTTACCTTTGGAAAAAAACACCAATTTTATTAGTTGAGGTCGGACTCAAAAATTTGGAAAAAAACAAACCAACTTTAGCATTGGGGTGGTGAAAAAAACCTTGGAACAAACTCCCAATTTTAAAGTAGTTGGGGGTCGTGCCCAAAGTAACCTTGGAACAAACAACCCAATTTTTAGTCATTGAGGCCCGTGATTCGGGAAACCCGGGAAAACAAACACCAACTTTAGTCAGTTGGGGGTCGTAAATCAGAAACCTTGGAACAAAACCTACCACTTCAAGGTAAAAAAGTTTGGGGTTTCGTGATCAAAAAAACCTTGGAACAAATTTCCAATTTTTAGTCAGTTGGGGTTTTTTGGGACTCAGAAAATTTTTGGGAAAAAAAAACCAACTTTATTTCAGTTGAGGTTTTGATTTCGAAACCCTTGGAAAAAATTTTCCCACTTTAGTATTGGGTCGTGATCAGTAACCTTGGGAAACAAAAAAATTTGGGGGGCGTGTTTAACCCCTTTTTAACCTTTTTTGGGAAACAAACAACCAATTTTTAGTCAGTTGAGGTCGTGCCCTTCGGGAAAAAACCTTTGGGAAAAAAATAACCAATTTAAAATTCGTTGGGGTCGGACCGTCCCCTTGGAAAAAAATAACCAATTTTTAGTAGTTGGGGTTTCGTGACCCCATATCCTTGGAAAAAAACCCTAAACTTTAGCATTGAGGTGTGACTAAAGAAACCCTTTGGGAAACAAACTAAAAAACTTTAGTCATTTTGAGGTCGTGACTCAGTAACCGGGGGAAAAAAACTAACAACTTTAGTATTTGGAGGTCGTGACCCCTTAACCTTGGAAAAAAACTACCAATTTAAAGCATTTGAGGTCGGACCCCAGAAACCCTTTGGGAAACAAACTAAAAAAACTTTAGTAGTTGAGGTCGTGACCCATTTAACCCTTGGAAAAAAATACCAACTTTAGCATTTTGAGGTCGGGACTCAGTTACCTTGGAACAAACAACCATTTTTTAGTGTTGGGGTTCGTGATCGAAACCCTTTGGGGAACAAACTCCCAAAAATTTGCATTTTGAGGTCGTAATCAGAACCTTTGAAAAAACTACCAACTTTAGTAGTTAAAGGTCGGGGATCAGTAACCTTGGGAACAAACAAACCAACTTTAGTAGTTGAGGTCGGACCCCAGTAACCTTGGAAAAAAATTTCCAAAACTTTAGTAGTTGAGGCCCGTGACTCAGAAACCCTTTGGGAAAACAAAATACCAACTTTAGTCAGTTGAGGTGTGACTCAGAAAAACCTTTGGGAAACAAATCCCAACTTTAGTAGTTAAAGCCCGTGATTTCAGGGGCCTTGGAACAAACCACCAACTTTAGTCAGTTGGGGTCTTTAAACCAGTAACCTTGGAACAAACTACAAACTTTAGTATTGAGGTCTTTAAATCAGTAACCTTGGAACCAAACTCCCAAACTTTGGGGTCTTTGGGGTCGTGCCCTCAGAAACCCTTGGAACAAATAAAAATTTTTAGTATTTTGAGGTCGTGACTCAGAAACCCCTTGGAAAAAAACTATCAACTTGGGCAGTTGAGGTCGTGCCCTCATAACCTTGGAAAAAAACTCCCAACTTTAGTCATTTGAGGTCGTGACCATTTTCCCTTGGAACAAACTCCCCAAATTTGGGTCAGTTGAGGTCGGGGACCAGAAACCCTTGGAAAAAACTCCCAATTTAGTATTTTGAGGTCGTGACTCAGTAACCTTGGAAAAAACAAACCCAAATTTAGTCAGTTGAGGTCGTAAATCAGAAACCTTGGAAAAAAACAAAAAACCAATTTTTAGTGTTGAGGCCCGTGACCAGAAACCCCTTGGGGAAAAAAAACTCCCAACATTAGTCATTAAAGGTCTTGACCCCGTAACCTTGGAACAAATCCCAAAACTTTACCCATTTGAGGTCGGGGACTCAGAAACCCCTTGGAACAAACTGACAATTTTAGTCAGTTGAGGTCGTGACTCGAAACCCTTGGAACAAACAAACCCAACTTTAGTCTTTGGGCCGTGACCCCCAAGTAACCTTGGAAAAAAAAAAACCCGGGGGGAAAACCAAACTTTATTTATTGAGGTCGGGACCAGAAACCCCCCTTGGAAAAAACTACCAATTTTAAGTCCATTTTAAAGGTCGTGCCTAAAGAAAAACCTTGGGGAACCCAAACCCCAACTTTAGTAGTTGAGGTCGTAAACCCCAAAACCCCTTGGAACAAAACTACCAACTTTTGGTAGTTGAGGTCGTAAACTCAGTAACCTTGGAACAAATTTACCAATTTTTGTCAGTTGGGTCGTGACTCAGTAACCTTGGAACAAACAAAACAACTTTAGTCAGTTGAGGCCCGTGACCCCGAAACCCTTGGAAAAAAATCCCAATTTTTAGTCATTTTGAGGTCGTGACTCAGAAACCCTTGGGAAACAAACTCCCAAAATTTTAGTCAGTTGAGGTCGTGACTCAGTAACTTGGAACAAATCCCAAATTTTTATTTCAGTTGAGGTCGTAAATCAGAAACTTGGAAAAAAAACTCCCAAAACTTCAGTAGTTGAGGTCGTGACTCATAACCTTGGAAAAAATGACAACTTTAGTAGTTGAGGTCGTGATCCAGTAACCTTGGAACAAACTCCCAAATTTCAGTAGTTGGGGGTCTTTGGACTAGAAACCTTGGAACAAACTAACAATTTTAGTATTGGGGGTCTTTGGACTCAGTAACCTTGGAACAAAAAAACAATTTTATTTATTTGGGGTCGTGACTCAGTAACCTTGGAAAAAAACTACCAACTTTGGGTATTTGGAGGTCGTGACTCAGTAACCGGGGAACAAAACTACCAACTTTATAGTTTGGGTCTTTGATCAGTAACCTTGGAACAAACTAAAAATTTTTGAATTTGGGAGGTCGTCCCCTCAGAAAACCCTTGGAAAAAAATACCAACTTTTAGTAGTTGAGGTCTTTGACTCAAAACCCTTTGGGAACAAACTACCAAATTTTGCATTTTGAGGTCGTGACTCGGGAACCCTTGGAAAACAAAAATCCCAAACCTTTAGAGAATTTTTTTAATCTTTTTTTTGGGATCAAAGTTTGGTAAAGAAAACTTTTTTGAAATTTTTGGGGGAATTTCCCCAAAAATTTCTCCTTTTGGGAAAAAAAAAAAAAAACAGACTGACCCAGGATTTTTGAAGATTTTTTAGTGGTAATTTTAGTGCCATAGAGACCAACTCTTCGGTAAAATTTTCAAATATTATAATTATATATATATATATATATATATATATTATATTATATTTTATATATAATATTTTTTTATATATATATATATAATATATTAAATATATTTTTATATACAGAAAAAACCATGGAAAAAAATAGGAAATTCCGGCACTTTTGTGTTTTTGGGGCATGTTAAAGAAAGAAATCCGTTTAAAGTGAGAATTCACGAAAGAGGGTTGGAATTCCACTATTTTTTTTTACATTTTGGGTTTTTTTGTATATTTTTGAAAAAAACCTGTTTACTGTGACCTTATTGTATAGTGTGTGTGGTTTGGGGTGTGTGTGTGTGTGTGTGTGTGTTTGTGTGGTGTGTGTGTGTGTGTGTTTGTGGTGTGTGTTTTGTATGTGTGTGTGTGGGGTGTGTGTGGGGTTGTGTGTGTGGGTTTTTTGTGTGTGTGTGTGTGGGGTGTGTGTGTTTGGGTTTTGTGTGTGGTGTGTGTGTGTATGTTGTGTGTGTGTGTGTGTGTTTTTGTGTGTTTTTGTGTGTGTTTGTGTTGTTGTGTGTGTATGGTTTTGGGGGTGGTGTGTGTGTGTGTGGGTGTTTTGTGTATGTTGTGTGTGTGTGGTGTGTGTTTTGTTTGTGTGTGTTTTTTGTTGTTTTGTGTTGTGTATTGGGGTTTTGTGTGTGGGGTGTGTGTGTGTGTTTGTGTGTGTGTTTTTGTGTGTGGGTGGGGGTGGTGTGTTTTGTTGTGTGGTGTGTAAAAGTGTGTGTGTGTGTATGTTGTGTGTGGTGGGGTTGTTTTGTGTGTGTGTTTGTGTGTGTGTGTGTGTTTGTGTGTGTGTGTGTGTGTGGTGTGGGGTGTGTGTGTTTTTGTGTGTGTGTGTGGTATTTTGGGGTGTGTGTGTTTGTGGTGGGGGTTTTGTGTGTGGGGTTTGTGTGTGTTGTGTTGTTTTGTGTGTGTGTGTGTGTGTTTTGTGTGTGTGTGTGTGTGGTGTGTGTATGTGTGTGTGTGTGTGTATTTGTGTGTTGTGTGTGTGTACTCACCTTGTTGTATCACTTTGTTGAGGTTGCCGGGGGGCGAGGGGCCAAACTCCTGGCCCCGGGCCCCTTCAAATGGGTCGCTACTAGGTCACCCCCCTTTCCCCCAGCCGTGAGCTTTATTTATACCTTGCTTAAAGCTATGTATGGATCCTGCCTTTCCCCACATCGCTTTTTCCCCCAAAATATTTCCCCTTTTCTGCTACTCTTTTGGCGGGAAAAAATAAATTTCCAAATCCCTGTGTTATCTGTGCTTTCAGCTTTCCCCAAATGTGTCCCCCCTTTTTTTACTGTGTCCAAAATTTTGGAAAATCCCGGGCTTTTTTCCACCCTTTTCAATTCCCCCTCAGTATTTTGTATGTCGTTATCATGTCCCCCCTATCTCTCCTGTCCTCCCCGTGGGGTCAGGTTTTAAATTTTCCCCTTAACCTCTCCTCGTAGGAAAACCTCTTACTTGGGGCTAGTCTTGTTGCAAACCCCTTTGGGACTTTCTCTAGTTTCTTTACGTGCTTGGGGTAGGTGTGGGTTCCAAAATGGTTTCCGCCCTTCTCCAAAATGGGCCTAACGTAAAACTTGTACGGGGCCTGAACCCATTCCTTATTAAGGTGTCGGAATGCTTTCTGGGTTTGCCCAGGCGCCCCAAACTGCAGCAGTTATTTGGGTTTATGGCGCTTCAGGGATGTGCCTGGTTTAACTATCCCAAGGTTCTTTTTTTTTGGGGTGAGGTTTTTAAGTCTCTGGGGGCCCCCTTGACTGTACCCCCGTCTGCAGCCTTCTTTGGGGCCCTTTTCCCCCAAACTTCATGACTTTGCAAATTGGTGGGATTTTAAATCCCCGGGGCCAATTGCTGGACCAGGGCTGCAGCCTGTCCCCAAACCCTTTTTTAGTTCGCCTGGTTTTTTCGATCGAGTGTATTCTTCTCCCCCTCAAATTCACGTTTATCTGCAAACAGGGAAAACCTCAGGCCCATTCCTTCCGTTCCAAAGTCGTCACAAATACCAGAAACGCACTGGCCCAGGTGACCCCGTGGGTTCTCCCCCGGTCACAGGTGCCCCCCTCTGGGCACCTCGCCACGGGACCATTGACCTGCTGTCCCTTTCCCGACTATTTTCCTGATCCATTGGGATTGGGCCCTTTCCCCGTTTATTTTCCCCGCCTTTGGGCCCCCATTTTTTTCAAAAAACCAAAACTCTTGTGTTTGGGAAATTTGTCAAACGCCTTTTTTGCGTCCAAGAAAAAAAAATCCACCCCCCCCTCTCTCTCTTGTCCCTTTCTGCTGCAAACCTTTTATAGAACTCCAGAAAGGGTTTTTGACACAGGATTTCCCCCCTCCCTAAACCATGCTGGGGTGCTGTTGATGAGATCATTCCTTTTAGGGTTTCCACCACTCTTTCCTTAAAATTCTTCCCTGATTTTGCCCTACTATCATGTCAGTGACACTGGTCTGTAGTTTAATGCTTCATTCTGTCTCCTTTTTTTAAAGATTTTGGGGCTACAAATTTTCTGTCTTCCCCTGCCTCAGGCAATCTCCGTTTTTGATAGATGGGGGTTTTAATATTTTTTGTTTGGGGTCACATAGCGCCCCTGCTCCCCCTCCCCAATACCCCGGGGGGGATTTTTTTTCTGGGGCCCCCTTGGGGCCCTTTTAGGTATCTAGCCCCACTCAGAAGCCTTTTTCACTTCTTCCCCGGTTTTTGTGCACTGTGTTCCCGCACCCTTTGGGATGTGCCCCACCTCTCCGTCTTTTCCCGGAGTCCCTTCTGTCTCCTCTGTTTAACCTTCTTTGAATCCTTGTTGAGTTCTTCCCCATTCCCTTTACGGCATTTCCTGTTTCTCTCCTCCTTCCTTCCCTTTGCCTGATTACCTGGTCCTTGACTGTTGTTTTTCCTCCTGATGTGGCTGTACAACAGTTTCGGGTCAGATTGGCTTTCGCTGCTATGTCATTTTCATATTATCTTTGGGCCTCCCTTCTTATCTGTGCATATTCGTTCGGCTCTACGACTGTTCTCCTTATTTTCCCCGGGGTCCTTCCCCCTTCTATATTTCTTCCATTCCCTAGCACACTTGGTTTTTGCCTCCCTGCACCTTTTGGGTAAACCAGGGGCTCATCCTGGTTTTTTTCATTACTCCTGTTCCCCTTTGGGGTTACAAACCTCTCCTCGCCCTTCCCCCTTGCATTTTGTTGCTACATATTCCATCATCTCATTAACTGGCTTCCCTCCAGTTCTCTGTCCCACTGAACCCCGTTCAGGTAGTTCCTCATTCCTGTGTAGTCCCCTTTCTTGTATTTTTGGCTTCATTCGTCCTGGCCTTCCTGCTTCTCCCCTCCACTTGTAGCTCAAACTGTGTATTCGAAGCTTAAAACCACAGGGTCACTGGCCCCAAGGGGTCTTTCATATGTGATGTCCTCGATATCTGCACTACTCAAGGTGAATACTAAGTCCAGCCTTGCTGGTTCATCCTCTCCTCTCTCCCCTTGTAGTGTCCCTTACGTGTTGGTACATAAGTTCTCCAGTACCACCTCCATCATCTTAGCCCTCCATGTATCTTGGCCCCCATGTGGGTCCAAGTCTCCCAATCGATCTCCTTTGGTTAAAGTCACCCATTTATCAGGAGCTTTGGCCTGCAATGCATGAGCTTTTTCTGGCCACTCTAGCCAGTGTGTCAACCATCGCTCTATTCTCTCGTCGTACTCTTACCTTGGCCTCCTCTGTTCTGTGGTGCGTTATACATCAAATGCTATTACCACCTTGGGACCTCCGGAGTGAAGTTTTTTCCCACTATTAATCACTTTCTTCTCCGCTATCTCCTCTCTCCAGCTCATCAAAATTCCCCGCGATTTTTGATCAGCAACGCCACTCCTCCACCCCCCCCCCCTGTTTCCCTCTGTCTTTCCTCAGGATTTGGTATCCCGTTGGAAAGATGGCATCTGTTTTTCATACCCGTAAGCTGGTTTCTGTGAGAGCATGATGTCCGGTGATGCTTCTTTGTGTGTGTGTGTGTGTGTTGTGTGTGTGTGTGTGTTTTATGTGTGTGTGTGTGTGTATGTGTGTGTGTGTGTGTGTGTGTATGTGTGGGGTATGTATGTATGTGTGTGTGTATGTATGTGTGTGCGTGTGTGTGTATGTATGTATGGGTGTCTGTATGTATGTGTGTGTGTATGTATGTGTGTGCGTGTGTGTGTGTGTGTGTGTGTGCGTGTGGTGTGTGTGTGTGTGTGGGATGTGTGTGTGTGTATGTGTGTGTGTGCTTAAAAATTCGCAAACACCGGAAATTATATACAAACATTATGTGTACGTCCACATCAGGACTTAAACCTGCAAACTGTTTATCAGAGTACACAGTACTTTATCAACTGTGCCAGAACCCAGATAAGTAACATATAATTCGATCTTCAGATCGAGCTAGGAACTGTGGGGAAAGTATGGAATTCATATTAGTACTTGTTGTGCGTACGAGAGAAGCAAGTACAGAGCAGTAATGTTGTTGTGGGTACGAGAGAAGCAAGTACAGAGCAGTAATGTTGTTGTGGGTACGAGAGAAGCAAGTACAGAGCAGTAATGTTGTTGTGGGTACGAGAGAAGCAAGTACAGAGCAGTAATGTTGTTGTGGTACGAGAGAAAGCAAAATACAGAGCAGTTATGTTTTGTGGGTACGAGAGAAGTAAGTACAGAGCAATAATGTTGTTGTGGTACGAGGGGAAGTAAGTACAGAAACAGTAATGTTGGTTGTGGGCGAGAGAAGTAAGTACAGAGCAGTATGTGGTTGTGGGTACGAGAGAAGTAAGTACAGAGCAGTAATGTTGTTGTGGGTACGAGAGAAGCAAGTACAGAGCAGTAATGTTGTTGTGGGTACGAGAGAAGCAAGTACAGAGCAGTAATGTTGTTGTGGGTACGAGAGAAGCAAGTACAGAGCAGAAAATTTTTGTTGGGGTACGAGAGAAGCAAAGTACAGACCCATAAGGGTTTTGTGGGTATTTGCAATCCCTGAAGGGGTTACAATGATTTTTAATTTTATATATTAATGAAATTATTATTTTCTTTAAAATTTTATATTGCTTATATTTGCGAAAAATAGCAAAATTTCGTAAATGTAGATTTTTATATTTTTATTTGACTGTTAATTGTTTTTTAGCTTATGTTGTTGGGAAATGTATAAAAAAATGTGCTCAGTTATTTTTGGATTGCAAACAAAACTTAATTTTTCGCTTGTCGCCCCCGTTATCCCGGGCCGGTTTTCTGACTGCTTTGCCCCCTAGCTATCACGTGATCGGGGGGGGGTGTCCTCACCTCCCCGGGGAAGTATTCAGTCTGCTCTAGACTCCTTGGGGGTTTGGGGAACATATTGTCCCCTTCATTAATCTTTTTAATTTTCTGTAAAAATTTTTGTTCACGAACATTGAAATAAAATTGTGTTTTTCGAAGGGGTTGTACTGGGGTTGTGTGTCACAAAGCCCAACTCTGAACATCTCGGGCCCTTAGCTATAGTTTCTGACCAAAATTTTGTACTGGTTTCGTGTATTGCCCAAAGTGGGTTTTTTTCCCTATGCTGAAGGGTATTTTCAGTATAAGGGGGATTTTGTAACTTTTGTGGGAGGTTTCTGCGGGATGGTCCCTACTTATGTCGTTATATTATCTCCTTTTCCTGATTTGTGCCCGCAGTCGCTTGAATTGCATTGCTATGGGCTTAGCATTCTTTTTGGTTAAAGCAAAACTGTTGGGGTTGCCATTTGGGTAAAGAAGTTATTTTTAAATTTGAGGACTTTGCCCCAGTCACTTTTTTAAATCTTTTTCCCGAGTCTTGAAACATACAACCCAAATTAAGGAGCACTTTACACACAAAAAAACCCAAAATTTGTCCCATTTTTTTGAAAATTACTTATTAAATTTTTAAAATGTACCTGAGGGTACTTAAAAAATTAATAAATTTGATATGTGCTTTCAGCCAATAAAAAGAACTCGAGAGATTGATTTTATTTTAAATTGCTGGATTTAATTTTACTTTGATAAATAACCTCTAAACAATTTAATAAAACCTTAAAAAATTTAAATTAATTTTTTAAATTTCTCTAGTTAGTAGCCCCCCGTTGAAAACCAAAAGCACTATTAAACCCAAACTGATTTATAATGGAAAATTGGACAAGGATACTGCCCAAAATTTTGTTACAAAAACCCCCAGTAGCAGGCTGGTGCTAGAAGGGCACCCCTTTTTGTATTCCCCGGAGATCTCAAAGGGTTTCTAGAATCGCGTTTTTTGTAACAAAGGGGGGCCTTTTTGGGGAGCTTTTGTCCAAGTTTGGAGAAATTGCCCAAAGTTTGACAAACTAGTAAAATTCAAAGATCAAACATTTTGATCCCTTTTCCCTAATCTGAAGACTTTGATTTATCTTGAACAACAAAAAACCCCAATTTTGATGTATTTCCCTTTACGAGCCCTCTTGAATCCAAGGAGATGAAAAAACTGTTTAGATTTCTAGTTTCAAAGACAACCAACACTAAAACCCCCTTTTTTTAGGTTATATTTTTCCCCAAAAATCACTTTTGGGTGTACAATTTTTTTTCTGATGTATGCCAAAGTGAAATTTTAATTGATACTCTAAACTTGTCGAGTAATACAAAAAAAACTTCGGGAGTGTTGGGGGTAAAGCCAAATATCTCGGGTGTGACTTAAAAACGGGAAATTACACCGCGGGAAACGCCCAAGCTTTAAAATTAAAAAGACAAAAATTTTTCCCTGCTCATACAGAGAGGGCCCTTATTTATCAGTTTTCAAAAAACCCTTTGTGTCACAATTAGGAAGCATGGCTCTATTTGATGAAGCTGAAAGAGCAACAAAGGCGGGAAGTGGCCTATGAAACTCATTTCTCGCTCACTAACGCCTTTTTCCCCCCAACTGACACATTAGTACGAGTAAAGCGGGTATGTCCAGCCTAATACTAGTAAAAGTGTATGCACACCCTTTTTCCTACTTATCCTAGACCAGATCTAGAAAACTCAAAGAAAGGGCTGGACGAGGTGTCCGACCAAGGGAAAGTCCAAAAGACATTTTTACTTTCCCTACTCCTCCTTTTAACCTCCCGGTCCTATCTCCAGGAACAGTTTGAGAGGGGGGAACGCCCATTATGTTGAAAGACTGCAAAAATAGAGGCACAGAAAAAATTTGAATAAGAAGATTTCCAAAAGAAAAAATGTTCGTCTTTTAAGACAGACTTAAATATATCACGGGCCCATTAATTTTCAAAAAGCTGCATCTATTTTTCCTAATTTTTTTTAAAAGTGACAAAACCACATATTTTGTTTTTTTGAAAACCCAAACACGTGCTAGGGAACGGGGCCACGAAAGCACGGGGAAACATTGCTGCATACGCTTTAAACGGGAAGAGCTAAAACCCTGTACGGTTTTGTTTTGGGCCATTTGCCAATACATTATTATGACGTTTTCAAACAAACAATTCTAGAGACGTAAAAAACTTGTTACCTTAAGTTATCAAAGAGCCTTTCAATGTTACAACGACGAAAAAGATAAAACTTGGTGGGATTTTGTCGTAAAAAAAATTTCCCCTTTTCCCGGAAGGTGGTGTAGGTCTCCCCAAGGTAAAAAACAAACACAGTCTTGTTCAGTTGTTACTAACACAAATTTTTAACAACTGTATGCCGCTGACATAAAAGGGAATTTTTCTGACCCGATCATACTCCCTCGATATTCTGGAAATTTGCAGCATTAGAAAACATTTACGAAAATTTTTTTCCAAACCCCTTTGTACATACTAAAACAAAAAAAAACAAGGTAACTAAGTTTTGTCCAAAAGTTGGCAACCAAAATTCAACCTGCTCATTCCCCGGCCTGATTTTCCCCTGCAAACAAAATTTTCCCCTTTTTCCCTTTTTAAACCGGGAAAAAACTCAAAATCCTAAATCTGTCTGGGGTGGCTAGACAGAAATCTAAATACGAGAAGAAGAAAAAAAAAATGTACCTATTTTAACAAAAGGACATACTAAAAGGTATTGCTATAATTGAAAGAATACGAGAAACAGTGGGTGCGGCGGCGCCCCCACTCAAGCCCTTTATCCTTTTCCGACAAAAAAGGGGCAACCAAAATCCAAAAATTCCCTTTCTTATCCAACTTTTTTAGATAATTTTACTCAGGTGATGACAGCGCCAGAAAGGGTATCGGCCCGACAAAATTCTTTTCGGGCGAACCCTTTAAATTTTTCAAGAGGAAAGAATGGGATTTGACGAATCAAAATCTAACTAAATAATTTTTTTTTCAGAAAAAAAAGGCATTTTACTCACTTTTATTAAGAAAAGATGTACTGCCCAAAAACTGACGATCCCCTTTTTCAAGATAGATGTATTTTTAGAAGCCTAGGGGGGGCTTTTTTAAAAAATTGCCTCCCAAAAAGTTTATATTTGAAACAACTATTATACTGGTTTTTTATTTCAGTGATATATCCAGTGGTGTATTTCCCTTTCAGGTCCGGGTGGCCCTTGTTGAAAAGGGAACGACATCCTTCTTTCGGGTATATGTAAAGAACCCCTTTTGTGTTTGAAAAAAACCACTGATGATAATTATCCCCTTTGAAGTTTAAAAAGAGAGAAACCTATTTTAATTTCCCTCTCAGCGCAATTACAAGAGTATGTCAAAGATTCAAAAACAATCCTTTCCCTGTTAAAGTTATTTAAAAGCCCGATGTTTTGGGGGTTTGAATATGTTTTTTAAGTGACGCTCTCCCCCCCGGATCTTTTTTAACCTACTCCCCCCGGTCTAGCCTAGTCGGACACACCTGACTTTAAATTTCAAAAACCTCATAAATTTTTTTAATCAAGGATCAGTTTTTTTGATCAGCCACGGGAAAAGACTAAAGGAAAATAAAAAAGTTACTGAGGGGGAAGGGCGAAGGATCTCGATAATTTTTACTTTTAAATATAATGGTTACTATGGAAAAAACTACATGTAATTTTCCCCGCTGATAGTGTTTCCACCCCATCCCAAACATCAAATAGTGTTACCAGGTTTCTTTTCGTGAACAAGCCATTGATTTTGTCACAATATCCCTTAGGAGGAAATTTGGGGGGGTCAAAAAAGACACCCCGGTAAAATGGCAAAACATTTTAACCCTTGGGCCCAAAGATGAAAAACATAGCTGATCAAAGGTCGGAAAAATTTCCACGGTGTCCAAGGGCAGACAAAACCCAGCCACTCACCCCACCTACACCTCTCACTGGGGGCCCCCTAGTAGCAAAAATTTAGTTTTACTGGACTAGAGATTGGGTTTAACTCGTTTTTAAAAGGTTTAAGCGCTTGCTTTCCTCCCGCTCCCCGTGTTGCTTATCTATAAACTATAGTCTTGTGGTTCCCCTTTAACATTTTGACGAGTATTTGGGGACTTCCCCCTTTTTAAAAATTTAAAGTAAATTTTTTGCCCAAATACTTTTTGTTACTTGCTATGCCAAAACAGTAAATAACCCTTTAACCCCCCAACCCTTTTTTAACCCATAATACCAAAGTCATTCTAATTTTTTATATTTATATATTTACAGGGAAAAGTTTGTGAAAGGGGGAGACAAGCTGAGGTTGAGTGAGTAGTGGGGGGGCGGGGGATTAAATGCGTGATGGGAACACTGTTTTTTCCGCGACCCCCCCCCACTACACACCTTTAAACTTTTTTTCATACTCAAAGTTCATACTGGGTTTTGCAAATTTCCAAACCCCCACTAAATTAAGAGGGAAAAGCAGTCCCCCCTAAATATATCGAGCCTCAATGTGCCCATCCTTGTCAGCGCAAACCAGTCTCTACACTGATGTATTAAAAAACCACGGGGTTTTTCGAAAACAAAATGGTGTAAATGCCCTAGTACTAGGCCCTAACCTAGTACGGACGCTGTGAAATTGTAGAGGGGCTTGGGACAAGAGAGAAATAATTTAAAATTTAAATTTTTATAATAAATTGGGTAAAAGAGTAAACCCAAAAAAAAATGTGAAAGACATTAATGCAACTTCCCAGGGCGAAAACCCCTGTCGTGGGTTTGGGGGGGGGGGGTTTCAACCCTGAAAAAGGTTTTCAAGAATTTTTATGTATATATAAAAGTATATTACCTTTTTCATAAAAATTTTATAAAATTTCTTAAAATTTTCGATAATAAACTAAATCGAAAAAGATGACTTTATATTTTTTACTGTTATATTGTTTTTTTAGCTTTGTTTTTTAGGAAGTAAAAATAAAATGTGCCAGTTAGTCTTGATTTTTCCCCAAAAAACTGTAAATTAAAACGCTTTGTCCCCCTTATACTCGGGCCCGGGTTCGAGCGCAGTTGGGCCACGGAAAACAAACACGTGGATGGGGGGGGGTGTCCCCCACCTCTCGTGAAAATATTCAAAACTGCTCTAGACTCTCTTGGTGGTTGGAAAAGATTGGCTCCCTTTTTCTTGGGTTTGTTCTGAAAAATTTGTTCACAGAACATTTTATAGACTTTGTGATTTTTTGGGCGTTGTAAAGGAAGGGGGTTTTTTGTCACAAAAGACACCTGAAAATCTCAGGTCCTTAGCTATAGCTTCTGACCTATTTTTTTACTGGCTTTCTGTGTATTCACAGTCGCGTTTTTCCTATGCTGAACAAAGATTCAGAGTAGGGGGGTTTTGGAACTTTTGTGGGGGTCTCAGATGGTCCCTACTTAGTGTCGTTTTTATTTTTCCCCCTTTTTCCTGATTTTGTCCAAAAGTCGCTTGAAATTGCCCTTTCTATTGGGCTTAGCATTTCTTTTTTGTTTAAGCAACTTTCGGGTTGGGCCCGTTTTGGTCAAGAATTTTGTTTATTTGAGGACTTTTTCAGTCACTTTTAATCTTTAAATTCCCAGTCTTTAGACATACCAACACTTTAAGGGGCACTTTCAAAGATACACACACTTGTACATATTTGTAATAACTTAAATTAAAATGTTAATGTTAACCCTGACGGTACTTTTAAAAATTAAAAATGTGATAAAAACTTTCAGCACAATAAATTGAAAACCCAGAGATTTGATTTTATTTTTATTGCTGTGATTTAATTTACTTTTTTAAAAAAAACCTCTAACAACTTTTAAAACTTAATAAATTGAATTTTAAAATTTTAAAATTTTTCTAGTTTGTTAAACCTAAACCCTTGTAATCCTAAAACACCCATTGAACCATACTGATTTATAATGGTAATTGGACAAGGGGAAAATGACTATTTGTTAACAAAAACCCGTAGCAGGGTGGGTGCTGAAGGGCAGTCCCCTTTTTAGTAAATTTACTGGAATCTCTAAAACTTTTAGAACCGCTTTTTTTTAACAACCACCACACAAAACCACCACCACACTTTCCACCATCACCCTACCACCACCACACTAAACCAAACCCCCAACTAAAACGGGCCCCCACTAACCCCCCACCACACTACCCCCCACCAAAACTGCCACCACCACACGCCAAAACCCCCCACCCCTGGCCCCCACCACACTACCACCACCAAAACTAAACCCCCACCACACTACCAAACCCCCAAAAACTAACCACCCAACCACATTTTCCACCAAACCCCACTAACCCAAATTTCAAATCCCAAAACTGTGGTGTAAAAGGGGCACTTCCCGGGGCCCCGAAACGGTTTTACCTTGAGCCCCCATATTTTTTGGGGGTTTAAGTTACAATGTTTGAGTTACGATAATCTTGAGTTACGTAGTCTTGAGTTAAAGATAGTCTTGAGTTACGATAGTCTTGATTTAAAGATACCTTTTTCTGAAGGGGACCATTATATTACCTTGTTTGGTTTTTCCTTATCATTATCATTATCCCCTTAATTTTTATTACTTATACTTTTTACCAAAAACACTGGTGCTGAAGGCTCGAAAAACCACGTCTCTTAATCCACCCAAACCACGCTAGAAATTTTTTGGTCAGATAAACTAGTAGGGTGCAGGGTTTTGTTAGATTAAATTCCCCCCTGGGGTAATTTTACTAAGTTAATAAAAATTTTTTATAATTAAAATAAAATTTTTAAAAGGGGGAGGGGAAGGGCCAAACGGAAGGGGCCCCGGGCAAAAACCAAAAAACTCCCCCTGTGGGGGCCCTCAACTTTCTAAGACCAGCGTCAGGAAACACCTGTTTCCCCGACAAAAACCCGACCTAATTTAAACGTCAAAAACCCTGACCCCCCGGCCAATCAATTTTGGGGCTAAAATAATTTTTAAAAGATGAAGGAGCCTTTTCCCCAAAAAATTGAAATTGATGTCGGAGACTAAAAATCAAAACTAATGAAAGTATTTTTAGCTGTGGTTTAATGATAGTTTGTGTTGGCGTGTTTTTTTCTGAGTCGTTTTAAGATAAAAAAAAATTTAGACAGTTGGGTTTACTCTCCCCCTCTCTCTCTCTCCCCTTTTCTCTCCCTCTCCTTTTCTCCCCTCCCCAAATCTCCTCTCTCCTCTCTCTCCTCTCTCTCTCTCCTCCCTTCCCCATTTTCTCCCTCTCTCAATTTCTTTCTCTCTCTCCACCTCCTCACTTTTCCCCTCTCTCTCTCCCTCTCCTCTCCTCCTCTCTCTCTTATTCCCCTCCTCTCTCTCTCCTCCCTCCCTCTCTTCTCACCCTCCCTCCCCCTCCTCTCCCCTCCCTCCTCTCTCTCTCCCTCTCTCTTCCTCCCCCTCTCCCTTTTCCCCTCCTCTCCTCTCTCTCCCCTTTCTCCTCCCCCTTCCCCTCCACTCTCTCCTCTCCTCTTTTCCCCCTCTCTCCCTCATCCTCTCTCTCCTCTCCTCTCTCTCTCCCCCCTCTCTCTCTCTCTCTCTTCTCACTCTCCCCTCTCTCTCTCTCTCTCTTTCCCCCCTCCCTCTCTCTCTTTCCCCCCCCTCTCTCCCAAACCCCCTCTCTCCCTCTCTCTCTCTCCCCTTTTCCCCCCACCCCTCTCCACCTCCTCTCCCCCCCCCCTCCTCTCCCTCTCTCCTTCAAACATTCCCCCCCCTCAGCCGTTGATTGGGGGTCAGGGTGCCCGGGGCCCATAGCAAAGACTGTATTTCCTTTTCCGCAGCGTGGCGGGATTTGCAAACAGCCAAGTTTTGTGTGTGTGTTTTTTATACAATTTTGTGGGTATGTTTTAAAATTGTGTGTGTGTGTGTGTATGTTGTGGTGTGTTGTGTGTATGTTGTTGTGTGGTTTTGGGATGTGTGCATGGGTGTGGTGTGTAAAAATTTTATGTGTGTGTGTATGTGTTTTGTGTGTGTATTTTGGTGTAGTGTGTGTGTGTATGTGTGTATGTGTGTGTGTGTATGTGTGTGTGTGTGTGTGTATGTGTGTATGTGTGTGTGTGTGTGTGTATGTATGTGGTGTGTGTGTGTGTGTGTGTGTGGTGTGTGTTGTGTATGTGTATGTGTGTGTGTATGTGTGTATGTACTCACCTAGTTGTACTCACCTAGTTGAGGTTGCGGGGGTCGAGTCCGAGCTCCTGGCCCCGCCTCTTCACTGATCGCTACTAGGTTACTCTCCCTGAGCCGTGAGCTTTATCATACCTCTGCTTAAAGCTATGTATGGATCCTGCCTCCACTACATCGCTTCCCAAACTATTCCACTTACTGACTACTCTGTGGCTGAAGAAATACTTCCTAACATCAGCCAGCGTGGCGGTATTTGCAACAGCCATGTGTGTGTGTGTGTTTGTATACATTGTGTGTGTGTATGTATACATGTGTGTGTGTGTGTGTGTATGTGTGTGTGTATGTGTGTGTGTATGTGTGTGTGTGTGTGTGTATGTGTGCATTGTGTGTGTGTTGTATGTGTATGTGTGTGTGTATGTGTGTGTGTGTGTATGTGTGTATGTGTGTGTGTGTATGTGTGTATGTGTGTGTGTGTATGTGTGTGTGTATGTGTGTGTGTGTGTGTGTGTGTATGTGTGTGTGTCTGTGTGTGTATGTGTATGTGTGTGTGTGTGTGTCTGTGTGTGTATGTGTGTATGTGTAGATGTTTCGCCCCACCCTGTACCGTTATTAAGCCACAACTTAATAACCAAAAATCAAAAAACCACCATAAAACCCATCTCATATATTTTATTTACTTTAGAAATATTAATACATATTTTACCCCACATTATATTTACATATATTCACAAATATCCTGTACCACAATATACAGAGTGTATATATACAAATCCATGTATATGTGCACAGACTCTCTCTCACTGTATTATATACATTGAGGTGGATATATAATTGCTACCCACATCTCATTAAGGGTAATTAGGTTGACCTGTTAATTACAGGTGATTAATACTGTCCGTCTCAGTAGTTAGTAAACACAGATTGTCTCAGTAATATCTGTCTTATGGAATATTGCTTGGTAATACTCTCTTGTCTCAGTAATACCTACCATCTATCTTATGGAATATTGCTTGGTAATATTCTATTCTCTCAGTAATATCTACCATCTATCTGGTGATGTATTGCTTGGTAATACTCTCTTGTCTCAGTAATATCTACCATCTATCTTATGGAATATTGCTTGGTAATATTCTATTCTCTCAGTAATATCTACCATCTATCTGGTGATGTATTGCTTGGTAATACTCTCTTGTCTCAGTAATATCTACCATCTATCTTATGGAATATTGCTTGGTAATACTCTATTCTCTCAGTAATATCTACCATCTATCTGGTGATGTATTGCTTGGTAATACTCTCTTGTCTCAGTAATATCTACCATCTATCTTATGGAATATTGCTTGGTAATACTCTCTTGTCTCAGTAATATCTACCATCTATCTTATGGAATATTGCTTGGTAATATTCTATTCTCTCAGTAATATCTACCATCTATCTGGTGATGTATTGCTTGGTAATACTCTCTTGTCTCAGTAATATCTACCATCTATCTTATGGAATATTGCTTGGTAATATTCTATTCTCTCAGTAATATCTACCATCTATCTGGTGATGTATTGCTTGGTAATACTCTCTTGTCTCAGTAATATCTACCATCTATCTTATGGAATATTGCTTGGTAATACTCTCTTGTCTCAGTAATATCTACCATCTATCTTATGGAATATTGCTTGGTAATATTCTATTCTCTCAGTAATATCTACCATCTATCTGGTGATGTATTGCTTGGTAATACTCTCTTGTCTCAGTAATATCTACCATCTATCTTATGGAATATTGCTTGGTAATATTCTATTCTCTCAGTAATATCTACCATCTATCTGGTGATGTATTGCTTGGTAATACTCTCTTGTCTCAGTAATATCTACCATCTATCTTATGGAATATTGCTTGGTAATATTCTATTCTCTCAGTAATATCTACCATCTATCTGGTGATGTATTGCTTGGTAATACTCTCTTGTCTCAGTAATATCTACCATCTATCTTATGGAATATTGCTTGGTAATATTCTATTCTCTCAGTAATATCTACCATCTATCTGGTGATGTATTGCTTGGTAATACTCTCTTGTCTCAGTAATATCTACCATCTATCTTATGGAATATTGCTTGGTAATACTCTCTTGTCTCAGTAATATCTACCATCTATCTTATGGAGTATTGCTTGGTAATACTATATTGTCTCAGTAATATTTTCCAGTATTATCTTATGGTAATACTTTAAAATACTGATAAGTGCTTGTTAATACTAGCTGTTAGGAGAAATAAGAGTTAATACTGGGTAATACTGGTTAATAGCATACCTAGTATTTAATACACGATATTACTGTTTATGATGACTGGCTGCGGTAGATATTACTTAGTAACTCTGGGTAATATTTCTTATCAGTTAATACTTTTCACTGGTGGTTAATATCTGGTAATACTGGGTAATACCTCGTCACGCCTGGCTAATACTTGGTAATATTTAATGTTTCAGTATTAAAAATATTAAATAATCCTACTGTATATTTTATTTTAATATCTGAGTATTACTGGGTAATATTTTCTACTCTCAGGTAATACTAATAGGTTAAAAATGCGTGTAAATACTGAGAAATACTCTGTAATACTGTTTAGTGCCAGATAATACTGGGTAATAGTTGATAACTGTGATTATTACTTAGTAATATATTTTAATGACTGGTAATACTGGGGAATTTCTCTCTCTCTCTCTCTCTCTCTCTCTCTCTCTCTCTCTCTCTCTCTCTCCTCTCTCTCTCTCTCTCTCCTAATGCAGTAAAGTCTGGTTTAGCCAGACTAACTTTGTCTGGCCTGTAATTTTACCTGGGAAAGACCTGAGAAGACCTGATAAAACCTGTACAATACCTGAAAAATATATTTCGGACAGTGTTAAGGTTGTTCTAAGTCTCTGGACCTGATTTACGCCCTGACATTATTTTTTGCGAACTTAGGCCTAGAAATCATTAAGTTACTCATAAAATTGGAAAGTTATCTCTAAACCCGCTGTAAGTTATTCCAGAACTCACTAAGTTACCTTAAACCCTCTGTAACTTATTCCAGAACTCACTAAGTTACCTTAAACCCTCTGTAACTTATTCCAGAACTCACTAAGTTACCTTAAACCCTCTGTAACTTATTCCAGAACTCACTAAGTTACCTTAAACCCTCTGTAACTTATTCCAGAACTCACTAAGTTACCTTAAACCCTCTGTAACTTATTCCAGAACTCACTAAGTTACCTTAAACCCTCTGTAACTTATTCCAGAACTCACTAAGTTACCTTAAACCCTCTGTAACTTATTCCAGAACTCACTAAGTTACCTTAAACCCTCTGTAACTTATTCCAGAACTCACTAAGTTACCTTAAACCCTCTGTAACTTATTCCAGAACTCACTAAGTTACCTTAAACCCTCTGTAACTTATTCCAGAACTCACTAAGTTACCTTAAACCCTCTGTAACTTATTCCAGAACTCAATAAGTTACCTTAAACCCGCTGTAACTTATTCCAGAACTCACTAAGTTACCTTAAACCCGCTGTAACTTATTCCAGAACTCACTAAGTTACCTTAAACCCTCTGTAACTTATTCTAGAACTCACTAAGTTACCTTAAACCCTCTGTAACTTATTCCAGAACTCACTAAGTTACCTTAAACCCTCTGTAACTTATTCCAGAACTCACTAAGTTACCTTAAACCCGCTGTAACTTAATCCAGAACTCACTAAGTTACCTTAAACCCTCTGTAACTTATTCCAGAACTCAATAAGTTACCTTAAACCCGCTGTAACTTATTCCAGAACTCAATAAGTTACCTTAAACCCGCTGTAACTTATTCCAGAACTCACTAAGTTACCTTAAACCCTCTGTAACTTATTCCAGAACTCACTAAGTTACCTTAAACCCTCTGTAACTTATTCCAGAACTCACTAAGTTACCTTAAACCCGCTGTAACTTATTCCAGAACTCACTAAGTTACCTTAAAGCCTCTGTAAGTTATTCCAGAACTCACTAAGTTACCTTAAACCCTCTGTAACTTATTCCAGAACTCACTAAGTTATCTTAAACCCGCTGTAACTTATTCCAGAACTCACTAAGTTACCTTAAACCCTCTGTAACTTATTCCAGAACTCACTAAGTTACCTTAAACCCTCTGTAACTTATTCCAGAACTCACTAAGTTACCTTAAACCCTCTGTAACTTATTCCAGAACTCACTAAGTTACCTTAAACCCTCTGTAACTTATTCCAGAACTCACTAAGTTACCTTAAACCCTCTGTAACTTATTCCAGAACTCACTAAGTTACCTTAAACCCTCTGTAACTTATTCCAGAACTCAATAAGTTACCTTAAACCCGCTGTAACTTATTCCAGAACTCACTAAGTTACCTTAAACCCGCTGTAACTTATTCCAGAACTCACTAAGTTACCTTAAACCCTCTGTAACTTATTCTAGAACTCACTAAGTTACCTTAAACCCTCTGTAACTTATTCCAGAACTCACTAAGTTACCTTAAACCCTCTGTAACTTATTCCAGAACTCACTAAGTTACCTTAAACCCGCTGTAACTTAATCCAGAACTCACTAAGTTACCTTAAACCCTCTGTAACTTATTCCAGAACTCAATAAGTTACCTTAAACCCGCTGTAACTTATTCCAGAACTCAATAAGTTACCTTAAACCCGCTGTAACTTATTCCAGAACTCACTAAGTTACCTTAAACCCTCTGTAACTTATTCCAGAACTCACTAAGTTACCTTAAAC
The DNA here is from genome assembly GCF_026875155.1 of Cherax quadricarinatus. NCBI lineage: Eukaryota > Metazoa > Arthropoda > Malacostraca > Decapoda > Parastacidae > Cherax > Cherax quadricarinatus. The sequence continues at coordinate 17,545,500 of NC_069496.1, forward strand.
CCTCTGTAACTTATTCCAGAACTCACTAAGTTACCTTAAACCCGCTGTAACTTATTCCAGAACTCACTAAGTTACCTTAAAGCCTCTGTAAGTTATTCCAGAACTCACTAAGTTACCTTAAACCCTCTGTAACTTATTCCAGAACTCACTAAGTTATCTTAAACCCGCTGTAACTTATTCCAGAACTCACTAAGTTACCTTAAACCCTCTGTAACTTATTCCAGAACTCACTAAGTTACCTTAAACCCTCTGTAAGTTATTCCAGAACTCACTAAGTTACCTTAAACCCTCTGTAAGTTATTCCAGAACTCACTAAGTTACTTAAACCCTCTGTAAGTTATTCCAGAACTCACTAAGTTACCTTAAACCCTCTGTAAGTTATTCCAGAACTCACTAAGTTACCTTAAACCCTCTGTAAGTTATTCCAGAACTCACTAAGTTACCGTAAACACTCTAAGTTAATCCAGAACTCACTAAGTTACCTTAAACCCGCTGTAAGTTATTCCAGAACTCACTAAGTTACCTTAAACCCTCTGTAAGTTATTCCAGAACTCACTAAGTTACCTTAAACCCTCTGTAAGTTATTCCAGAACTCACTAAGTTACCTTAAACCCGCTGTAAGTTATTCCAGAACTCACTAAGTTACCGTAAACCCTCTAAGTTATTCCAGAACTCACTAAGTTACCTTAAACCCGCTGTAAGTTATTCCAGAACTCACTAAGTTACCTTAAACCCTCTGTAAGTTATTCCAGAACTCACTAAGTTACCTTAAACCCTCTGTAAGTTATTCCAGAACTCACTAAGTTACCGTAAACACTCTAAGTTATTCCAGAACTCACTAAGTTACCGTAAACACTCTAAGTTATTCCAGAACTCACTAAGTTCCTCTAAATCAACTGTAACTTCCCTTCTGTCATGTTACGCCATAAAGTATACTAATATACAAACGTCTCGGTATATATATACAGAGTTATATGCGTCTCGGTATATATATACAGAGTTATATGCGTCTCGGTATATATATACAGAGTTATATGCGTCTCGGTATATATATACAGAGTTATATGCGTCTCGGTATATATATACAGAGTTATATGCGTCTCGGTATATATATACAGAGTTATATGCGTCTCGGTATATAATACAGAGTTATATGCGTCTCGGTATATATATATACAGACTTATATGCGTCTCGGTATATATATACAGAGTTATATGCGTCTCGGTATATATATACAGAGGTATATACGTCTCGGTATATATATACAGAGTTATATGCGTCTCGGTATATATATACAGAGGTATATGCGTCTCGGTATATATATACAGAGTTATATGCGTCTCTGTATATATATACAGAGTTATATGCGTCTCGGTATATATATACAGAGGTATATGCGTCTCGGTATATATATACAGAGGTATATACGTCTCGGTATATATATACAGAGTTATATGCGTCTCTGTATATATATACAGAGGTATATGCGTCTCTGTATATATATACAGAGGTATATGCGTCTCGGTATATATATACAGAGGTATATGCGTCTCGGTATATATATACAGAGGTATATACGTCTCGGTATATATATACAGAGTTATATGCGTCTCTGTATATATATACAGAGGTATATGCGTCTCTGTATATATATACAGAGGTATATGCGTCTCGGTATATATATACAGAGGTATATGCGTCTCGGTATATATATACAGAGGTATATACGTCTCGGTATATATATACAGAGTTATATGCGTCTCTGTATATATATACAGAGGTATATGCGTCTCGGTACATATATACAGAGGTATATACGTCTCGGTATATATATACAGAGTTATATGCGTCTCTGTATATATATATACAGAGGTATATGCGTCTCGGTATATATATACAGAGTTATATGCGTCTCTGTATATATATACAGAGGTATATGCGTCTCGGTATATATATATACAGAGGTATATGCGTCTCTGTATATATATACAGAGGTATGTGCGTCTCGGTATATATATACAGAGGTATGTGCGTCTCGGTATATATATACAGAGGTATATGCGTCTCGGTATATATATATACAGATGTATGTGCGTCTCGGTATATATATGTACAGAGGTATGTGCGTCTCGGTATATATAGACAGAGGTATATGCGTCTCGGTATATATATATATACAGATGTATATGCGTCTCGGTATATATATATACAGAGGTATATGCGTCTCGGTATATATATACAGAGGTATATGCGTCTCGGTATATATATACAGAGGTATATGCGTCTCGGTATATATATACAGAGGTATATGCGTCTCGGTATATATATACAGAGGTATATGCGTCTCGGTATATATATATACAGAGGTATATGCGTCTCGGTATATATATATACAGAGGTATATGCGTCTCGGTATATATATACAGAGGTATATGCGTCTCGGTATATATATATACAGAGGTATATGCGTCTCGGTATATATATACAGAGGTATATGCGTCTCGGTATATATATACAGAGGTATATGCGTCTCGGTATATATATACAGAGGTATATGCGTCTCGGTATATATATATACAGAGGTATATGCGTCTCGGTATATATATACAGAGGTATATGCGTCTCGGTATATATATACAGAGGTATATGCGTCTCGGTATATATATACAGAGGTATATGCGTCTCGGTATATATATACAGAGGTATATGCGTCTCGATATATATATACAGAGGTATATGCGTCTCGGTATATATATACAGAGGTATATGCGTCTCTGTATATATATACAGAGGTATATGCGTCTCTGTATATATATATACAGAGGTATATGCGTTCTCTGTATATATATACAGAGGTATATGCGTCTCGGTATATATATACAGAGGTATATGCGTCTCTGTATATATATACAGAGGTATATGCGTCTCTGTATATATATACAGAGGTATATGCGTCTCTGTATATATATACAGAGGTATATGCGTCTCGGTATATATACGCTTGAGAAAACATTCCCCTCTCGGCCCAGAACTATTATCTAACTCACTCCAGTGACTTTCTTGCTGTCTCTGCTCGCTTGCTGGCGTCTCAGCGTATATACCCGGGTATATAGAGGGATATACCTCATCTGAAGGCTGGATATATACCTCCCCAGTGAGAGGGAGACAACTTTGGTAAACTCTGGCCTGGCTAAGTTACAAACAGGGGAGGATATGTCTTCCCCAGGGGAGATTATTTTCCGACTGGAGACGTGAAAAAAATATATTATTTCTGTATTGATTTCTCTTGATTCGAGGAAGTGGAGCTGCTGCCCCTTTTTCAAGGATCAAACCTGACTTATAATAATTTTAATGTTATTAGTGCATCTTAGAGTTAGTTTGCAGATAATTTATTATTATTATTATTATTATTATTATTATTATTATTATTATTATTATTATTATTATTGTTAGAGAAATTTTTATCTGGGGAATGGGGGGACGTCAGGTTTTTTTTGTAATTTTCTTGATTTTTAAATGTTGGAAATTTGTACTAGTGGTTGACCCAGGTGGGCCCTGGCTAATAGTCCGGGTTTAATTAGTTTAAAAGTTTGGCCGGGTTTTCCACCCATTTTGGGGAACCAGTTCAGTTTAAGGGGGAAAAAGGTCCCAGTATGTTGGCCAGAGTGTCCCCCAGTTGGATAGTGTCAGAAATTTGGGGGAAGAGTCCCATCTTTGGGGCCCAGAGTGTCAGCCGGGGGGGCCCAGTGTCAGCTAATTGGCCGGGAGTCCCAGCCTTTTGGCCCAGAGTGTCAGCCAGTTGGACAGTGTCACTAATTGGCCAGAGTGCCCCCCTTTTTGGCCAGGGTGTCCCCAATTTATGTAGTGTCTTCCTTGGAGTGTTTTGGTTTTTTTGTGAGGGGCCCTGGAGTCTATAGACCCTGGAGATAAACGTTATATAACTTTCACGTGGAAGGAGTTCCCCATTTACCCTTCAGGGCCCCGGGTTTCATCATTGTTGGGGGTATATGTAAAAAACTTAAAACCACGGGAAACATCGTTATCCTACAAAAATATATTGGGCCAACCCCCTTTTGAAAGTCCGTCTCAAATCCGCCCCCCCAAACTTTCTCCCCTGATTTCCCCCGTCACTATGTTCCATATATACCCCCAAACCCCTTTTTTACCTACCTGTGCTCGGGTTTAATCTTTTAAATTCTCTCATTTTTGTTGACAAGTTTATTAAATTTTCACTTACCACAACTCCAAATCTCTTTTTCTCGTTTCCAGGTGGGGTAAACTTTAAAACTAAAACCCCATTTCTCACTTTCCCTCTTTTAATTTAATTTAACATTTTTCTATAGTAATCCCGCTGTGTGGGCGACAAAAACGTAGTCAAAAAAGGACCCAAAATTTATAATGCATCTTTTTTTTCCGGTTTGGGGTTGAACCTTAGACAAAAAAACCCCAAAGTTTCGTACTTTTGGGAGAATAATGTCAGATCCTAAAAAAAAAAAAGAAACATTTAAACTGGGCTCCAACTGGAGAGAAAGGTTTTTCCTTTTATAAACCCCAGTTCGTTTTTCCGAGAAATCCGTGGTTGTTGACTAGTTATATTGTTTTTCCCAGGATAACACGTTATGTAAACATGAGGGTGATACTTGATCCTCTCTCTGGGCGTACAAATACTGTATATCTGAATGTACAGCCGGGTTAAAATTTTAAAGGGGCCCCGGGGAAAAATGGTCTGTGGGCCCCTGGTTTACGGGTTTAACTGTGGGGGGAACCCTGGGCTACTGTACTGTGGGGACCCTGGGCTACTGGTACTGTGAGGACCCTGGGCTACTGGTACTGTGAGGACCCTGGGCTACAGGTACTGTGAGGACCCTGGGGTACAGTTACTGTGAGGCCCCTGGGCTACGGGTACTGTGAGGCCCCTGGGCTACAGGTATTTTGAGGCCCCCTGGGTTCGTACTGTAAAGGCCCCTGACCCTACAGGTACTTGGGGGGGGGGGCCCCGGGGGTTCCAGTTATGTGAGGCCCCTGGGCTACAGGTCCCGTGGGGTCCGGGGCTACGGGTTTATGTGAGGACCCTGGGTTTACTGGTACTGTGACCCCCTGGGCTACAGGTAATGTGGGGGCCGGGGGTACGGTACTGTGAGGCCCCGGGGGCTACGGGTACTTTGAGGCCCCGGGGGCTACGGAACTGTGGGCCCCTGGGGCTACGGGTCCCTGTGGGGGCCCCTTTGGGGCTACAGGTCTGTGGGGACCCTGGGCTACGGGTCTGTGGGGCCCCCTGTGCTAAAAGGAAACTGTGAGGGCCCTGGGCTACAGGTACTTAAAGGCCCCTGGGCTACAGGTACTTTGGGCCCCCTGGGTTTACGGGTACTGTGAGGCCCCTGGGCAAAGGGTACTGTGGGGCCCTGGGTACAGGTACTGTGGGGCCCCCCTGGGCTCCCAGGTCCCTGTGGGGCCCCTTTGGGTTTACGGTACTGTGAGGCCCCTGGGCTAGGAAATTGTGGGGGCCCTTGGGCTACGGGGTAATGTGGGGGGCCCCTGGGCAAAAGGGTTTACTGTGAGGGCCCCCTGGGCTACAGGTGCTTTTGGAGGGCCCTGGGCTAAAAGGTACTGTGGGGGCCCCTGGGCTACAGGTATGTGGGCCCCTGGGTTTACAGGTACTGTCAGGACCCTGGGCTCCCATTTTACTGTGAGGGCCCGGGGGTTTTAAGGTACTGGGGGGCCCTGGGGTACGGGGTCTTTTTTGGGGGCCCCGGGGGGGTACAGGTACTGTGAGGGCCCGGGGGGTTACGGGTACTGTGGGCCCCTTGGGGTACGGGTTTATGGGCCCCCGGGCTACGGGTACTGTGAGGCCCCCTTGGGCTACGGGTTACTTTGGGGCCCAGGGGGCTACAGTTACTGTGAGGCCCCTTTGGGGTTTTCCCAGGTAATGTGGGACCCTGGGTTTCGGGTTTACTGTGAGGGCCCCTGGGCTACAGGTCTGTGGGGCCCGGGGAACCTTTACTGTAAAGGGCCTGGGTTTCAGGTACTGTGGGGCCCCTGGGCTACAGGTACTGGGAGGACCCTGGGTACGGTACTGGGGAGGCCCCTGGGCTACAGGTACTGTGGGCCCCCTTGGGCTCGGTACTTTTGGGGGAATCGGGGGAACTACGGGACTGTGGGGGCCCCTGGGAAAGGGGTTACTGTAAAGGCCCCTGGGCTACAGGAATGTGAGCCCCCGGGGGTCCCGGTCTGTAAGGACCCTGGGCTACAGGTACTGTGAGGCCCCTGGGCTAAAAGGTACTTTTTCGGGGCCCCTGGGGCTACAGGTATTTTGGGGAGGCCCTGGGCTACAGGTATGTCAGGCCCCTGGGCTACAGATACTGTCAGGCCCCGGGGGCACGGGTTTACTGTCAGGACCCTGGGCTACTGGTCTGTGGGGGCCCTGGGCTAAGGTACTGTGGGGGACCCGGGGGCTTCATTTACTGTGAGGACCCTGGGTACGGGTTTCCTGTGGGCCCCCGGGGTACAGGTATGTGAGGACTGGGGCTACAGGTACTGTGGGGCCCCCGGGGGCAAACAGGTACTGTGAGGACCCTGGGCTACGGGGTACTGTGACCCCCCGGGGGCTACGGGTTTACTGTCAGGACCCTGGGTTAAGGTTCCCTGTGAGGCCCCTGGGCTACAGGTACTGTCGGGACCCTGGGCTACGGTACTGTGGGGAAACCCTGGGCTCAGGTACTGTCGGAAACCCTGGGATACGGTTTACTGTCGGGAAACCTGGGCAAAAGGGGGTAGAGGGGGGCCCCGGGCTAAGGTACTTTTCGGGAAACCCTGGGTACAGGTCTGTCGGCCCCTGGGTAAAAGGTATTTGTGAGGACCCGGGGTTCAGGTACTGTCAGGCCCCTGGGCTACAGTTACTGTAAGGACCTGGGCTAAGGTACTGTGAGGCCCCTGGGCTACAGTTTCTGTCGGCCCCTGGGCTACGGGTTTTGACGGGCCCCCTGGGCAACAGGTATTTGTCGGCCCCCTGGGCTACAGATTTGTCGGGGACCCGGGGGCTACGGGTTTACTGAAAAGGGACCCTGGGAAAAGGGTTTAATGTCAGGACCCGGGCTACAGATACTGTCAGGACCCTGGGTTTCAGGCTGTGGGGGACCCTGGGTTTAATTTTTTTACTTTTCGGGCCCCTTTTGGGCCCTACGGGTTTATTGACGGCCCTTGGGCTACGGGTTTCTGTAGGGACCCTGGGAAAAGGGATCTGTCGGCCCGGGGGGGCCTACGGGGTACTGACAGAACCCTGGGCTACAGGTACTGTCAGGCCCCGGTAAAAGCATACTTCTCGGCTTTTTAAATCAAAACAGTTGAAAGAATAATTTTTTTAAAAAGGGTGGAGGAGTAAGCCAGTAAAAGGTTTCTGGGGTCAAAATGCCCAAAAATTTACGCTGGCAGGTCGAGAAGAAAAGACTCCCTCACGAAATTTTTGGTGCGTTTTCGACACGAAAATTTTTACTCATAAAAAACGTGATAACACGATTTTAAACAAATCACAGAGAGAAAATACACTACTTACTGTATATACTCTGGAGTTTACACTACTTACTGTATTTTTTCTCTGAGAGAAAATAAACTTTCAGTGTTTTATTAATTGAGAGATATACACTTTTTACTGTATATACTCTGAGAGATATTTCACTACTTACTGTATATACTCTGAAGGGAAAATTCACTACCTTTTTTGTTTTACTCTGAGAGATATAACTTCTAGTTTTTTTTACTCTGAGAAGGGAAAACAAAACTTACTGTATATACTCTGAGAGATATACAATACTTACTGTAATACTCTTGAGGATTTTTCCTACTTACTGTATATTCTTGAGAGATATTTCATACTTACGGGGGTTTTTTTTGAGGATATAACTACTTAGGGAATACTCTGGAGATATACACTACTTTCTGGTTTTTACTCTGGGGAGAAAAACACTACTTTCTGTATAAACTCTGAGGAAAAAATTTCATACTTACTGTTTATTCTCTGAGAGATATACATACTTACTGTATTTTCTTGAGAGATATTTAATTTCCAGTGAAATATCTGAGAGATATTCAATATTACTGTATATTTCTTGGAGATATCCCCTATTAATGTATATACTTGGGAAAATATACACTTCTCAGTGTATATTTCTCTGAGAAAATATACAAAACTTCTTTTTATACTCTGAGGTATTTCACTTCTCAGTGTATATACTCTGAGAGAAATACACTATTTTTGTATAACTCTGAGAGATATACACTACTTACTGTATATTTCTCTTGGGGAGATATACACTACTTAATGTTTTTACTCTGAGAGAAAACACTTTTTCATGTAAAATACTCTGAGAGATATACACTATTACTGTATATACTCTGAGGAATACACTTCTTTAGTGTTTTATACTCGGGAGATATACACTACTTACTGTATTTACTTGGAGATATTCACTTTTTCAGTGTATATTCTCTGAGAGATTTAACTACTTACTGTTTATACTCTGAGAGATATACACTACTTACTGTATATACTCTGAGAGATATACACTACTTACTGTATATACTCTGAGAGATATACACTACTTACTGTATATACTCTGAGAGATATACACTACTTACTGTATATACTCTGAGAGATATACACTTCTCAGTGTATATTACTCTAGAGATTAAACTAATTACTGTTTTTACTCTGAGAGGTTTTAAATTTTTCTGGGAATACTCTTTTAGAGGGTTACACTTTTTCGTGTTTTACTCTGAGGATTTACAATACTTATGTATATTTCTCTGAGAGATATCACTACTTACTGTTTTTTTACTTGAGGGATATACACTTTCAGTGTATATACTCGAGAGAATTTACACTAATTACTGTATATATTGAGAGATTTTACCCCTACTTACTGTATTTTACTCTGAGAGTTTTACACTTTTCAGTGGGTTTTTTCTCTGAGGATATACACTACTTACTGTATATACTCCCGAGGGGATATACACTTTTTACTGTATATACTCTGAGGATATACATTTCCCTTTTTTAAAAACTCTGAGAGATATACACTACTTACTGTATATAATAGAGGAAAATACACTACTTTTCTGTTTTTACTCTGAGGATATACACTACTTACTGTATATTTCTCTGAGAGATATTTCACTTCTCAGTGTATAAACTCGGGGAGATTTTTCCCTACTTACTGTATTTACTCTGAGAGAAAATACACTTCTCAGGTTTTATACTCTGAGAGATTTTCAAATACTTACTGTAAATACTCTGGAAAAGATATACATTTCTTTTCTGTATATACTCTGGGGAGTTTTACACTTCTCAGTGTATATACTCTGAGAGGGTTTACACTCTTACTGTAAATACTTGAGGATATTTCCAAATTTCTTATGTTTTTCTCTGAGAATATACACTACCCTTTCTGTAAATCTCTGGAGATATTTCACTTCTCAGTGTAAAATACTCTGAGGATATTTCATACTACTGTTTTATACTCGGAGATATACACTTCTCAGTGTATATACTCTGAGGGGATATACACTACTTACTGTATATACCTGAGAGATATAACACTTTCTTTTCTGTATAACTTGAGAGATATACACTATTATGTATTTATTGGAGATATACACTATCAGGTATTTACTCTGAGAGATATACATTTTTTTTCTGTATATTTTCTGAGGATATACACTTCTCAGTGTTTTTCTCTGAGAGTTTTACACTACTTTCTGATATACTCTGAGAGATATTTTCACTAATACTGATATCCCCTGAGAGATATTTCCTACTTACTGGGTTTACTCTGAGGGGTTTTACACTTCTCAGTGTATAACTCTGAGAGATATTCACTACTTACTGTATATACTCTGAGGATATTTCACTTCAGTTATATTTCTTGAGAGAAAACACTACTTACTGTATTACCTGAGGGGATATTTCACTACTTACTGTTTTTATACTTGAGGGGAATACACTATTACTGTTTTATACTCTGGAAGGGTATACACACTCGTGTTTTTACTTGAGGATTTTACCCCTACTTTTCTGTATAACTCTGAGAGATTTAAACTTTTCCCGTGTATATTTCTCTGAGAGGGTTAAAACCCACTTTCCCGTATTACTTGAGAGATATTTCACTACTTTTCTGTATATTTTCTCTGAGAGATTTAACTACTTACTGTTATACTCTGAGAGATATACAAATTTAGTGTTTATACTTGAGAGGATTACACTACTTACTGTATTACTTGGAGGGTTTTACATAATTACTGTATATACTCTGAGAGGTTTTACACTACTTACTTTATATACTCTGAGAGATATACACTTCTCAGTGTATTACCTGAGGATTTACACTACTTACTGTATATTTTCTCTGGAGATATACACTTCCCCAGTGTTTTTACTCTGAGAGGGTATACAATACCTTTCTGTATATAAACTGGGGAGTTACACTACTTACTGTATAATCGGGGAGATATCACTTTCAGTGTTTTACTCGGGGAGTTTACAAATTTTTACTGATATACTCTGAGAGATATACACTACTTACTGTATTTACTTGGGGAGATTTACACTTCTCAGTGTATTATCTGAGAGTTTAAACTACTTTTCTGGATTTTTACTTGAGGTTTTACACTACTTACCCTTTTTATACCCCTGGAGATTTTACACTAATTACTGTATATACTCTGGAGATATAACTTTTCGTTGTATTTACTCTTTGGGGTATTTCAATATTACTGTATATTCTCTGAGGATTTACACTTTCAGTGTATTTTACTCTGGAGATATACACTACTTACTGTTATACTTGAGAGATATTCACTTTCAGTTTTATTTAAATCTGAGGGGATTAATACCTTTTTTTAAATGTATATACTCTGAGAGTTATAAATTACTGTATATACTTGAGAGTTTTACCCCTACTTTTCTGTATATACTCTGGAGTTATTTACACTTCTCAGTGTATATACTTGAGAGATTTACACTACTTACTGTATTTTACTTGAAAGATATTTCAAATTCTCTGTGTATATATTGAGAGGGTATACATAAATTACTGTATATACTCTGAGAGATTACATACTTACTGTATATACTCTGAGGGGATTTTACCCCTTTTTTCAGTGTATTTTTCTCTGAGAAAATATCCTACTTACTGTTTTTACTCTGAGGTTTTACACTTTCTTAAAAGTTATACTCTGAGAGATTTACACTTCTCAGGGTATTTACTCTGAGAGATTTTACACTACTTCTGTAATACTCTGAGGATATACCTACTTACTGTATTTACTTGAAAAGGAAATTTTACACTTTCAGTGTAATTTACTCTGAGAGAAATACACTACTTTCTGTATATACTTGAAGGGTTTTTTACACTTTTCGTGTTATTTCTTGAGAGATATAAAACTTTCTTTCTGTATATACTCTGAGAGATATACAATACTTACTGTATTTTACTTGGGGGAGATTAAAACTTCTCAGTTTTATATACTTGGAGATATACACTACTTACTGTATTTACTCTGGGATATACACTACTTACTGTAATACTTTTGGGGAGAATTTTCACTATTACTGTATATACCCGAGAGATATACACTTTTCAGTGTTTTTTTCTCTGAGAGATATACACTACTTACTGATATATCTGGGGAGATATACACTTCTCGTGGTATACTCTTTAGAGATATTTCACTACTTTTCTGTATATACTTGAGAATTACACTAAATTACTGTAATACTCTGAGAGATATACCCCCTTCTCAGTGTATATACCTGAGAGATATTTCACTAATTACTGTATATACTCTGAGAGATATTTCACTTTCAGTGTATAATTTCTCCCGGAGATATACATACTTCCCGATATATACTTGAGAATATACCCCTTTTAGTGGGATATACTCTGAAAAGAAATACATACTTAATGTATATACTCTGAGAAAATATACACTTCTCGTTTTATATTTCTCTGAGAGATTTACAATACTTACTTTTTATAATCGAGAGTATCACTTCTAGTGTATTTTACTCTGGGGAAAAATTTTACAAATACTTCTGTATTAAATCTGGAGATTTTCCTACTTACTGTATATTTTTGAGAGATAAATCTTACTGTATATACTCTGAGGGGTTTTAATTTCAGTGTATATACTTTGAGAGATATAAAAATACTTATGTATATTTCTCCCGAGAGATTTACATACTTTTCTGTATATACTCTGGAGTATACCTTCTCCCGTGTATTTTATTGAGAGATATCACAAATTACTGTATATACTCTGAGAGATATTTCCCCTTCTCAGTTTTATATACTCTGAGAAAATTTTACACTACTTACTGGTTTTATACTCTGAGAGATATCACTTCTCAGTGTATATTCTTGAGGTATACACTACTTTCCGTATATAAATCTGGGATTTCCCCTACTTACTGTATATACTCTGAGAGATATACACTACTTACTGTTTTTACGGGTGAAAAGTTTACAAATACTTACTGTATATAATCTGAGAGATATTCACTACTTACTGTATATACTTGGAGATATTTCACTTCCCCTGTATATTTCTCTGAGAGATTTACACTACTTACTGATTACTCTGAGAGGAAAATACACTACTTACCTTTTATATACTCTGGAGATATACAAATTCTCAGTGTAATTACTCGAGAGATATACACTTCTTAAAAAAAATATACTTGAGAGATATCACTCTTACTGTATATACTCTGAGAATATACAAATTTTCAGGGGTATATACTTTTTGAGAGATTTTTAAAAACTATTACTGTTATTTCTCGAGAGATATAAACTACTTACTGTATATACTCTGAGAGATATTTCACTTCCCGTGTATATAATTGAGGATTTCACTTCTTACTGTAATTTCTCTGAGAGGTTTTACATTTTTACTGTATTATCTTGGGTAGATATTCATTCTCAGTGTATATAATCTGAGAGATTTACACTATTACTGTAAAAAACTCTGAGTATTACACTACTTACTGATATACTCTGAGGATATTTCACTTTTTTCAGTGTATTCTTTGGAGTTTTACATACTTACGTATTCTCTGAGAGATTTTAACCCCTACTTTTCTGTATATACTCTTTAGAGATATAACTTTCAGTGTTTATACTCGAGAGATTTACCCCTACTTTCTGTATATAATCTGAGAAAATATACACCCACTTTCTGTAAATTTTCTCTGAGAGTATACACTACTTCTGTATAACTCGAGAGAAAACACTTCTTTTGTGTATTTTACTCTGGAGAAATACATATTACCCGTATATACTCTGAGGATAACACTTCTCAGGGTATATACTCTGAGAGATATCATTCTTATGTAATACTCTGAGAGATATACACTTCTCGTGTATAAAACTCTGAGGGGAAATTTCACTTTCTTACTGTTTTATACTCTGAGGATATACACTACTTACCCGTTTATACTCTGAGAGATATAAAAACTTACTGTAATTTTCTCTGAAGGGGGGAATTTTTTACACTTCTCAGTGGATATACTTGAGAGATATACACTATTTCTTTTTTTTATTACTCTGAGAGATATACACTTTCCCGTGTATATACTCTGAGAGAAAACTACTTACTGTATTTTACTCTAGAGATATACACTACTTCGTATATTCTTTGAGAGATTACACTTCTTTAGTGTATATACTCTGAGGGGATATTTCAATTTCTTACTGTATATACTTTTGGGAGATTTACACTTCTTCCCGTATATACTTTTGAGAGATATACACTTTCAGTGTATATTTTCGGGGAGATATACACAAATTTCTTATATTTCTTTTGAGAGATTTTACACTCTTACTGTATTTTTCTTGGGGGGGGGGGTTTTACCTTTTTCAGTGTATATAATCTGGAGATATACACACTTACTGTATTTACTTGAGAGATATACACTTTTCAGTGTATTTACTCTGGGGGAGATATACAATACTTACTGTATAACTCTGAGAGATATTTCATTCCCTTTTTTTTTTTATTTACTCTGAGGGGATATAACTACTTACTGGGGATAAAAATCTGAGAGTATACACCCACTTACTGTATATACTTTGAGGGGATATACACTACTTATGTATAAAACTCTGAAGAGTTTTTACACTTCTCAGTGTTTTTAACTCTGAGAGATATACACTACTTACCGTATATACTCTGAGAGAATTTTTCTACTTAAATGTATATAATCTGAGAGGAATTTTACATACTTAATGTATATATCTGAGAGATTTTACATTTTCAGTGTTATACTCGAGAGATATTTTCATACTTATGTATTTTTACCTGGAGATATACACTTCTCGTTAAAATTTTCTCTGAAAGATTTTACATACTTACCCGTATTATCGAGAGATATTTCACTACTTTCTGTATATACTCTGGAGTATACACTTCTAGTGTTTATTCTTGAGAGATATACACTACTTTTGGGATATCCCCTGGGGAGATATAAACTACTTACTGTTTTATACTCTGAGAGATTTTACATTTCAGTGTATATATCTGAGAGTTCAATACTTACTGTATATATTGAGAGATATACACTACTTACTGTATATTCCCCCTGAGAGATTTTTAAAACTACTTAAATGTATATTTCTCTGAGAGGGTATCACTTCTTTAGTGTATATATCTAAAAAAGAGATATCCTACTTACTGTATAAACTCTGGGGAGATATAAAACTTTTTTTTGTGTATTATCGGGGGATATACACTACTTACTTATAACTCTGAGAAAACATACCCCTACTTACGGGATATACCTTTAGGATATTCCCCTAATTTAAATGTATATAACTGAGAGATATTCCTTTTGTGTTTTTAATTGGAGATATACACTACTTTCTGTATAACTTGAGAGATATTTCATTTCAGTGATATACTCTGAAGGGTATACACCCACTTTTCTGTATTTACTCTGAGAGATAAAACCCCTTTCAGTGTATATACTCTGAGAGATATACCCCTACTTTTCTGTATATTCTCTGAGAGTTAATTCCCCTCTTACTGTTTTACTCTGAGGTATACACTTCTTGTGTTTATACTCTTTAGGGGTTAACACTAATTACTGTTTATACTCCCCCGAGAATTTAAAACCTATTACTGTAAATACTCTGGAGATATACACTACTTTCTGTTATTTCTTGAGAGTTATTTCACTTTTCAGGTATATACTCTTTAGAGATATACCTATTACTGTAAATTTCTCTGAGAGATTACCTAAAAAACTGGTTTAAATTGGGGGGTTTAACCTTTTCGTGTTTATAATTGAGGATAAAACACTACTTTTTGTTTTATATCTTAGAGATTTAAAATACCCCCCTGTATATAATCTGAGGGGGAAATTTCACTCTTACGTATATTTTCTCTGAGAGATATACACTTCTCAGTGTTTTTTCTCTGAGAGTTTTTACACTACTTACTGTATATACTTGAGAGATTTACACTTTCAGTGTATAACTTGAGAGATATAAAATACTTTAAAGTATATTTTAAAATCTGAGGGGGAAAAACTACTTACCCGTTTATTCTCTGGGGATATACAAATTCTCAGTGTTTTTACTTGAGGATATCACTACTTACGTATTTTACTCTTTAGAGATTTTACCTACTTACTGTATTACTCGGGGAGATTTAACCCACTTTTTGTTATAATCCCGAGGATATTCCCCTTTCGTGTTTATACTTGAGTGATATTCATATTTTCTGTTATTTCTCTGAGAGATATACACTTCTCAGTGTATATACTCTGAGAGATATACACTTCTTACTGTATTTCTCTGAGAGTTAAAACACTTTTCGTGTATTTACTCTGAGAGTATCACTATTTTTTATATACTCTGAGAGATATACCTTTTCAGTGTTTTAAAACTCTGGGGGATATACACTACTTTCTGTATTTACTTGAGAGGAAATTTCACACTTACTGTATATACTCTGAGGTTTTACACTACTTACTGTATAAACCCCGAGGGATATACATTTCTTAATGTATTTACTCTGAGAGATATCACTAATTACTGTATTTTACTTGAGAAAATATAACTACTTACTGTATATACTCTGAGAGATATACCCCTTTTTCATTTTAAAATACTCTGAGAGATATACACTAAATTACTGTTTTTACTTGAGAGATATACCTTTTTCAGTGATATCCCCTGAGAGATATACATACTTTCTGTATATACTCTGAGAGATATACACTTCTCGTGTTATACTCTGAGAGGGTATACACTTTTTACGTATTCGGGGGAGAGATAATACATATTTGTAATTTACTTTTGAAGATATACACTCTTACTGATTTACTCTGAGAGATATACAACTACTTAATGTATATACTTGAGAGATATACACTTCTTAATGTATTTTATCTGAGAGTATACACTTCTTATGTATATACTCTGAGAGATATACAAAACTTACTGTATATTTTCTCGGGGAGATATACACTTTATGTATATACCCCTGGGGATATACATTCTTATGTATATATTGAAAGGGTTATACAATTTTCTTATGTATATACTCTGAGAGATATACATTCTTATGAAAATTTCTTGAGAGATATACACTTCCCCAGTGTATATACTCTGAGGGATAAAAACTTTCGTTTTATCTGAGAGATAAAAACTTTATGTATATACTTGAGGATATACACTTCTCAGTTTTATTAAACCCGAGGGAATAACTTTCCCCCAAAAAATTTTATACACTGAGAGGGCAAAACTTCTCATGTATTACACTGAGAGACACATTTCATGTTTTCCTTTAACCCAAATGAAAAGGGGGTGAACCCTTTCGATGTATATTATACTCTGTAGTTTGGTTATATTAAAATAAAATAAAAACCCGTATCATGACTCCCATCATTTTTTAAGGTTTCAGATTCCAAACCTTTCTTTTAGGGTTTTCAATTTTCCCTCAATTCCAGCGTCCCCACCAGCAAAATCAATTTTTACACCCCAAAAAATTGCAAAAAATGTGGGGTTTAACAAAAGGGTGGGTTTTAACAGCCACATAACAGTCTGTACAGGTTCATCATGCAAATTTGCCCCATGCTAGGGAAAAACGACCTGAAAGGGGTCATTTAGGGGGCCCTGAACCTCCTGGAAAAACTGATTGGGGAAAAAACGCCGTTAGGCAGGAAAAAATTTAATTTTTTTTTGGAATTTTGTTTTTGTTCTCTCTCTCTCTCTCTCTCTCTTTTCTTTTCCTCTCTCTTCTCTTCTCCCCCTCTCTCTCTCTCTCCCCTCTCTCTCTTCTGTTTAAAAAATCCCTTTTACTTTATATGTAAAAAAAACCCCGAATAAAGCGATGCTGATGCAAAAACGTTCGGGGGGAGTTTCAAGACAGCTCCTTTGGCCTTTTTGTGTTGCAATCAAAAACGTATCAGAAGCTTGCAAATATTGCGGGGAAGAGGAAAAAAACAAAAAAACGTTCACTATTTAAAGTGTTTTTCACGGAATTTTTACCCACTTTTTTCCCCGTTTGCAAAACTCCCGATGGTGTGTTGATTGCAAACGAAAAGGGTAGAGCTGTCTTTCAACTCCTCCCCCGGGGTTGTTTTGCTTATGTTACTACTTAGGTTTATTTGTGTAACTGCATTTTCGTACCCCAAATAACTTTCTCTTAAACAAGAGTTTTTTCAGAGTTTAAAAGTTTTTAAAATTTTCTCTTCTCTCTCTTCTCTCTCTCTTCTCCTCTCTCTTCTCTCCTCTTCTCTTTTTTTATCCAAAAAAGATGCAAAGGGCCACTTATCTCTCCCATAATTTAAAGCTTGAAAACCTCAATTGGGGGGAGAGGGGGGTGGTTGTTTTGGTTGTGGGGGGTAGTTGTGGTTTTTGGTGGTAGGGGTTTTGGTTTTGGTGGTAGTTGTGGGTGGTGGGGGGTAGTTTTAGTGGTTTTTGGTGGTTTGTGTTGATGGTACTGGTGATAGCGCTGACTTAAATAGTGGGAATGGTATTTTGGGAGTAGTAGTTGTGAAGAAGTTTGTGATAGTAGTGGTAGTGGTTTGGGAGTAAATAGTGATAATCGTAGTGGTAGTAGGTGTATTGGGAGTAGTAGAAATGTTTGTAGGAATAGTGGTTAAAGGGTTTACCTGATGGGGGTAGTAGTGGGGGGTAATGAGGGTTGGGGGAAAGAGAGGGTACTTTAAAAATAAGGTGGGGTGGTGGTGGTGGAGTTTTGGGCAGGTGTGGGAGAAATAATTAAGAAAGTGGGCCCGGGGGTAGGGGAAAACACTTTGGCCCGCACCTCAGGGAAATAACATTAAGTTTTAAAACCCACACACACACTTCTGTAATTAAATTCGTTTTGCTTACCCGTCTCTGTTACCTTTGTCAGACCCCTTTTTTTGAGATTGGGTTTTTCCTTTTTTAGCCAGGGGTAAAACCCCACTTAAGGGCTCTCTTGGGTGAAGTCTCTCCCTCTCTCTTCCCCTCTCTTTTCTTCTCTCCTTTTCTATCTGGAGAGTGATGTATTGGGGGCAGGATCCATACATTCTACAGGATGAGGTAAGATGAGGTCTTTAGCGGGAAAAGGGGGACCTAGTTTGCAGCCCAGCCAAAAAGCGGGCCGGAGTTTTGGAAACGACCCCCAACCACATATAAGCCCAGGTTTCACACCGTAAGTCCTTGCAGTCAGATTAATACCATAAAAATTATTAAAGCATTCCCTATTCCAAGGGTTAAAAGAAGCCAGAAATTTTTTAAACATTTTCTCCCTTTAAAATTTATTATTAGTAGTTTTTATTTATGGGGAAAACTCTAAATCCGTAAAATGACGCAGCATCCCGGGAGAGAGAGAGAGGTAATTCACGGGGTGATGGCACATAAAGTCTACGGTGCCCGAAACCCCCTTTTTTAAACTTTCCCCCATGACTTCCCCCTTCCTTTAGGGAAACTCAAACTTTCCCTTTCCCTTCCCCTTTTTGTCACAAACTTGGTTTTGTCGTTTTTTGTACGGTTTCCCCTATCGGTTGGGATTATACCCCTTGAAATGCAGTTTTAAAAATGGTTTGAGTAGTTACTTTTGAGACCTTCAGAGAGAGGGGGGAAAATGTGTATTTTATTTAAAAATTTGGTTTAAATTTTTTTGTGATTATCTTTTTTGTGGGGTAAGATTTTTTTTGGGATGCTCATAGCAGTAATAATGCAGCAGGAGCGTTAGTAGCAGAAGCAGTAACAGCAGTAGCTGTGGAAGTGGCAGTAACAGCAGTAGCTGTGGAAGTGGCAGTAACAGCGTAGCTGTGGAAAGTGGCTAACAGCAGTAGTTTGGGGAAGTGGCAGTAACAGCAGTAGCTGTGGAAGTGGCAGTAACAGCAGTAGCTGTGGAAGTGGCAGTAACAGCAGTAGCTGTGGAAGTGGCAGTAACAGCAGTAGCTGTGGAAGTGGCAGTAACAGCAGTAGCTGTGGAAGTGGCAGTAACAGCAGTAGCTGTGGAAGTGGCAGTAACAGCAGTAGCTGTGGAAGTGGCAGTAACAGCAGTAGCTGTGGAAGTGGCAGCAGCTGTGGAAGTGGCAGTAACAACAGTAGCTGTGGAAGTGGCAGTAACAGCAATAGCGGGGAAGTGGCAGTAACAGCAGTAGCTGTGGAAGTGGCAGTAACAACAGTAGCTGTGGAAGTGGCAGTAACAGCAACAGCAGCAGTAGAAGCAGCAGCAACAACAGCAGCAGCAACAACAGCAGCAGCAGTAGCATCAATGAAAAGAACACCAGAAGTAACAGCAGGATCAGCAGCAGCAACAACAACAGCAGTAGCAGCAATAACAAGAACAGCAGAAGTAACAGCAGGATCAGCAGCAGCAACAACAACAGTAGCAGCAACAACAACAGCAGCAGAGTAGCAGCAATAACAAGAACAGCAGAAGTAACAGCAGGATCAGCAGCAGCAACAACAACAGTAGCAGCAACAACAACAGCAGCAGCAGCAGCAATAACAAGAACAGCAGAAGTAACAGCAGGATCAGCAGCAGCAGCAACAACAGCAGCAGCAACAACAGCAGCAGCAGTAGCAGCAATAACAAGAACAGCAGAAGTAACAGCGGGATCATTAGAAAGCAACACAACAACAGTAGCAGCAACAACAGCAGCAGTAGCAGCAATAACAAGAACAGCAGAAGTAACAGCAGGATCAGCAGCAGCAACAACAGCAGCAGCAGTAGCAGCAATAAAAAGAACAGCAGAAAGTAACAGCAGGGCGGGCAGCGCAGCAACAACAGCAGCAGCAGTAGCAGCAATAACAAGAACAGCAGAAGTAACAGCAGGGTCAGCAGCAGCAGCAACAACAGTAGCAGCAACAACAGCAGCAGTAGCAGCAATAACACAAAACAGCAGAAGTAACAGCAGGGTCAGCAGCACCCAGCAACAACGTAGCAGCAACAACAGCAGCAGCAAGTACAGCAATAACAAGAACAGCAGAAGTAACAGCAGGGTCAGCAGCGCAGCGCAAAAAACAGTAGCAAACAACAACAGCAGTAGCGGGCAATAACAAGAACAGAGAAGTAAACAGCAGGATCGCAGCAGCAGCAACAGTAGCAGAAAACAACAACAGCAGCGCAGCAGCAAATAACAAGAACGCAGAAGTAACAACAGGATCAGCAGCAGCAACAACAGCAGCCAGTGAACAGCAAACAAGAACAGCAGAAGTAACAGCAGGGTCAGCACAGCACAAAAACATAGCAGCAAAACAGCAGCAGCAGTAGCAGCAATAACAAGAACAGCAGAAGTAACAGCAGGGTCAGCAGCAGCAGCAGCAACAACAGTAGCAACAACAACAGCAGTAGCAGCAATAACAAGAACAGCAGAAGTAACAGCAGGGTCAGCAGCAGCAGCAACAACAGTAGCAGCAACAACAGCAGCAGCAGTAGCAGCAATAACAAGAACAGCAGAAGTAACAACAGCAGCAGTAGCAGCAACAACAACAACAGCAGCAGCAGCAATAACAAGAACAGCAGAAGTAACAGCAGGATCAGCAGCAGTAACAGCAACAGCAGTAGCAGCAACAACAACAACAGCAGCAGCAGCAATAACAAGAACAGCAGAAGTAACAGCAGGATCAGCAGCAGTAACAGCAACAGCAGTAGCAGCAATAAGAACAGCAGAAGTAACAGCAGGATCAGCAGCAGCAACAACAGCAGCAGTAGCAGCAACAACAACAACTGCAGCAGCAGCAATAACAAAAACCCACAGAAGTAACAGCAGGATCAGCAGCAGCAACAACAACAGCAGTAGCAGCAATAACAAGAACAGCAGAAGTAACAACAGGATCAGCAGCAACAACAACAACAGCAGTAGCAGCAATAACAAGAACAGCAGAAGTAACAACAGGATCAGCAGCAACAACAACAACAGCAGCAGTAGCAGCAATAACAAGAACAGCAGAAGTAAAAACAGGATCAGCAGCAGCAACAACAAACAGCAGTAGCAGCAATAACAAGAAACAGCAGAAGTAAAAAACAGGATCAGCAGCAACAACAACAACAGCAGCAGTAGCAGCAATAACAAGAACAGCAGAAGTAACAGCAGCAGTATCAGCAACAACAACAGCAGCAGCAGTAGCAGCAACAAAAACAACAGCAGCAGCAGCAGCAGCAATAACAAGAACAGCAGAAGTAACAACAGTAGCAGCAGCAGCAACAACAACAGCAGCAGTAGCAACAACAACAGCAGCTGTAGCAGCAATAACAAGAACAGCAGAAGTAACAACAGCAGCAGTAGCAGCAACAACAACAGCAGCAGTAGCAACAACAACAGCAGCTGTAGCAGCAATAACAAGAACAGCAGAAGTAACAACAGCAGCAGTAGCAGCAACAACAACAGCAGCAGTAGCAACAACAACAGCAGCTGTAGCAGTAATAACAAGAACAGCAGAAGCAACAACAGCAGCAGTAGCAGCAACAACAACAGCAGCAGTAGCAACAACAACAGCAGCTGTAGCAGCAATAACAAAAAACAGCGGGAAGTAACAACAGCAGCAGTAGCAGCAACAAAAAACAGCAGCAGTAGCAACAAAAACAGCAGCTGTACAGTAATAAACAAGAACAGCAGAAGTAACAAACAGAAAGCAGTAGCAGCAACAACCAACAGCAGCAGTAGCAACAACAACAGCAGCTGTAGCAGTAATAACAAGAACAGCAGAAGCAACAACAGCAGCAGTAGCAGCAACAACAACAGCAGCAGTAGCAACAACAACAGCAGCTGTAGCAGCAATAACAAGAACAGCAGAAGTAACAACAGCAGCAGTAGCAGCAACAACAACAGCAGCAGTAGCAACAACAACAGCAGCTGTAGCAGCAATAACAAGAACAGCAGAAGTAACAACAGCAGCAGTAGCAGCAAACAAACAACAGCAGCAGTAGCAACAAAAAACAGCAGTTTGTAGCAGTAATAACAAGAACAGCAGAAGCAACAACAGCAGCAGTAGCAACAAAAAAACAGCAGCTGTAGCAGCAATAAAAAGAACAGCAGAAGTAACAACTGCAGCAGTTAGCAGCAACAACAACAGAAAGCAGTTAGCAACAACAACAGCAGCTGAGCAGTAATAACAAGAACAGCAGAAGCAACAACAGCAGCAGTAGCACCCAACAACAAAAAGCAGCAGTAGCAACAACAACAGCACCCTGTAGCAGCAATAACAAGAACAGCAGAAGTAAAACAGCAGCATTTAGCAGCCAAAACAACAGCGCAGTAGCAACAAACAACAGCAGCTGTGCAGCAAAAAACAAGAACAGCAGAAGTAAAAACCCAGCAGCAGTAGCAGCAACAACAACAGCAGCAGTAGCAACAACAACAGCAGCAGTAGCAGCAATAACAAGAACAGCAGAAGTAACAACAGCAGCAGTAGCAGCAACAACAACAGCAGCAGTAGCAGCAATAACAAGAACAGCAGAAGTAACAACAGCAGCTGTAGCAACAACAACAGCAGCAGTAGAAACAACAACACAGCATGTTCCAGCAATAACAAGAACAGCAGAAGTAACAACAGCAGCATTTGCAGCAACAACAACAGCAGCAGTAGCAACAACAACGCAGTTTGTTGCAGCAAATAACCCAAGAACAGCAGAAGTAACAACAGCAGCAGTGCAGCAACAAACAACACGCAGCATAGCAACACAACAGCAGCAGTAGCAGCAATAACAAGAACAGCAAAAGTAACAACAGCAGCAAGAGGCAGCAAAAACAACAGCAGCAGTAGCAGCAACAACAACAGCAGCAGTAGCGCAATAACAAGAACAGCAGAAGTAACAAACAGCAGCATTACCCAGCAACAACAACAGCAGCAGTAGCAAGAAACAACAACAGCAGCAGTAGCAGCAACAACAACAGCAGCAGTAGCAGCAACAAACAACAGCAGCAGTAGCAGCAATAAAAAAACCAGCAGAAGTAACAACAGCAGCAGTAGCAGCAAACAACAACAGCAGCGTAGCAGCAAACAACAACAGCAGCAGTAGCACAACAACAAACAGCAGCAGTAGCAGCAAACAACAACGCAGCAGTAGCAGCAAAAACACAGAACAGCAGAAAGTAACAACAGCAGCAGTGCAGCAAACAACAACAGCAGCAGTAGCAGCAATAACAAGAACAGCAGAATTTAACAACAGGGTTGCAAGAATACAATTCTTTAATTTTAGGATTAAAAAGTGGAATGTCACCAATAAAGAGGTGACAGATGAAAAATTCAATACACAGCTTCAAGAGTAGATATCCCCACCCAGGAGGCGAATGAAAGCAGCCTAGGAGGCGGGACCGGGGAGTGGGGTCTCCCGTAAAAAACAACTCACAATTCCATATTTACAATGTACTCAAAATTATACAATATACAACGCGGGACATGTGAGAAACATCATCGTAAGCATCTTTCTCCCATGTGCAGATTATTTCAGTCACGGTATTGTACCTTTTTTATTCTTTAGAAAACTCGAGATATCTCGTCAAAAAATTTTGGCTCACGTTGCTTGCTAATACAAATAACATTATGCAAGACAAGCGAGCAAGTTAAAGGGACTGGTGATCTGCACCGATCATCATTCCTCTTTTGTTTACACTTCACTCTCTTGAGGCTACGTTCCAATATTCATATTACGTTTTTGGAGGGATACGAAAAAAACAGCACTGAGTTTGTAATTAGGCATCCTCCAGAAGAGGTAGGCCTACTGGTTTTTCTCAAACCCATCAAAGTTTAACGAGAATTTTCCTAGTGTTTGTTTACTAGTCGGTTATACCATTTATCTAAGCTATATTTAAAGCTACGGAAAGTTTTAGCTTCATTGACCTACTAGGTACGATGTTCCACTCATACATTTCTAGGTTGACTGTTCCACTCATACCCCTACTAGGTTTCACTGTTCCACTCATACACTATAGGTTGACTGTTCCAAATCATACACTACTAGGTACACTGTTCACTCATACACTACAAAGGGAGACTGTTCCATCATACACTACTAGGTTCACTGTTCCACTCATACACTACTAGGTACACTGTTCCACTCATTTCACTACTGGTAGACTGTTCCACTCATTTCACTACTAGGTACACTGTTTCCACTCATACACTCTAGGTAGACTGTTCCACTCATACACTACTAGGTTTGACTGTTCCCCTCATACACTACTAGGTACGATGTTCCACTCATACACTATAGGTACACGGTTTTCCACTCATACACTACTAGGTACGATGTTCCACTCATACACTACTAGGTAGGGCTGTTCCACTCATACACTACTAGGTAGACTGTTCCACTCATTACTACTAGGTAAAACTGTTCCATCATACACTATAGGTAGACTGTTCCACTCATACACTATAGGTTTGACTGTTCCACTCATACATACTAGGTAACTGTTTCCACTCATACACTACTAGGTTTCACTGTTCCACTCATTAAAACTACTAGGTACGATGTTCCACTCATACCTACTAGGTACACTGTTCCACTCATACACTACTAGGTACGATGTTCCACTCATACACTACTAGGTACACTGTTCCACTCATACACTACTAGGTACACTGTTCCAACATACACTACTAGGTTAGACTGTTCCCCCTCATTTCACTACTAGGTACACTGTTCCACTCATACACTATAGGTCACTGTTCCATCATACACTACTAGGTACGATGTTCCACTCATACACTACTAGGTACACTGTTCCCCTCTACACTACTAGGTAGATGTTCCCCTCATACAATACTAGGTACACTGTTCCACTCATACACTACTAGGTACACTGTTCCACTCATACACTACTAGGTTTGGGCTGTTCCATCATACACTACTAGGTACAAATGTTCCACTATACACACTTTGGTAGATGTTTCCACTCATTTTCAACTAGGTAGACTGTTCCACTCATACACTATAGGTAGACTGTTCCAACTCATACACTACTAGGTAGACTGTTCCCTCATTTCACTACTAGGTACACTGTTCACTCATTACACTATAGGTTACGATTTTTCCATCATACATATAGGTTGACTGTTCACTCTCACTACTAGGTGATGTTCCACTCATTTTCACTACTAGGTACGATTTTTTTACTATTTCACTTTCTAGGTTGACTGTTCACTATACACTTTCTAGGTGACTGTTCCATCATTTTCATACTAGGTAGATGTTCACTATACACTACTAGGTAGACTGTTTTCCCCTCATCATATAGGTTTCACTGTTCACTCTAATATAGGTTACCTGTTCACTTTACACTACTAGGTTTTACTGTTCCATTTACATCTAGGTACCTGTTTCCATCTAATTTTCTAGGTTTTGCTGTTTCCACTCATACATACTTTGGTTACACTGTTCCACTCCCTACTTTTAGGTAGCTTTTTTCCATTACACTACTAGGTACCTGTTCCATCTACATATATGGTAGACTGTTCATCATACATACTATTTAGACTGTTCCATCATACTACTAGGTCACTTTTTCCACTATTTCCTACTAGGTACACTGTTCCATCATACACTTTCTAGGTAGACTGTTCCGCTCTACATATAGGTTACTGTTCCACTTTACATATAGGTTGACTGTTCACTCTTACACTTAGGTAGACTGTTCCACTCTACACTATAGGTACACTGTTCCACTATAACTACTGGTTTTGATGTTTCCCTTTATACATACTAGGTGATGTTCCTCACTTCTAGGTACATGTTCCATCATACATACTTGGTTTTGACTGTTCACTATACATATAGGTTTTGTTTTTCACTCTACACTTCTAGGTTAGTGTTCCACTATACTTCTAGTAGACTGTTCACTCATACACTATAGGTGTTTTTCATATACACTACTAGGTGATGTTCATCATTCCTATTTAGGTTTTACTGTTCATCATACATACTAGTAGATGTTCATCTTACACTATAGGTACACTGTTCCACTTTATTCATATTGGTTTTGACTGTTTCCTCATACATTCTAGGTTGATGTTCCCCTCATACACTACTAGGTACACTGTTCCACTTCATAAAAACTACTAGGTTCACTTCCACTCATTTACACACTAGGTAGACTGTTCCACTCATACACTAATGGTAGACTGTTCCCCTCATTCACTACTAGGTAGACTGTTCCACTCATACACTACTAGGACACTGTTCCACTCATACACTAATAGGTAGACTGTTCCACTCATACACTACTAGGTACACTGTTTTCCACTCATACACTACTTAGGTAGACTGTTCCACTCATTCACTACTAGGTACACTGTTCCCCTCATACATTACTAGGTAGACTGTTCCACTCATACACTACTAGGTACCCCTGTTACACTCATACACTACTAGGTTTGACTGTTCCACTAAAACACTACTAGGTAGACTGTTCCATCATACACTACTAGGTAGACTGTTCCACTATTACACTACTAGGTAGGGCTGTTCCACTCATCACTACTAGGTAGACTGTTCCCACTCACACTACTGGTTACACTGTTCCCCTTACACACTAAGGGAGACTGTTCCACTATACACTACTAGGTAGACTGTTCCACTCATTACACTAATAAGGTAGACTGTTCCACTCATACACTACTGGTAGACTGTTCCCCCATTTCATAATAGGTAGACTGTTCCACTCATACACTACTAGGTAGACTGTTCCACTCATACACTACTAGGTAGACTGTTCCACTATTTACACTACTAGGTAGACTGTTCCACTCATACACTACTAGGTTTGACTGTTCCACTCATACACTACTAGGTAACTGTTCCACTCATACATACTAGGTAGACTGTTCCACTCATACACTACTAGGTAGACTGTTCCCCTCATACACTACTAGGTACACTGTTCCACTCATAAACTACTAGGTAACTTCCACTCATACACTACTAGGTAGACTGTTCCACTCATTACACTACTAGGTAGACTGTTCCACTCATACACTACTAGGTACCCTGTTCCACTCATACACTACTAGGTAGACTGTTCCACTCATACACTTTCTAGGTAGACTGTTCCACTCATACAATACTAGGTACACTGTTCCACTCATACATACTAGGTACACTGTTCCACTCATACACTACTAGGTAGACTGTTCCAATCATACACTACTAGGTAGACTGTTCCACTCATAAACTACTAGGTACACTTCCACTCATCACTACTAGGTAGGACTGTTCCACTCATACACTACTAGGTTGAATGTTCCACTCAAACAATACTAGGTTACCGTTCCACTCTTTCACTACTAGGTAGACTGTTTCCCTCTACACTACTATGTAGACTGTTCCACTCATACCTACTAGGTAGACTGTTCCACTCATACACTACTAGGAGACTGTTTCCCCTCATACACTACTAGGTAGACTGTTCCACTCAACACTACTAGGTAGACTGTTCCACTCATACACTACTAGGTAGACTGTTCCACTCATACACTACTAGGTAGACTGTTCCACTCTACACTACTAGGTAGACTTCCTCATACACTACTAGGTACACTGTTCCACTCATACACTACTAGGTAGATGTTCCACTCATACACTACTAGGTAGACTGTTCCACTCATACACTACTAGGTAGACGTTCCCTTTATACACTACTAGGTAGACTGTTCACTCATACACTACTAGGTACACTGTTCCACTCATACACTACTAGGTAGACTGTTCCACTATACACTATAGGGACACTGTCCACTCATACACTACTAGGTAGACTGTTTCCCCTCATACATACTAGGTACACTGTTCCACTCTACACTACTAGGTTTGACTGTTCCCTCATACACTACTGGGTACACTGTTCCACTCATACACTACTGGTAAACTGTTTCCACTCATACACTACTGGGTACACTGTTCCACTCATACACTACTGGGTTTACACTTTTTTCCCCTCATACACTACTAGGTACACTGTTCCACTCTACCTACTAGGTTAGATGTTCCACTCTCACTACTAGGGAGGACTGTTCCACTCATCCCCTATAGGTAGACTGTTCCACTCATACACTACTAGGTACACTGTTCCACTCATACACTACTAGGTCAAATGTTCCAAATCATACATACTAGGTACACTGTTCCACTCATACACTACTAGGTAGACTGTTCCAAATCTACAAATACTAGGTACACTGTTCCACTCATACACTACTAGGTAGACTGTTCCACTCATACACTACTAGGTAGACTGTTCCACTCATACCTACTACTTAGAACTGTTCCACTCATACTACTAGGTAGAAATGTTCCACTCATACACTATGGGTACATGTTCCCCTCATACAATACTAGGTAACTGTTTCCATCATTACTAACTACTAGGTAGACTGTTCCACTCATACACTACTAGGTAGACTGTTCCACTCATACACTACTAGGTCACTGTTCCGCTCATTTCACTACTAGGTAACTGTTCCACTCATACATACTAGGTAGACGTTCCACTCATACACTACTAGGTACACTGTTCCACTCATACACTACTAGGGAACTGTTCCACTCATACACTACTAGGTCACTGTTCCACTCATACACTACTAGGTACACTGTTCCACTCATACACTACTGGGTACACTGTTCCACTCATACACTACTAGGTACACTGTTCCCCTCATACACTATAGTACACTGTTCCACTCATACACTACTAGGTACACTGTTCACTCATACACTACTAGGTAGACTGTTCCACTCATACAAATACTAGGTACACTGTTACTCATACACTACTGGTAGACTGTTCCAAATCATACGTACTAGGTGGACTGTTCCATCAACACTACTAGGTAGACTGTTCCCTAATCATACACTACTAGGTAGACCTGTTCCACTATACACTACTAGGTAGACTGTTCCACTCATACACTACTAGGGAGACTGTACCACTCATACACTACTAGGGAGCTTTCCACTCATACATACTAGGTAGACTGTTCCATATACACTACTAGGTAGACTGTTCCACTCATACAATACTAGGTAGACTGTTCCCCCTCATACATACTAGGTAGACTGTTCCACTCATACACTACTAGGTAGACTGTTCCACATACACTACTAGGTAGATGTTCCACTCTACATACTAGGTAGACTGTTCCACTCATACACTACTAGGTAGACTGTTCCACCCCATACACTACTAGGTAGACTGTTCCACTCATACACTACTAGGTAGACTGTTCCACTCATACACTTTCTGGTAGACTGTTCCACTCATACATACTAGGGACACTGTTCCACTCATTTCACTATAGGTAGACTGTTCCACTCATACATACTAGGTAGACTGTTCCACTCATTTCACTACTAGGTAGACTGTTCCACTCATTACACTACTAGGTAGACTGTTCCACTCATCACTACTAGGTAGACTGTTCCACTCATACACTACTAGGTAGACTGTTCCCCTCATACACTATAGGTAACGTTCCACTCATACACTACTAGGTAGACTGTTCCACTCCCTACACTACTAGGTAGACTGTTCCACTCATACACTACTGGTAGACTGTTCCACTCATCCCCTACTAGGTACACTGTTCCACTCATACCTACTAGGGAGACTGTTCCACTCATAAAACTACTAGGTACACTGTTCCACTCATACACTACTAGGTAGACTGTTCCACTCATACACTACTAGGTAGCTGTTCCACTCATACACTACTAGGTAGACTGTTCCACTCATACACTCTAGTAGACTGTTCCACTCATACACTACTAGGTAGCTGTTCCCCCTCATACACTTACTAGGGAGACTGTTCCACCTCATACACTACTAGGTTAGACTGTTCCATCATACACTACTAGGGAGACTGTTCCACTCATACACTACTTGGTAGACTGTTCCACTCCAATACACTACTAGGTAGACTGTTCCACTCATACATACTAGGTAAAACTGTTCCACTCATACACTACTAGGTAGACTGTTCCACTCATACACTACTAGGTTACACTGTTCCCCTCATACAATACTAGGTAGACTGTTCCACTCATACATTTCTAGGTAGACTGTTTCCACTCATACACTACTAGGTAGCTGTTCCACTCAACACTACTAGGTAGACGTTCCACTCATACACTACTAGGTAGACTGTTCCCCTCATTTCACTACTAGGGAGACTGTTCCACTCATACACTACTGGGAGACTGTTCCACTCATACACTACTAGGTAGACTGTTCCACTCATACACTACTAGGTACACTGTTCCACTCATACACTACTAGGTAGACTGTTCACTCATACCTACTAGGTAGGACTGTTCCACTCATACACTACTAGGTAGATGTTCCACTCATACACTACTAGGTAACTGTTCCACTCATAACTACAAAGGGAGACTGTTCCACTCATACACTACTGGTACACTGTTCCACTCATACACTACTAAAGGGAGGACTGTTCCACTTTATACATACTAGGTAGATGTTCCATCATACACTACTAGGTAGACTGTTCCATCATACACTACTAGGTAACTGTTCCACTCATTTCACTATAGGTAGGACTGTCCACTCATACCTATAGGGAGACTGTTCCCCTCATACACTATAGGTAGACTGTTCCACTCATACACTACTAGGTAGACTGTTCCACTCATACACACTAGGTAACTGTTCCACTCATACACTACTAGGTAGACTGTTCCACTCATACATACTAGGTAGGGCTGTTCCACTCATACACTACTAGGTAGACTGTTCCACTCATACACTACTAGGTAGACTGTTCCACTCATACACTACTAGGTAGACTGTTCCACTCATACACTACTAGGTAGACTGTTCCACTCATACACTACTAGGTAGACTGTTCCACTCATACACTACTAGGTAGACTGTTCCACTCATACACTACTAGGTAGACTGTTCCACTCATACACTACTAGGTAGACTGTTCCACTCATTTCACTATAGGGAGACTGTTCCACTCATACACTACTAGGTAAACTGTTCCACTCATACACTACTAGGTAACTGTTCCACTCATACATCTATAGGTAAAACCCCCTCTGTTCCACTCATACACTACTAGGTAGACTGTTCCACTCATACACTACTAGGTACACTGTTCCACTCATACACTACTAGGTACACTATTTCCAACTAGACACATGTAGATGAAATTAAGACACATGTGCAACATCTGGGTATCTTTATTGTAGACGTTTCGCCCATCCAGTGGCTTTATCAGTACAAATTCCAGGACATAACTTATAGACAGTAGAACTATGTACAGAAGATGAGGTAATCAGTCCCTCAACTTAGGAGTAGGTTGAGGGACTGATTACCTCATCTTCTGTACATAGTCTTACTGTCTTCAAGTTATGTCCTGGAATTTGTATTGATAAAGCCACTGGATGGCGAAACGTCTACAATAAAGATACCCAGATGTTGCACATGTGTCTTAGTTTCATCTTGTCGGTATTATATACCATTCTTAGACACATGTATAACACTGGGTATCTTAATAAAGAAACGTTTCGCCACACTGTGGCGTCACCAGTGTAGGTGTGACGTAGGTTACTTCAGATCTGATTAAAATACTTTGGAATACATTCAGAAAAAGATTACAAAATTACCTCACTTAAGTCAGGGGTCCTTTAAGATAAGATAAGATAAGATAAGATTTCGTTCGGATTTTTAACCCCGGAGGGTTAGCCATCCAGGATAACCCAAGAAAGTCAGTACGTCATCGAGGACTGTCTAACTTATTTCCATTGGGGTCCTTAATCTTGTCCCCCAGGATGCGACCCACACCAGTCGACTAACACCCAGGTACCTATTTGCTGCTAGGTGAACAGGACAACAGGTGTAAGGAAACGTGTCGAAATGTTTCCACCCGCCGGGAATCGAACCCGGGCCCTCCGTGTGTGAAGCGGGAGCTTTAGCCACCAGGCCAACGGGCCACCAAAACATCACTTGCCTGGGGTATCAATACCCCTTGGTGGTATGGGAACCAAATAATGGGGATATGGAGCCAAATAAGGTATGGGAACCATGGGGGTTTGGAACCAAAATATCGGAGTATGGGACTCGATCTCTGAACAGTTTTAAGAATTATTGTTGTTAGATTAGAATCAGATGTCAGCTGTTGTGTTGGTGACTGTCTATATGGGAAGTAATCCCAAGATATTGACATCTTTCGAGGTCATTCTGGTACCTAATAGAACTGGTGAAGTCAAACTGGTACCTAATAGCACTGGTGAAGTCACACTGGTACCTAATAGCACTGGTGAAGTCACACTGGTACCTAATAGCACTGGTGAAGTCACACTGGTACCTAATAGCACTGGTGAAGTCACACTGGTACCTAATAGCACTGGTGAAGTCACACTGGTACCTAATAGCACTGGTGAAGTCACACTGGTACCTAATAGCACTGGTGAAGTCACACTGCTATCTAATAGCACTGGTACAGTCACACTGCTACCTAATAGCACTGGTACAGTCACGCTGCTACCTAATAGCACTGGTACAGTCACACTGCTACCTAATAGCACTGGTACAGTCACACTGCTACCTAATAGCACTGGTACAGTCACACTGCTACCTAATAGCACTGGTGAAGTCACACTGCTATCTAATAGCACTGGTACAGTCACACTGCTACCTAATAGCACTGGTACAGTCACGCTGCTACCTAATACCACTGGTACAGTCACACTGCTACCTAATAGCACTGGTACAGTCACACTGCTACCTAATAGCACTGGTACAGTCACACTGCTACCTAATAGCACTGGTACAGTCACACTGCTACCTAATAGCACTGGTACAGTCACACTGCTACCTAATAGCACTAGTACAGTCACACTGCTACCTAATAGCACTAGTACAGTCACACTGCTACCTAATAGCACTGGTACAGTCACACTGCTACCTAATAGCACTAGTACAGTCACACTGCTACCTAATAGCACTAGTGACGATGGTAATCATTTCCACAATCTGACTTAAGTATTATTTTACGAAGATAGACTGACTACCCTGAACTTACTCTCTCACAGAAGATGTCGAGACAAGAAACTATGTGACTGAAGAATACAAGAGTAAAACTGGTATAAATATCGTGTTAAAACTACAGTAAACTCTGTTTTTAAAGTTTTATTTAGTACGTTTTTAAGTAAATATGATTAAAATTGAATTTTGCCTGTAAAGGCTTTCACGTTATATGGTATTCGATCTCATTTATATGAGTTGAATTCATACAGAGGAGCTTTATAAGGGATCTGACCGTATCTGGCCAAGAAGAGCTCCGAACAGTAGATTCACGTTAGATCAATTTAGATTTAGAAAATAGATGTACCGTAATGAAAACGTGTGGTAGAGGTAAGGTCCCCGAGGTACATGTCGCCCTGCTGGGTCAGTAGAGTGAGGTGAGGCGTCAGGTGATAACGTGTAGACCTGGCAGGTCAGTAGAGTGAGGTGAGGCGTCAGGTGATAACGTGTAGACCCGGCAGGTCAGTAGAGTGAGGTGAGGCGTCAGGTGATAACGTGTAGACCTGGCAGGTCAGTAGAGTGAGGTGAGGCGTCAGGTGATAACGTGTAGACCTGGCAGGTCAGTAGAGTGAGGTGAGGCGTCAGGTGATAACGTGTAGACCCGGCAGGTCAGTAGAGTGAGGTGAGGCGTCAGGTGATAACGTGTAGACCTGGCAGGTCAGTAGAGTGAGGTGAGGCGTCAGGTGATAAGTGTAGACCTGGCAGGTCAGTAGAGTGAGGTGAGGCGTCAGGTGATAACGTGTAGACCCGGCAGGTCAGTAGAGTGAGGTGAGGCGTCAGGTGATAACGTGTAGACCTGGCAGGTCAGTAGAGTGAGGTGAGGCGTCAGGTGATAACGTGTAGACCTGGCAGGTCAGTAGAGTGAGGTGAGGCGTCAGGTGATAACGTGTAGACCTGGCAGGTCAGTAGAGTGAGGTGAGGCGTCAGGTGATAACGTGTAGACCTGGCAGGTCAGTAGAGTGAGGTGAGGCGTCAGGTGACAACATGTAGACCTGGCAGGTCAGTAGAGTGAGGTGAGGCGTCAGGTGACAACGTGTAGACCCGGCAGGTCAGTAGAGTGAGGTGAGGCGTCAGGTGATAACGTGTAGACCTGGCAGGTCAGTAGAGTGAGGTGAGGCGTCAGGTGATAACGTGTAGACCTGGCAGGTCAGTAGAGTGAGTGAGGCGTCAGGTGACAACATGTAGACCTGGCAGGTCAGTAGAGTGAGGTGAGGCGTCAGGTGACAACGTGTAGACCCGGCAGGTCAGTAGAGTGAGGTGAGGCGTCAGGTGATAACGTGTAGACCTGGCAGGTCAGTAGAGTGAGGTGAGGCGTCAGGTGATAACGTGTAGACCTGGCAGGTCAGTAGAGTGAGGTGAGGCGTCAGGTGATAACGTGTAGACCTGGCAGGTCAGTAGAGTGAGGTGAGGCGTCAGGTGACAACGTGTAGACCTGGCAGGTCAGTAGAGTGAGGTGAGGCGTCAGGTGACAACGTGTAGACCTGGCAGGTCAGTAGAGTGAGGTGAGGCGTCAGGTGATAACGTGTAGACCTGGCAGGTCAGTAGAGTGAGGTGAGGCGTCAGGTGACAACGTGTAGACCTGGCAGGTCAGTAGAGTGAGGTGAGGCGTCAGGTGACAACGTGTAGACCTGGCAGGTCAGTAGAGTGAGGTGAGGCGTCAGGTGATAACGTGTAGACCTGGCAGGTCAGTAGAGTGAGGTGAGGCGTCAGGTGATAACGTGTAGACCTGGCAGGTCAGTAGAGTGAGGTGAGGCGTCAGGTGACAACGTGTAGACCTGGCAGGTCAGTAGAGTGAGGTGAGGCGTCAGGTGACAACGTGTAGACCTGGCAGGTCAGTAGAGTGAGGTGAGGCGTCAGGTGATAACGTGTAGACCTGGCAGGTCAGTAGAGTGAGGTGAGGCGTCAGGTGACAACGTGTAGACCTGGCAGGTCAGTAGAGTGAGGTGAGGTGTCAGGTGATAACGTGTAGACCTGGCAGGTCAGTAGAGTGAGGTGAGGTGTCAGGTGACAGCGTGTAGACCTGGCAGGTCAGTAGAGTGAGGTGAGGCGTCAGGTGACAACGTGTAGACCTGGCAGGTCAGTAGAGTGAGGTGAGGCGTCAGGTGACAACGTGTAGACCTGGCTGGTCAGTAGAGTGAGGTGAGGCGTCAGGTGATAACGTGTAGACCTGGCTGGTCAGTAGAGTGAGGTGAGGCGTCAGGTGATAACGTGTAGACCTGGCAGGTCAGTAGAGTGAGGTGAGGCGTCAGGTGACAACGTGTAGACCTGGCAGGTCAGTAGAGTGAGGTGAGGCGTCAGGTGATAAACGTGTAGACCTGGCAGGTCAGTAGAGTGAGGTGAGGCGTCAGGTGATAACGTGTAGACCTGGCAGGTCAGTAGAGTGAGGTGAGGCGTCAGGTGATAACGTGTAGACCCGGCAGGTCAGTAGAGTGAGGTGAGGCGTCAGGTGATAACGTGTAGACCTGGCAGGTCAGTAGAGTGAGGTGAGGCGTCAGGTGATAACGTGTAGACCTGGCAGGTCAGTAGAGTGAGGTGAGGCGTCAGGTGATAACGTGTAGACCTGGCAGGTCAGTAGAGTGAGGTGAGGCGTCAGGTGATAACGTGTAGACCCGGCAGGTCAGTAGAGTGAGGTGAGGCGTCAGGTGATAACGTGTAGACCTGGCAGGTCAGTAGAGTGAGGTGAGGCGTCAGGTGATAACGTGTAGACCTGGCAGGTCAGTAGAGTGAGGTGAGGCGTCAGGTGATAACGTGTAGACCTGGCAGGTCAGTAGAGTGAGGTGAGGCGTCAGGTGATAACGTGTAGACCCGGCAGGTCAGTAGAGTGAGTGAGGCGTCAGGTGATAACGTGTAGACCTGGCAGGTCAGTAGAGTGAGGTGAGGGTCAGGTGATAACGTGTAGACCTGGCAGGTCAGTAGAGTGAGGTGAGGCGTCAGGTGATAACGTGTAGACCTGGCAGGTCAGTAGAGTGAGGTGAGGCGTCAGGTGACAACGTGTAGACCTGGCAGGTCAGTAGAGTGAGGTGAGGCGTCAGGTGACAACGTGTAGACCTGGCAGGTCAGTAGAGTGAGGTGAGGCGTCAGGTGACAACGTGTAGACCCGGCAGGTCAGTAGAGTAAGGTGAGGCGTCAGGTGACAACGTGTAGACCTGGCAGGTCAGTAGAGTGAGGTGAGGCGTCAGGTGACAACGTGTAGACCTGGCAGGTCAGTAGAGTGAGGTGAGGCGTCAGGTGATAACGTGTAGACCTGGCAGGTCAGTAGAGTGAGGTGAGGCGTCAGGTGACAACATGTAGACCTGGCAGGTCAGTAGAGTGAGGTGAGGCGTCAGGTGACAACGTGTAGACCTGGCTGGTCAGTAGAGTGAGGTGAGGCGTCAGGTGACAACGTGTAGACCTGGCAGGTCAGTAGAGTGAGGTGAGGCGTCAGGTGATAAGTGTAGACCTGGCAGGTCAGTAGAGTGAGGTGAGGCGTCAGGTGACAACGTGTAGACCTGGCAGGTCAGTAGAGTGAGGTGAGGCGTCAGGTGACAACGTGTAGACCCGGCAGGTCAGTAGAGTAAGGTGAGGCGTCAGGTGACAACGTGTAGACCTGGCAGGTCAGTAGAGTGAGGTGAGGCGTCAGGTGACAACGTGTAGACCTGGCAGGTCAGTAGAGTGAGGTGAGGCGTCAGGTGACAACGTGTAGACCTGGCTGGTCAGTAGAGTGAGGTGAAGCGTCAGGTGACAACGTGTAGACCTGGCTGGTCAGTAGAGTGAGGTGAGGCGTCAGGTGACAACGTGTAGACCTGGCTGGTCAGTAGAGTGAGGTGAGGCGTCAGGTGACAACGTGTAGACCTGGCTGGTCAGTAGAGTGAGGTGAGGCGTCAGGTGACAACGTGTAGACCTGGCTGGTCAGTAGAGTGAGGTGAGGCGTCAGGTGACAACGTGTAGACCTGGCTGGTCAGTAGAGTGAGGTGAGGCGTCAGGTGACAACGTGTAGACCTGGCAGGTCAGTAGAGTGAGGTGATGCGTCAGGTGACAACGTGTAGACCTGGCTGGTCAGTAGAGTGAGGTGAGGTGTCAGGTGACAGCGTGTAGACCTGGCAGGTCAGTAGAGTGAGGTGAGGCGTCAGGTGACAACGTGTAGACCTGGCAGGTCAGTAGAGTGAGGTGAGACATCAGGTGACAACGTGTAGACCTGGCAGGTCAGTAGAGTGAGGTGAGGCGTCAGGTGACAACGTGTAGACCTGGCTGGTCAGTAGAGTGAGGTGAGGTGTCAGGTGACAACATGTAGACCTGGCAGGTCAGTAGAGTGAGGTGAGGCGTCAGGGTGACAACGTGTAGACCTGGCAGGTCAGTAGAGTGAGGTGAGGCGTCAGGTGACAACGTGTAGACCTGGCAGGTCAGTAGAGTGAGGTGAGGCGTCAGGTGACAACGTGTAGACCTGGCAGGTCAGTAGAGTGAGGTGAGGCGTCAGGTGACAACGTGTAGACCCGGCAGGTCAGTAGAGTGAGGTGAGACATCAGGTGA
Source organism: Cherax quadricarinatus (assembly GCF_026875155.1). Taxonomy (NCBI): domain Eukaryota; kingdom Metazoa; phylum Arthropoda; class Malacostraca; order Decapoda; family Parastacidae; genus Cherax; species Cherax quadricarinatus. Next base: position 17,583,557 of record NC_069496.1, read on the forward strand.
CAACGTGTAGACCTGGCAGGTCAGTAGAGTGAGGTGAGGCGTCAGGTGACAACGTGTAGACCCGGCAGGTCAGTAGAGTGAGGTGAGGCGTCAGGTGATAACGTGTAGACCTGGCAGGTCAGTAGAGTGAGGTGAGGCGTCAGGTGACAACGTGTAGACCTGGCAGGTCAGTAGAGTGAGGTGAGGCGTCAGGTGATAACGTGTAGACCTGGCAGGTCAGTAGAGTGAGGTGAGGCGTCAGGTGATAACGTGTAGACCTGGCAGGTCAGTAGAGTGAGGTGAGGCGTCAGGTGACAACGTGTAGACCTGGCAGGTCAGTAGAGTGAGGTGAGGCGTCAGGTGACAACATGTCGCCCTGCCGGTTCAGTAGAGTGAGGTGAGGCGTCAGGTGATAACGTGTAGACCTGGCAGGTCAGTAGAGTGAGGTGAGGCGTCAGGTGACAACGTGTAGACCTGGCAGGTCAGTAGAGTGAGGTGAGGCGTCAGGTGATAACGTGTAGACCTGGCAGGTCAGTAGAGTGAGGTGAGGCGTCAGGTGATAACGTGTAGACCTGGCAGGTCAGTAGAGTGAGGTGAGGCGTCAGGTGACAACGTGTAGACCTGGCAGGTCAGTAGAGTGAGGTGAGGCGTCAGGTGACAACGTGTAGACCTGGCAGGTCAGTAGAGTGAGGTGAGGCGTCAGGTGACAACGTGTAGACCTGGCAGGTCAGTAGAGTGAGGTGAGGCGTCAGGTGACAACGTGTAGACCTGGCAGGTCAGTAGAGTGAGGTGAGGTGTCAGGTGACAACGTGTAGACCTGGCAGGTCAGTAGAGTGAGGTGAGGCGTCAGGTGACAACATGTAGACCTGGCAGGTCAGTAGAGTGAGGTGAGGCGTCAGGTGACAACATGTAGACCTGGCAGGTCAGTAGAGTGAGGTGAGGCGTCAGGTGACAACTTGTAGACCTGGCAGGTCAGTAGAGTGAGGTGAGGTGTCAGGTGACAACGTGTAGACCTGGCATGTCAGTAGAGTGAGGTGAGGCGTCAGGTGACAACGTGTAGACCTGGCAGGTCAGTAGAGTGAGGTGAGGCGTCAGGTGACAACGTGTAGACCTGGCAGGTCAGTAGAGTGAGGTGAGGCGTCAGGTGACAACGTGTAGACCTGGCTGGTCAGTAGAGTGAGGTGAGGTGTCAGGTGACAACGTGTAGACCTGGCAGGTCAGTAGAGTGAGGTGAGGCGTCAGGTGACAACATGTAGACCTGGCAGGTCAGTAGAGTGAGGTGAGGCGTCAGGTGACAACGTGTAGACCTGGCAGGTCAGTAGAGTGAGGTGAGGCGTCAGGTGACAACATGTAGACCTGGCAGGTCAGTAGAGTGAGGTGAGGCGTCAGGTGACAACGTGTAGACCTGGCAGGTCAGTAGAGTGAGGTGAGGCGTCAGGTGACAACGTGTAGACCTGGCAGGTCAGTAGAGTGAGGTGAGGCGTCAGGTGACAACGTGTAGACCTGGCAGGTCAGTAGAGTGAGGTGAGGCGTCAGGTGACAACGTGTAGACCCGGCAGGTCAGTAGAGTGAGGTGAGACATCAGGTGACAACGTGTAGGCCTGGCAGGTCAGTAGAGTGAGGTGAGGCGTCAGGTGACAACGTGTAGACCCGGCAGGTCAGTAGAGTGAGTTGAGGCGTCAGGTGACAACGTGTAGACCTGGCAGGTCAGTAGAGTGAGGTGAGGCGTCAGGTGACAACATGTAGACCTGGCAGGTCAGTAGAGTGAGGTGAGGCGTCAAGTGACAACATGTAGACCTGGCAGGTCAGTAGAGTGAGGTGAGGCGTCAGGTGACAACGTGTAGACCTGGCAGGTCAGTAGAGTGAGGTGAGGCGTCAGGTGACAACGTGTAGACCTGGCAGGTCAGTAGAGTGAGGTGAGGCGTCAGGTGACAACGTGTAGACCCGGCAGGTCAGTAGAGTAAGGTGAGACATCAGGTGACAACGTGTAGACCTGGCAGGTCAGTAGAGTGAGGTGAGGCGTCAGGTGACAACGTGTAGACCCGGCAGGTCAGTAGAGTGAGGTGAGGCGTCAGGTGACAACGTGTAGACCTGGCAGGTCAGTAGAGTGAGGTGAGGCGTCAGGTGACAACATGTAGACCTGGCAGGTCAGTAGAGTGAGGTGAGGCGTCAAGTGACAACATGTAGACCTGGCAGGTCAGCAGTGAGGTGAGGCGCCAGGTGACAACGTGTAGACCTGGCAGGTCAGCAGAGTGAGGTGAGGCGTCAGGTGACAACGTGTAGACCTGGCAGGTCAGTAGAGTGAGGTGAGGCGTCAGGTGACAACATGTAGACCTGGCATGTCAGCAGAGTGAGGTGAGGCGTCAGGTGACAAGTGTCAGTTTTAGGTCAGGTGAATACTTCTGGTCACAGACCGGGCCGCGGGAGGCACTGACCCCCGAAACTCTCTCTAGGTATACCCTCTCCAGATATACCCTCTCCATGTATACCCTCTCCATGTATACCCTCTCCAGGTATACCCTCTCCTGGTATACCCTCTCCAGGTATACCCTCTCCAGGTATACCCTCTCCAGGTATACCCTCTCCAGGTATGCCCTCTCCATGTATACCCTCTTCATGTATACCCTCTCCAGGTACACCCTCTCCAGGTATACCCTCTCCAGGTATACCCTCTCCTGGTATACCCTTTCCAGGTATACCCTCTCCATGTATACCCTCTCCAGGTATACCCTCTCCAGGTATACCCTCTCCAAGTATACCCTCTCCAGGTATACCCTCTCCAGGTATACCCTCTCCAGGTATACCCTCTCCAGGTATACCCTCTCCAGGTATACCCTCTCCAGGTATACCTCGGTGTTGATAAATAAGCTTAAGGTTCGTACAGTGCTAATGGTAACAGAGGTTAGTCTTGATTTCTAAGAGAGAATCTGTTACATTACTGGCTTCTGTAATGACTGACTCTCCTTCAGGCAAGTTCACTGGGGGGCTGTCGGTGGCAGGTAACAGTGCCAAGGTGATAGTGCCAAGGTGACAGCACCAAAGTGGCAGTGTCAAGGTGACAGTCAAGGTGACAGTACCAAGGTGACAGTGCCAAGGTGATAGTGCCAAGGTGACAGCACCAAAGTGGCAGTGTCAAGGTGACAGTACCAAGGTGACAGTACCAAGGTGACAGTACCAAGGTGACAGTACCAAGGTGACAGTCAAGGTGACAGTACCAAGGTGACAGTGCCCAGGTGATAGTGCCAAGGTGACAGCACCAAAGTGGCAGTGTCAAGGTGACAGTCAAGGTGACAGTACCAAGGTAACAGTGCCAAGGTGACAGTACCAAGGTGACAGTACCAAGGTGACAGTACCAAAGTGGCAGTGTCAAGGTGACAGTCAAGGTGACAGTACCAAGGTAACAGTGCCAAGGTGATAGTGCCAAGGTGACAGCACCAAAGTGGCAGTGTCAAGGTGACAGTCAAGGTGACAGTGCCAAGGTGAGAGAGAGTGCCAAGACACAGGTGCTCTGGTTGTAGGTTGTTTTCGGCCTAAGGAGAATATCTCTCATGTGGAAATTTCTTTTCAATTGTTCTGGTTTTGCATATTCCAATTAGCAGTGGTGGTGGTGGTGGGTCTCACCTGACCTTTTACTCATATATTTGTGGTCGCAGGGGTCGATTCACAGTTCCTGGCCCCGTCTCTTCACTGGTCCACTCTCTCTCTCTCTGCTCTTTAAGCTATGTATGGATCCTGCTTCCATCACTCTCCAGAATGCTCCACTTCCTGACAACTCTAAGGCTGAGTAAATGTTCCAACATCCCTGTGATCTGACCTTGTGTTTTGGTGATTATTACGAACTCAGGTGGTGAAGACCAGTGTCACAAGGTGGTAAATCGAAATAAGTCAGTCTGGTGGTTAACGCTCTGGCTTCACACGGTGAGGGCCTGGGTTCGATTCCCAGCCAGAGTAGAAACATTGGACGTGTTTCTTTCCACCTGTTGTCTATGTTCCCCATCAGTAAAATGGGTACCTGGGTGTTAGTCGACTGGTGTGGGTCGCATCCTGGGACACTGACCTAAGGAGGCCTGGTCACAGACCGGGCCGCGGGGGCGTTGACCCCCGGAACTCTCTCCAGATAAACTCCAGATAAACAAGCACAACAGGACCCATGTATTCCTTCTCCATTTATTCACAATAAGTTAGCAGAATACATAATGATACAAACAAGAGTTAGAGGCAAGGAGTGGACATGACCAGTGCTTGCAGAAGTTTGTCTTCCAGCCAGGTGGACAGGTACAACGTCACCCTGGTAGAAGTAGCCGGCTTTCATGTGATGGCAGATCGAAGTGGACAGTAAGTGCAGCTGTGGGGGCCCCAGAGCTGCTACATTCTGAATTGGCAGCTCACTGGTCGAGAGGTATGTTAAATGGGTATGCAAGGAATGTAGAGTAAAATGTAACATACTCGGTGCATGATACAGTGGTGGTGGAGTCTTACCTGACCTTGTATGTGATGCTGATGGTGGTAGATGTGGTGATAGTGGTGGTGATATTGTTGCTGGTGGTGGTAGTTGTGGTGATAGTGGTGGTGATATTGTTGCTGGTGGTGGTAGTGGTGGTGATAGTGGTGGTGATATTGTTGCTGGTGGTGGTAGTTGTGGTGATAGTGGTGGTGATATTGTTGCTGGTGGTGGTAGTTGTGGTGATAGTGGTGGTGATATTGTTGCTGGTGGTGGTAGTTGTGGTGATAGTGGTGGTGATATTGTTGCTGGTGGTGGTAGTTGTGGTGATAGTGGTGGTGATATTGTTGCTGGTGGTGGTAGTTGTGGTGTGGTAGTTGTGGTGATAGTTGGTGGGTTGATATTGTTGCTGGTGGTGGTAGTTGTGGTGATAGTGGTGGTGATATTGTTGCTGGTGGTGGTAGTGGTGGTGATAGTGGTGGTGATATTGTTGCTGGTGGTGGTAGTTGTGGTGATAGTGGTGGTGATATTGTTGCTGGTGGTGGTAGTTGTGGTGATAGTGGTGGTGATATTGTTGCTGGTGGTGGTAGTTGTGGTGATAGTGGTGGTGATATTGTTGCTGGTGGTGGTAGTTGTGGTGATAGTGGTGGTGATATTGTTGCTGGTGGTGGTAGTTGTGGTGATAGTGGTGGTGATATTGTGTTTGTTGTGATGTGGTGGTGTTTGTGGGTGGTAGTTGTGGTGATAGTGGTGGTGATATTGTTGCTGGTGGTGGTAGTTGTGGTGATAGTGGTGGTGATATTGTTGCTGGTGTGTGTGTGATTGGTGGTGATAGTGGTGGGTGATATTGTTGCTGGTGGTGGTAGTTTGTGGTGGATAGTGGTGGTGTATTGTTGTGGTGGTGAGTAGTTGTGGTGATAGTGGTGGTTGATATTGTTGCTGGTGGTGGTAGTTGTGGTGATAGTGGTGGTGATATTGTTGCTGGTGGTGGTAGTTGTGGTGATAGTGGTGGTGATATTGTTGCTGGTGGTGGTAGTTGTGGTAATAGTGGTGGTGATAGTTGCTGGTGGTGGTAGTTGTGGTGATAGTGGTGGTGATAGTTGCTGGTGGTGGTAGTGTCAGTGTAGTAGACTAACCATAACTAGTAGCAATAGTAGCATTACTAGACTAGTTATTATCATGGTGAAGCGCGAAATCCGTAGGGATTATACAGTACCTGTGGTGGGGGGGTGGAAGGCATACAGATTTAATTTAGGGAACCGGAGCACAGCTCCCATTCCCTAGATCAGAAGCCTGTCACCAGCATCGAGAAACCTCCCGCGAGGGTTACTAGACTAGTAGTGATAGTCTTTGTAGTATAAATGTAATAGTAACAGTATATACCTTGTACATATACATCTAGAAATAAAGATTATTATTATTATTATTATTATTATTATTATTATTATTAAGCATTTGTTATTGACGTCAGAAAAAAATTCTATCTGAGAATGTTCTCTTGAATGATTTTCGGTGAAAAATCTATAAACATCGACGCCATTATTCAACTTCGGCAAAGTATTAATTTCTTAAGCTATTTTGTAACTTTATAATAGGATTCAGTAGTTTCTTATGAAGGAGAAGTCGTTTAGATACTTGTACCAGCAAGCAAAACTTATACCAAACATTGCACGGTGATAGTTATTTCCTGACACATAAAACACCATTAAATCTTTATCTTATTCAGTAAAATCAAAGAAAGTTATGTTTGATATGTCTATGTATTAAGTATATAAAGTTTTAATTGGAATATAATATGAAGGGATTCGGGGAAACTGGTTGGCCGGACTTGAGTCCTGGAGGTGGGAAGTACAGTGTCTGCACTCTGAAGGAGGGGTGTTTGGCAAGACTGATGGAGTGATGATGTATGTACTTCGTCTTCGGGTCACCCTGCCGTGGTGGGAAACGGCCGATGTCTTAATAGAAATCAAAGAAAATATTCCCGGACACTGCAGTGTTGTTCTGTGATCTTCAACTGTTTTATACAATAAGCTATTAAAGTTTATCTTATGATACACAACAATACACAGGATGTATACACCGTGTGGTGTATGTCTCTCTGTGTATACATGCTCAAAGCTTACTTAAATCTCTACTTTAGGTATTAAAGTGTTCTTCTCTGGTGGTGGAAGTCTTCCACACACACTTAGTGAATCTAGTATAGGCGATAGGCTTGAAACCCCTTTAATCAACTACACTGTACACAGAATATATTCCCCGAGAGGTGTATTTCTCTCAGTGTATATATACTGAGAGTCTAATGTCTATTTTAGGGATTAAAGCCTCTAGTATGTCGATAACTTTAGACCCCATTAACCAACCCACTACTATATATCCAGCAACTGGGTTAAATCCATGAACTAACCCACTACTATATATCCAGCAGCTGGGTTAAATCCATGAACTAACCCACTACTATATATCCAGCAGCTGGGTTAAATCCATGAACTAACCCACTACTATATATCCAGCAGCTGGGTTAAATCCATTAACTAACCCACTACTATATATCCAGCAGCTGGGTTAAATCCATGAACTAACCCACTACTATATATCCAGCAGCTGGGTTAAATCCATGAACTAACCCACTACTATATATCCAGCAACTGGGTTAAATCCATGAACTAACCCACTACTATATATCCAGCAACTGGGTTAAATCCTAGCTTTTTCTCCTCAGAATCACTTCTCACTCTTACCTCCCAAATCCACTTCCCACAAGACTCTCACTCTTACCTCCCAAATTCACTTCCCACAAGACTCTCGCTCTTACCTCCCAAATCCACTTCCCACAAGGCTCTCACTCTTACCTCCCAAATTCACTTCCCACAAGGCTCTCACTCTTACTTCCCACATCCACTTCCCACAAGGCTCTCACTCTTACCTCCCACATCCACTTCCCACAAGGCTCTCACTCTTACTTCCCACATCCACTTCCCACAAGGCTCTCACTCTTACCTCCTAAATCCACTTCCCACAAGGCTCTCACTCTTACCTCCTAAATCCACTTCCCACAAGGCTCTCACTCTTACCTCCCACATCCACTTCCCACAAGGCTCTCACTCTTACCTCCTAAATCCACTTCCCACAAGGCTCTCACTCTTACCTCCCACATCCACTTCCCACAAGGCTCTCACTCTTACCTCCCACATCCACTTCCCACAAGGCTCTCACTCTTACCTCCCACATCCACTTCCCACAAGGCTCTCACTCTTACTTCCCACATCCACTTCCCACAAGGCTCTCACTCTTACCTCCTAAATCCACTTCCCACAAGGCTCTCACTCTTACCTCCTAAATCCACTTCCCACAAGGCTCTCACTCTTACCTCCTAAATCCACTTCCCACAAGGCTCTCACTCTTACCTCCCACATCCACTTCCCACAAGGCTCTCACTCTTACCTCCTAAATCCACTTCCCACAAGGCTCTCACTCTTACCTCCCACATCCACTTCCCACAAGGCTCTCACTCTTACCTCCCACATCCACTTCCCACAAGGCTCTCACTCTTACCTCCTAAATCCACTTCCACAAGGCTCTCACTCTTACCTCCCACATCCACTTCCCACAAGGCTCTCACTCTTACCTCCCACATCCACTTCCCACAAGGCTCTCACTCTTACCTCCCACATCCACTTCCCACAAGGCTCTCTTCTACACATAACTGTTAGCTAACTAGTATACAGTGACCCATTGCCTTTTAAATAGTGTAAAATCTAGTTTTGATACGCCAGTGGCAGCTTATCGTGTAATGGAGAACCAAGTCAGGGAATATTTTCTTGTTTCATGGCATGTATACCATCACATAAGAATATATACCGCGAGTCACAGGGTATATATTCATATAGGTATAACTCACAGTGGATATACACTGAGAGTTTGATTTAATACCTTATTTAAGAATTAAATTATTCCTGACTAGTCACGAGGCGACACGAAGCCTTAATAACCTTCACGTACACAGTAGGAGGTAAACCCAACCGAGCAATAGTAGTTATATAACTAAGACCCGTGTGAGGATAGAGATATTTCTCATGGTAAATACTAGAGAAGTGTACACTAGAGAAGTGTACACTAGAGAAGTGTACACTAGAGAAGTGTACACTAGAGAAGTGTACACTAGAGGAGTGTACACTAGAGAAGTGTACACTAGAGGAGTGTACACTAGAAAAGTGTACACTAGAGGAGTGTACACTAGAGGAGTGTACACTAGAGAAGGGTACACTAGAGGAGTGTACACTAGAAAAGTGTACACTAGAGGAGTGTACACTAGAGGAGTGTACACTAGAGAAGTGTACACTAGAGGAGTGTACACTAGAAAAGTGTACACTAGAGAGGTGTACACTAGAGGAGTGTACACTAGAGAAGTGTACACTAGAGTGTACACTAGAGGAGTGTACACTAGAGGAGTGTACACTAGAGGAGTGTACACTAGAGAAGTGTACACTAGAGAAGTGTACACTAGAGGAGTGTACACTAGAGAAGTGTACACTAGAGGAGTGTACATTCTGACACTTGTTGTGGTCACTCTGATTACTGGTTACTGATTACTGGCTGTCTTCAAGAAGGCACTGGACAGGCACCTAAAGTCAGTACCTGATCAGCCGGGCTGTAATTCGTACGTCGGTTTACGTGCGGCCAGCCAGCAGTAACAGCCTGATTGATCAGGCCCTGATCTACCACCAGGCCTGGTCATGGACCGGGCCCCGGGGTCATTGACCCCCCAGAACACCCTCCAGGTAAACTCCAGGTAAGAGAGGTACATTCCTCAGTGTTACTACCTCCAGGCAGATAGAAAACAATACCCAGTACAGCTGTATGACCCATGCGGGTCTAACCTTTGTTTTTAATATGATAATACTAATAATAATAATAATAATAATAATAATAATAATGGAGCTTTTATTGCACATCCCTGGGTGCTGCCAAATATACAACCCCTCTCCCAAGAGGAGGAGTAGTAGCAGTAGTAACAGCAACAGTAGTACTAGTAACAGCAGTAGTAGTAGTAACAGCAGTAGTAGTAGTAACAGCAGTAGTAGTAGTAACAGCAGTAGTAGTAGTAACAGCAGTAGTAGTAGTAACAGCAGTAGTAGTAGTAGTAGTAACAGCAGTAGTAGTAGTAGTAACAGCAGTAGTAGTAGTAGTAGAAACAGCAGTAGTAGTAGTAGTAGTAACAGCAGCAGCAGTAGTAGTAGTAGTAGTAACAGCAGTAGTAGTAGTAGTAACAGCAGTAGTAGTAGTAGTAACAGCAGCAGCAGCAGTAGTAGTAGTAGTAACAGCGGTAGTAGTAGTAGTAGTAACAGCAGTAGTAGTAGTAGTATTAGTAGTAACAGCAGTAGTAGTAGTAGTAACAGCAGTAGTAGTAGTAGTAGTAGTAGTATTAACAGCAGCAGCAGCAGTAGTAGTAACAGCAGTAGTAGTAGTAACAGCGGTAGTAGTAGTAGTAACAGCAGTAGTAGTAGTAGTAACAGCAGTAGTAGTAGTAGTAACAGCAGTAGTAGTAGTAGTAGTAACAGCAGTAGTAGTAGTAGTAACACCAGCAGCAGTAGTAGTAGTAGTAACAGCGGTAGTAGTAGTAGTAACAGCAGTAGCAGTAGTAATAGTAGTAGTAACAGCAGTAGTAGTAGTAGTAACAGCAGTAGTAGTAGTAGTAACAGCAGTAGTAGTAGTAGTAGTAACAGCAGTAGTAGTAGTAGTAACAGCAGTAGTAGTAGTAGTAGTAGTAACAGCAGTAGTAGTAGTAGTAACAGCAGTAGTAGTAGTAGTAACAGCAGTAGTAGTAGTAGTAACAGCAGTAGTAGTAGTAGTAACAGCAGTAGTAGTAGTAGTAACAGCAGTAGTAGTAGTAGTAACAGCAGTAGTAGTAGTAGTAGTAGTAGTATTAACAGCAGCAGCAGCAGTAGTAGTAACAGCAGTAGTAGTAGTAACAGCGGTAGTAGTAGTAGTAACAGCAGTAGTAGTAGTAGTAACAGCAGTAGTAGTAGTAGTAACAGCAGTAGTAGTAGTAGTAGTAACAGCAGTAGTAGTAGTAGTAACACCAGCAGCAGTAGTAGTAGTAGTAACAGCGGTAGTAGTAGTAGTAACAGCAGTAGCAGTAGTAATAGTAGTAGTAACAGCAGTAGTAGTAGTAGTAACAGCAGTAGTAGTAGTAGTAACAGCAGTAGTAGTAGTAGTAGTAACAGCAGTAGTAGTAGTAGTAACAGCAGTAGTAGTAGTAGTAGTAGTAACAGCAGTAGTAGTAGTAGTAACAGCAGTAGTAGTAGTAGTAACAGCAGTAGTAGTAGTAGTAACAGCAGTAGTAGTAGTAGTAACAGCAGTAGTAGTAGTAGTAGTAACAGCAGCAGCAGTAGTAGTAGTAACAGCAGTAGTAGTAGTAAGAGCAGTAGTAGTAGTAGTAACAACAGTAGTAGTAGTAACAACAGTAGTAGTAGTAGCAGTAACAGCAGTAGTAGTAGTATTAACAGCAGCAGTAGTAGTAGTAACAGCAGTAGTATTAGTAGTAGTAACAGCAGTAGTAGTAGTAGTAGTAACAGCAGCAGCAGTAGTAGTAGTAACAGCAGTAGTAGTAGTAACAGCAGTAGTAGTAGTAGTAACAACAGTAGTAGTAGTAACAACAGTAGTAGTAGTAGCAGTAACAGTAGTAGTAGTAGTGTAGTAGTAGTAGTAGTAGTAGCAGTAGTAGTAGTAGCAGTAGTAGTAGTAGTAGTAACAGTAGTAGTAGTAGTAGTAGTAACAACAGTAATAGTAGTAGTAGTAGTAACAGCAGTAGTAGTAGTAACAACAGTAGTAGTAGTAGTAGTAGTAATAACAGTAGTAGTAGTAGTAGTAACAACAGTAGTAGTAGTAGTAATAACAGCAGTAGCAGTAGTAGTAGTAGTAGTAACAGCAGTAGTAGTAGTAGTAACAGCAGTAGTAGTAGTAGTAGTAACAGCAGCAGCAGCAGTAGTAGTAGTAGTAACAGCGGTAGTAGTAGTAGTAGTAACAGCAGTAGTAGTAGTATTAGTAGTAACAGCAGTAGTAGTAGTAACAGCAGTAGTAGTAGTAGTAACAGCAGTAGTAGTAGTAGTAGTAGTAGTAGTATTAACAGCAGCAGCAGTAGTAGTAGTAACAGCAGTAGTAGTAGTAGTAACAGCAGTAGTAGTAGTAGTAGTAACAGCAGCAGCAGCAGTAGTAGTAGTAGTAACAGCGGTAGTAGTAGTAGTAGTAACAGCAGTAGTAGTAGTATTAGTAGTAACAGCAGTAGTAGTAGTAGTAACAGCAGTAGTAGTAGTAGTAGTAGTAGTAGTATTAACAGCAGCAGCAGTAGTAGTAGTAACAGCAGTAGTAGTAGTAACAGCGGTAGTAGTAGTAGTAACAGCAGTAGTAGTAGTAGTAACAGCAGTAGTAGTAGTAGTAACAGCAGTAGTAGTAGTAGTAGTAACAGCAGTAGTAGTAGTAGTAACACCAGCAGCAGTAGTAGTAGTAGTAACAGCAGTAGTAGTAGTAGTAACAGCAGTAGTAGTAGTAGTAACAGCAGTAGTAGTAGTAGTAACAGCAGTAGTAGTAGTAGTAACAGCAGTAGTAGTAGTAGTAGTAACAGCAGTAGTAGTAGTAGTAACACCAGCAGCAGTAGTAGTAGTAACAGCAGTAGTAGTAGTAGTAGTAACAGCAGTAGTAGTAGTAGTAGTAACAGCAGTAGTAGTAGTAGTAACACCAGCAGCAGTAGTAGTAGTAGTAACAGCAGTAGTAGTAGTAGTAACAGCAGTAGTAGTAGTAGTAACAGCAGTAGTAGTAGTAGTAACAGCAGTAGTAGTAGTAGTAGTAGTAGTAGTATTAGCAGCAGCAGTAGTAGTAGTAACAGCAGTAGTAGTAGTAACAGCGGTAGTAGTAGTAGTAACAGCAGTAGTAGTAGTAGTAACAGCAGTAGTAGTAGTAGTAACAGCAGTAGTAGTAGTAGTAGTAACAGCAGTAGTAGTAGTAGTAACACCAGCAGCAGTAGTAGTAGTAGTAACAGCGGTAGTAGTAGTAGTAACAGCAGTAGCAGTAGTAATAGTAGTAGTAACAGCAGTAGTAGTAGTAGTAACAGCAGTAGTAGTAGTAGTAACAGCAGTAGTAGTAGTAGTAGTAACAGCAGCAGCAGTAGTAGTAGTAACAGCAGTAGTAGTAGTAAGAGCAGTAGTAGTAGTAGTAGTAACAGCAGCAGTAGTAGTAGTAACAGCAGTAGTAGTAGTAGTAGTAGTAGTAGTAACAACAGTAGTAGTAGTAGTAGTAGTAGTAGTAACAGTAGTAGTAGTAGTAGTAACAGTAGTAGTAGTAGTAGTAACAGTAGTAGTATTAGTAGTAACAGCAGCAGTAGTAGTAGTAACAGCAGTAGTAGTAGTAGTAGTAGTAGTAGTAACAACAGTAGTAGTAGTAGTAGTAGTAGTAATAACAGTAGTAGTAGTAGTAGTAGTAACAGTAGTAGTAGCAGTAGTAGTAATAACAGTAGTAGTAGTAGTAGTAGTAACAACAGTAGTAGTAGTAGTAATAACAGCAGTAGTAGTAGCAGTAGTAGTAGTAGTAGTAACAACAGTAGTAGTAGTAGTAGTAGTAGTAGTAACAGTAGTAGTAGTAGTAGTAACAGTAGTAGTAGTAGTAGTAACAGTAGTAGTATTAGTAGTAACAACAGCAGTAGTAGAAAGGACAGAAGCTCCAATTCTTCGATAGATATTTGACTGGGAAATATGGATCCCATTGTTATAAGAGACTTAAACCTCTCCAGTGCCCACGATTTTAACAAAAAAATTTCTGTAAGTTTTACTGTTATTATTACATAGAGTAGACCTGTATCAAGAAACATTGAATATAGTGGCATCTTGGGCGTCTCACTGCCACGTAGATGTTGGAAAAATATGGATGAACTGGGATATATGGCGTCATCTATCATAGATGATGGACTTAGCGCAGTCTGACAGTCCTTGCAGGATTGTGCTTCTGACGTCTCTCTAACTCAAGCCTCTCTAACATTTGAGCGTTTGTATCCTCTACATCCAGATATTATTAGGTGGCACACCCAGGCACCTATTTACCGTTGTAATAGGTGCCTGGGGTAGTAATAGGTGTTGGTAAACCCATAGGTTCCCTCCCGAACAGGATTGAACCTAGGTCTGTTGATTGTGAGCCCAGTACGCTACCATAGGGCTGTTATGTAGATAGTTGCTCTCTCTCTTGCTCTCTCTCTCTCTCTCTCTCTCCTCTCTCTCTCTCCTCTCCTCTCTCTCTCTCTCTTCTCTCTCTCTCTCTTCTTTTCTCTCTCGCTCTCTTCTCCTCTCTCTTTTTTTTTTACACAGTGTTTGACAAGGTTAAGGATCCCTAGCTTTATTGACAGCATATTACAGGTTAAGGATTCCTAACTTTATTGGCAAGCTAAGAGCTGTTACCTACATCAGCTCATTTGAAAGCATTTTTATTGTTATGAGACATACAAGTAGGGAACAGGATGAAGTTGGAGCCATCTGTGGGCCAGCATTTTCATTTGATCAACTGACTATCTCGTTGACATCATTATGCTGTACGAATGTGTTCCATACTCGACCATCCTGGGTATGTATGATCTCAGATGGAGTGATGTTCTGGAGAAGGGTACAGCCAGAGTGAAGTTGCTGCTTTCTGCCCGTCTTGTGGCATAAAAGCTTGTTTCACGCTGTCCTCGAAGTGGATCCAAGTGTGGTATTTTGACAATATTGGTCTTGTACATAACAGTAAGTTGCTGCTGGCTGCCCGTCTTGTGGCATAAAAGCTTGTTTCACGCTGTCCTCGAAGTGGATCCAAGTGTGGTATTTTGACAATATTGGCCTTGTACATAACAGTAAGGCCACCCACATCCCTCCTATGTTGAAGGCCTCTTCCCTGAAATGACAGATCTATCCAGGATGGGTCCAGGCGAGAGATGAGTCATCTTGCTCTGTTCTCTACTCTGTCAAGCAGTCAAAGACTGCTCTCTCTCTCTCTCTCTCTCTCTCTCTCTCTCTCTCTCTCTCTTCTCTCTCTCTCTCTCTCTCTCTCTCTCTCTCTCTCTCTTCTCTCTCTCTCTCTCTCTCCTCTCATATAAAAATTATATGTCGTGCCGAATATGTAAAACTGGTCAATTAGCAAGAACTCATTTAAAATTAAGTCCTTTCTAAAATTTTCTCTTATACGTTTAAAGATATATTTTTTTCATTAATGTTGATGCAAAAAATTATAATTTTGCGCCAAAAGAATCTTAGAAAACTTACCTGACCTTATTATAACAAGAACAATTTATTTTAGCCTAACCCAACTAAATATATTTTAGATTTGTTTACAATAATTTAATACTAAACAAACACAGTGAAATATATTTTTTTTCGTTAGGTTCAGAATGATTTTGGCGAAATTATTGCATACACAAATTTTCACTTGTCCTATATGGCAAGATGAGCGTTGCTATTTAAGCCAAGATCGCAAGTTCTGCCTATTCGGCATGACATATATAATATATAATATATATATATATATATATATATATATAATATATATATATATATATATATATATATATATATATATATATATAATTTCTACAAGTATGGTACAACTGATACAGACCATAGTTGACACCACTGATATTCCATACAAGAAAGCTTTTAGTTATGCAGAGATTAATTATCTCCCAAGATGCGATCCACAACAGTTGACTAACGCTCAGGTACCTGTTTTACTGATAGGTGAACAGGAACAGCAGGTGTCTTAAGGAAACATGCCATAAGGTTTTCGGCCATACCGGGGATTGATCCCTGTGGGTAAGCTGAGTGTGCTAGAGATCGAACTACGGCTAGATCACCTTTCTTTCTCATTACATTGTTAAATGCTTCAAACTTTCTACTATCATTATCAGCATTACCACCACTTAGCTTTCTTCCTTTCTTCATCCCGTCCCTCTCGTCCTCACTTATATATATATACTAGCTCGGTCATTCTCTTCTGGCACCAGTGACACTTCTGTCAGATGTCAGGTGTTCAAGACATCTGACATCTCCATGTGAGCCATTCCTGGCACTCAGGCTGCGGCCTGAGTGCCAGGAATGGCTCAGATACAGTTGAAAGAGTCACCGTGCCATTGCCATAGGGCTGTAAACGGTACTTTACTTAAGACGAAGAAGACTCGCCATGCCTTTCTCATGGGGCTGCCCCCGACATAGGGCTGCCCTTGTCATAGGGCTGCCCCTGCCATAGGGCTGCCCTTGCCATTGGGCCACCCCCGCCATGGGGGTGCCCTTGCCATAGGGCCACCCCCACCATAGTGCAGTCCCCGCCATAGGGCTGCCTCAACCATAAGGCTGTAAACGGTACATAACTTATACTCCGACACTCCATCGGAAGCCACTGCCGAGTGACCACATGGAGAAGACCCGGGTCAGGACCCGTCCTGGCAAACCTACATGACCTGAAATCCCCTTGTGTTAACACACACACACACATACACACACACACAGAAACAAAGCTCACCAGGATGATAACAGATGCAATCTTTCCACCCAGATATCAAATCTTCAGGAAAGATAGAGGGAGGAGAGGGAGAGGAGTTGCACTGCTCATTAAAAACCGGTGGGGATTTGAGAAAATGGAAGGAATGGATGGCATGGGCGAAAGGGACTACTTAGTAGTAACAATCCAGTCTGAGAGACATAAGGTGGTAATTGCAGTAATGTACAACCCACCACAGAACTGCAGGAGGCCAAGAGAAGAATACGACGAGAGCAACAGAGCAATGGTCGGCACACTAGCAGAGGTGGCCAGAAGAGCTCACATGGGGAGAGCAAAGTTACTAGTCATGGGTGATTTCAATCACAAGGAGATTGACTGGGAAAACCTGGAGCCCCATGGGGGTCCCGAAACATGGAGAGCCAAGATGATGGATGTGGTACTGGAAAACCTCATGCATCAACATGTTAGAAAGACTACCAGAGAGAGAGGCGAGGACGATCCAGCAAGACTGGACCTTGTATTCACCTTGAGTAGTTCGGACATCGAGGATATCATGTATGAAAGGCCCCTAGGAGCTAGTGATCATGTGGTTCTGTGCTTTGACTACATAGTTGAGCTACAAGTGGTGAGAGTAGCAGGAATAGGATCGGAAAAACCAAACTACAAAAGGGGGGACTATGCAGACATGAGGAACTTCCTGCAAGACATTCAGCGGGAGAGAGAAATGGAAGGAAAATCAGTAAAAGAAATGATGAAATATGTGACAACAAAATGCAAGGAGGCAGAGGAGAGGTTCCCAAGGGAAACAGAAATAGTAGGAAGACCAGATCGAATCCTTGGTTCACCCAAAGGTGTAGGGAGGCAAAAACTAGGTGTTCTAGAGAATGGAAAAGGTACAGAAGACAAAAGGACCCAGGAAAACAAAGAGATCAGCTGAAGAGCCAGAAACGAATATGCACAGACAAGAAGGAAGGCTCAGCGACAATACGAAAATGACATAGCATCGAAAGTCAAGTCTGACCCGAAGCTGTTGTACAGCCACATCAGGAGGAAAACAACAGTCAAGGACCAGGTAATCAGACTGAGGAAGGATGATGGGGAGTTCACAAGAAACGGCCAAGAGGTATGTGAGGAGCTCAACATGAGATTTAAAGAAATATTTACAGTGGAAACTGGTAGGACTCCAGGAAATCAGAACAGGGAGGTACACCAACAAGTGCTGGATGAGGTACACATAACCGAGGAGGAGGTGAAGAAGCTGCTATGTGAACTTGACACCTCAAAGGCGGTGGGACCAGACAACATCTCTCCGTGGGTCCTTAGAGAGGGAGCAGAGATGCTGAATGTGCCACTAACGAAGATCTTCACATCCATTGAAACTGGGCAACTCCCTAAGGTATGGAAGATGGCAAATGTAGTCCCAATTTTTAAAAAAGGAGACAGACACGAGGCATTAAACTACAGACCAGTGTCACTAACGTGTATACGATGCAAAGCCATGGAGAAGATCATCAGGAGGAGAGTGGTGGAGCACCTGGAAAGAAACAAGTGTATAATTGACAACCAGCATGGTTTCAGGGAAGGAAAATCCTGTGTCACAAACCTACTAGAGTTTTATGATAAGGTGACAGAAGACAAGAGAGAGAGGGGTGGATAGACTGCATTTTCTTGGACTGCAAGAAGGCCTTCGACACAGTTCCTCAGAAGAGGTTACTGCAAAAGCTAGAGGATCAGGCACACATATTAGGAAAGGCACTGCAATGGATCAGAGAACAACTGACAGGGAGACAACGAGTCATGGTACGTGGCGAGGTGTCAGAGTGGGCGCCTGTGACGAGCGGGGTTCCACAGGGGTCAGCCCTAGGACCAATGCTGTTTTTGGTATATGTGAATGACATAACGGAAGGGATAGACTCAGAAGTGTCCTTGTTTGCAGATGATGTGAAGTTAATGAGGAGAATTAAATTGGTCGAGGATCAGGCAGGACTACAAAGCAACCTGGACAGGCTACAAGCCTGGTCCAGCAATTGGCTCCTTGAATTTACTTGCCAAATGCAAAGTCATGAAGATTGGGGAAGGGCAAAGAAGACTGCAGACACAGTATAGTCTAGGTGGCCAAAGACTGCAAACCTCACTCAAGGAAAAGGACCTTGGGGTGAATATAACACCGAGCATGTCTCCTGAGGCGCACATCAATCAGATAACTGCTGCAGCATATGGGCGCCTGGCAAACCTGAGAATAGCGTTCCGATACCTCAGTAAGGAATCGTTCAAGACTCTCTACACCATTTACATCAGGCCCATACTGGAGTATGCAGCACCAGTTTGGAATCCACACCTGGTCAAGCACGTCAAGAAATTAGAGAAAGTGGAAAGGTTTGCAACAAGACTAGTCCCTGAGCTAAGGGGATTGTCCTACGAAGACAGGTTAAAGGAAATTAAGACGAGGTTTGATAAAGCTCATGGAGCAGGGAGAGAGAGGACCTAGTAGCAATCAGTGAAGAGCCGGGGGCAGGAGCTATAACTCGACCCCTGCAACCACAAATAGGTGAGTACACACACACACACATACACATTATGTGCCTTGTAGAGATTTAGATTTTGCCACCGAAGTGGCTAGTTTATTGTGCAGCCCATATCCATCCTGTGGACGGTAGCGCAAGAGCATATGGATACACGATAGGCCTAGGAACTAGGCCCCAAAGGGTTAACAGGAATACATATGGATTTATATTTACATATCTATAGTTCACTTATCTGTTACAAGCAAATTTAGGAAATTTGCTTAGTATATCTGGTATCTTATTTTCATTAATAAGATATCTTGACATGTCACATAGGTTATTATACTGTCTGTCTCTGTATTCCTCAATAAGTGGAAAATTAACACTTTAGTGTTCAAGAGAGTGACCATATGCTGATCACATAATTTACATTTATTTTGGGATCATCACTGTGTGTCCCCAAACTGCCAGAAGTACTTGTAACCAAGCCTAAGCCAGGCCACTACATCATCATCAGTACTTGAAACCAAGCCTAAGCCTGGCCACTACATCATCATGTCAGTACTTTGTAACCAAGCCTAAGCCAGGCCACTACATCATCAGTCAGTACTTGTAACCAAGCCTAAGCCAGGCCACTACATCATCAGTCAGTACTTGTAACCAAGCCTAAGCCTGGCCACTACAACATCAGTCAGTACTTGTAACCAAGCCTAAGCCTGGCTACTACATCATCAGTCAGTACTTGTAACCAAGCAGGAGGGAGAGATACATGATTATATACACCTGGAAAATCCTAGAGGGACTAGTACCGAACTTGCACACGAAAATCACTCACTACGAAAGCAAAAGACTTGGCAGACGATGCACCATCCCCCCAATGAAAAGCAGGGGTGTCACTAGCACGTTAAGAGACCATACAATAAGTGTCAGGGGACCGAGACTGTTCAACTGCCTCCCAGCACACATAAGGGGGATTACCAACAGACCCCTGGCAGTCTTCAAGCTGGCACTGGACAAGCACCTAAAGGCAGTTCCTGATCAGCCGGGCTGTGGCTCGTACGTTGGTTTTGCGTGCAGCCAGCAGCAACAGCCTGGTTGATCAGGCGCTGATCCACCAGGAGGCCTGGTCACAGACCGGGCCGCGGGGGCGTTGACCCCCGAAACTCTCTCCAGGTAAACTCCAGGTAAGCCTAAGCCTGGCCACCACAACATCAGTCAGTACTTGTAACCAAGCCTAAGCCAGGCCACTACATCATCAGTCAGTACTTGTAACCAAACCTAAGCCTGGCCACTACATCATCAGTCAGTACTTGTAACCAAGCCTAAGCCTGGCCACCACAACATCAGTCAGTACTTGTAACCAAGCCTAAGCCTGGCCACTACATCATCAGCCAGTACTTGTAACCAAGCCTAAGCCTGGCCACTACAACATCAGTCAGTGTTCACATTGCACGTTGCTCCATAAACATACTTATCTACGTTCATGTTATCATAGTGGGTTATAGATCTACTCAGGCTTCTAACTGCATTCCTATAACAATCATTTTCATTATTTACTTCTCTCCTAATATTATTCCTAATGCTAGACACAGATATACCAAAGTTATATTCTACATTCTCCTTCTGGGTACTCTTCTTGGCTAACATATCAACTTTATCATGAAGGAGTAATCCAATGTATGATGGGATCCATAGCAATTGTACATTAATTCCGTTGTCCCTGATTTTTGAGTATCTATACCTGACTTCTCCAATGAGCATGTTGTTGGAGTCATTATATGAGTCAAGAGCCTTCAATGATGACATAGAATCAGTAATGATGATAGAGTCAAGCGCAATGTCATAGGTTAGCTTTAGCGCCATTAGGATTGCAAACAATTCAGTTTGCAGTGTAGACCCCCCCAGTTTTTAAATTCTTATCCTAACTCAACAAATTTATTATCGTTCTTAACTAGGGAGGTGGCAACAAGAGAAAGATGCAGCCCTGCCAAAGACCCCCTGCTGGAGAGGTGGCAAACAAGAGCAGATGCAGCCCTGCCAGAAGACTCCTGCTGGAGGTGGCAACAAGAGCAGATGCAGCCCTGCCAGAAGACTCCTGCTGGAGGTGGCAACAAGAGCAGATGCAGCCCTGCCAGAAGACTCCTGCTGGAGGTGGCAACAAGAGCAGATGCAGCCCTGATAGAAGACTCCTGGGGAGGTGGCAAAAAGGGAGCAGATGCAGCCCTGCCACAAGACTCCTGCTGGAGGTGGAAACAAGAGCAGATGCAGCCCGGGCCAGAAGACTCCTGCTGGAGGTGGCAACAAGAGCAGATGCAGCCCTGATAGAAGACTCCTGTGGAGGTGGCAAACAAGAGCAGATGCAGCCCTGCCAGAAGACTCCTGCTGGAGGTGGCAAACAAGAGCAGATGCAGCCCTGCCACAAGACTCCTGCTGGAGGTGGCAACAAGAGCAGATGCAGCCCTGGCCACAAGACTCCTGCTGGAAAGGTGGAAAACAAGAGCAGATGCAGGCCCTGCCACAAGACTCCTGCTGGAGGTGGCAACGAGCAGATGCAGCCCTGCCACAAGACTCCTGCTGGAGGGGGCCCAACAAGAGCAGATGCAGCCCTGCCAGAAGACTCCTGTGGAGGTGGCAACAAGAGCAGATGCAGCCCTGCCAGAAGACTCCTGCTGGAGGTGACAACAATAGCAGATGCAGCCCTGATAGAAGACTCCTGCTGGAGGTGGCCAACAAGGGGCAGATGCAGCCCTGCACAAGACTCCTGCGGGAGGGTGGCAACAAGAGCAGATGCACCCCTCCCAAAGACTCCTGCTGGAGGTGGCAACAAGAGCAGATGCAGCCCTGCCAAAAAGACTCCTGCTGGGGGTGGAAAACAAGAGCAGATGCACCCCCTGCCACAAGACTCCTGCTGGAGGTGGCAACAAGAGCATGCAGCCCTGCCACAAAGACTCCTGCTGGAGGTGGCAACAAGAGCAGATGCAGCCCTGCCACAAGACTCCTGCTGGAGGTGGCAACAAGAGCAGATGCAGCCCTGATAGAAGACTCCTGCTGGAGGTGGCAACAAGAGCAGATGCAGCCCTGCCAGAAGACTCCTGTTGGAGGTGGCAACAAGAGCAGATGCAGCCCTGCCAGAAGACTCCTGTTTAGATCCATTAGTGTATATAACTTGTGATAGCTTATTACTACCAGCTAGGTGAGAAATTTCTTCTTGAGCAGTTGTTGTAACAAGTGATTTAAGGAAGGGATTACTAGCAATGAGCTTCTTGGGAGGGACCTGTAGGTATGTGATATTAAATGAACACATCTTCCATGGAGGGGTGAAATGCTCTTGTTGCCTACAGTGATACAGTTCATGCAGGTTGTAAAACTTAATGCAACTGCACGTTTTCACAATCCATTTAGACGTGTGTATTTACTTCTAGACACTTGGTAAGATTCACTGTGACAATGTCTAGATCATTTCTCAACATTCTAATACCGAGTACAATGTTAATCTCAACAATCCTATCACTGATGCTAGAAATACCAAGCTCCTTCCTCATGTTAAGAACTTTTGTAGATCTGGGACAGCCAAGAATAATTCTGAGAGCTTCATTTTGCATTAACTCCAAGGGTCGGAGAGAACTTTCTCTAGCTAATATCAACATGGGAGCAGCATAATCAATTAAGGATCTAACATAGGCTATGTACATCATTCTCACGATTCTCACATTAGCACCATAGTTGGGGTTGTAGCCAGCAACATTAGTACCATAGTTGGGGTTTTAGCCAGCAACTTAGCACCATAGTTGGGGTTGTTGCCGCAACATTAAACACCATAGTTGGGGTTTTTAGCCAGCAACATTAGCACCATAGTTGGGGTTGTAGCCAACATTAGCACCATAGTTGGGGTTGTAGCCAGCAACATTAGCACCATAGTTGGGGTTGTAGCCAGCAACATTAGTACCATAGTTGGGGTTGTAGCCAGCAACATTAGTACCATAGTTGGGGTTGTAGCCAGCAACATTAGTACCATAGTTGGGGTTGTAGCCAGCAACATTAGTACCATAGTTGGGGTTGTAGCCCCGCAACATTAGCACCATAGTTGGGGTTGTAGCCAGCCAGCAACATTAGCACCATAGTTGGGGTTGTAGCCAGCAACATTAGCACCATAGTTGGGGTTGTAGCCAGCAACATTAGTACCATAGTTGGAGTTGTAGCCAGCAACATTAGTACCATAGTTGGGGTTTTAGCCCCAACATTAGCACCATAGTTGGGGTTGTAGCCAGCAACATTAGCACCATAGTTGGGGTTGTAGCCAGCAACATTAGCACCATATTGGGGGTTTTAGCCAGCAACTTAGCACCATAGTGGGGTTGTAGCCAGCAACATTAGCACCATAGTTGGGGTTGTAGCCAGAACATTAGCACCATAGTTTTGGGGGTTGTAGCCAGCAACATTAGCACCCTAGTTGGGGTTGTAGCCAGCACATTAGCAACCATAGTTGGGGTTGTAGCCAGCAACATAGCACCATAGTTGGGGTTGTAGCCAGCAAAAATTAGTACCATAGTTAGGGTTGTAGCCAGCCACATTAGCACCATAGTTGGGGTTGTAGCCCGCAACATTAGTACCATAGTTGGGGTTGTAGCCAGCAACATTTGTACCATAGTTGGGGTTGTAGCCAGCAACATTAGTACCATATTGGGGTTGTAGCCAGCAACATTAGTACCCTAGTTGGGGGTTGTAAACCAGCAAAATTAGCACCATAGTTGGGGTTGTAGCCGCAACATTAGTACCATAGTTTGGGGTTGTAGCCAGCAACATTAGTACCATAGTTTGGGGGGTTTTAGCCAGCAACATTTGTACCATAGTTGGGGTTGTAAACCAAACAAAATTAGTACCATAGTTGGGGTTGTAAGCCAGCAACATTAGTACCATAGTTGGGGTTGTAGCCAGCAACATTAGTACCATAGTTAAAGGGTTGTAGCCAGCAACATTAGTACCATGTTGGGGTTGTAGCCAGCAACATTAGTACCAAGTTGGGTTTTTGCCAGCAACATTAGTACCATAGTTGGGGTTGTAGCCAGCAAAAAATTGTACCATAGTTGGGGGTTTTAGCCAGCAACATTAGTACCATTGTTGGGGTTGTAGCCAGCAACATTAGTACCATAGTTGGGGTTGAAACCAGCAACATTAGTACCATAGTTGGGGTTGTAGCCAGCAACATTAGTACCATAGTTGGGGTTGTAGCCAGCAACATTAGTACCATAGTTGGGGTTGTAGCCAGCAACATTAGTACCATAGTTGGGGTTGTAGCCAGCAACATTAGTACCATAGTTGGGGTTGTAGCCAGCAACATTAGTACCATAGTTAGGGTTGTAGCCAGCAACATTAGTACCATAGTTGGGGTTGTAGCCAGCAACATTAGTACCATAGTTGGGGTTGTAGCCAGCAACAATTAGTACCATAGTTGGGGTTGTAAACCAGCAACATTAGTACCATAGTTGGGGTTGTAGCCAGCAACATTAGTACCATAGTTGGGGTTGTAGCCAGCAACATTAGTACCATAGTTGGGGTTGTAGCCAGCAACAGCTCTGAGAGCATTTAGCCTAGCTTTGCATTTCTTGTTTAGTTGTGGTATAGTGGATTTGTTAAAGGGTACATCTACACTAAGATATCTGTAAGTTTTAACGTAGCTAATGATTTCACCCTTATTGATGGGTGGGAGATGTCGTTTGCTTGTTAATATCTTTGTTTTATAGGACGATATTATGAGGCCTAGTCGATTACAAATTGCTTGAACTTCATTAAGAATGGTGCTCATCTTATTCCCTGTTGTATTAATGATGATATCATCAGCATAGCTTATAGCTATATGTTTAGGTGAGGCAGGTAGAGCATTTAGGAGAGCATTAATCAGAATATTAAATAGCATGGGACTAAGAGCTCCTCCCTGC
The DNA here is from genome assembly GCF_026875155.1 of Cherax quadricarinatus. NCBI lineage: Eukaryota > Metazoa > Arthropoda > Malacostraca > Decapoda > Parastacidae > Cherax > Cherax quadricarinatus. Next base: position 17,607,925 of record NC_069496.1, read on the forward strand.
TACAAAAAGGCCATAAGCTCGTCTCTCCTTTGTGCGGGTTCAAAGTTGTCTCAAATAAGTCAAATATTACTTATAAATATGTTTTAATATTATTTTAATAATAATTTATTATTGTTAGATAAAATTGTAATTTTTTTGCCAAAATTTGTTGTTGGTCAGTTACTAAAAAAAATGTAAAAAAAGTTGGTAGGTGTGTTGAGAGATGAGTGAGGGAGGAGAGGGTTTGTTAGTGTTTATTTATTATTTAAGATAAAAAAGAGGTACAAAAAAAATACAGGTAAGAGCAGATGCCAAAGCCACTTTTATATGCATAATTAGGGGGCTGGCAAAAAATTTAAAATTAAGATTAACTAAGCAATGATGAAACAGTGTAAAACTTTAATGAAAAACGAAAAAATTTAAAGCAAAAGTGAGTTTTTAAAAAGCAGGTCATAAAAGATAAGATAAGATAAGATTTCGTTGGATTTTTAACCCCCGGGAGGGTTACCCCCCCAGGATAACCAGAAAGTCAGTGCTCACGAGGACTGTTAACTTTTTTCCCATTGGGGTCCTTTTAAATCTGCCCCCCAGGATGCGACCCAAACCCCCAGTCGACTAACACCCGGTCCCTATTTGCTGTAGGTGAAAGGAAATAGGGTAAAGGAAAAAACGTTCAAAAATTTTTTCCACCCCCGGGAATCGAACCCGGGCCCCCGTGGTGAAGGGGGTTTCCCCCCAGGTCCCCGGGGTTTTCTTGCATTGTTGTACATTCAGTCTTTTTGGAGATTCTGTTAGGAGTGTATTAAAAAAATAATAAAGTTAGTTTGGGGGTTTTAGGTTTAACATTTATGTGAAAAATTGTGAGAAAACATTTAAGTAACAATTTATAAAGGGTTTAGTTATTTTTATTTATTTTGGTTTTGGGTAGTAAGTGATTTTGGAAGAGACTTGAAATTTATAAACAGGTAGTGTTTCTTTATATTTACAGGTAAAATTTTAGATTTTTGGGCCCTTTTTTAAAAGCATTGAGTTTTTGCTAGGTGGATGGACACGAGGAACATCAAGGGGGGATCGGCTTGGGTTAGGCATGTGTTTTTGTTGAGGTTGGCAAGGAGAGTTTGAGGGGAGGGTTAAAATCAGGTTAAAGGGTTTTGTATGTAATAGGGGGCGTAATAAGTTGGTGTTTTGTTTGGTGAGTTGGTTTAGTGTATTGAATATTGGTGGGGGGTGTGCTGCCTGTAGTGAGAAAATTTTTTATAATTTTTGATGCACCTTTTGTTGGGTAATTAGTGGTTGTATGGTTTAAATTTTTGTTGGCCCCATGCACAAATTCCATAGGGGAGATGGGGTAAATAAGGAGTGTATAGGGCCAGGGGGCTGACTGTGGAACATAGTACCCTACTTCGAAGTATGCCCCAGTCTTGGAAATTTTCTTAGAAATTTGTTGTTTTTGTGTATGAAAATTTTAGTTTTATCAAGGTGGATTCTAAGAATTTTCCCTCTGTTAGCTTTGTGATAGGTGACCCGTTTATCATTATGTTCAGAGGGACATCTGTAGCTCTGTTACCAAACTGAATGAAGTAGGTTTTGTAAATGTTTAGTGTAAGTTTGTTAAGTCCAATCCAGGTAGATATTTTCTGTAATTCGGTATTTACGGGTATTGGCTAGCTTTGAATGGGCTCGGGTGGGAGAAGACGTATGTAGTGTCATCTGCAAATAGTGGGGGGTTGAGTAATTGCGAAGCATTTGGTAGGTCATTTATGTATAGGAGAAAGAGAAGAGGGCCAAGGAAAACTTCCCTGTGGGGACACCAACTGTGATTGGTTGTGCGGAAGAGCTTGCCCCATTTGCGTACACATATTGGCTTCTGTTGCTGAGGTAAGACTTGAGGTAGTTGAGGGAGTGCCCTCTAATACCATTTGTGTGACAATTTTACGTGGAGCAAGTCATGGTCACTGTATCAAAAGCTTTACGTAAGTCATGAGATCCCCAGTGGGACTTCTTTTTTCTCTATTGCAGTGTATATATGTTCTAGCATGTGTATAATAGCATCATTAGTATTTTTATTAGGCCTGAATCCAAATTGGGAGGGGTTGAGTATGTTTTGGGAGATAAGGTAGGAGTAGATTCGTTTATGAATTAATTTTTCGAAGATTTTTGAGAGAGGGTGTAAATTGGATATTGGCCTATAGTTATTCAACTTGTTTGGTCTCCCCCCTTTGTGGATCGGGGTGACCCTTGCTATTTTGAGTACTGTAGGGAAGGTGGAGGATTCAATGGATTTGTTAAGAGTGTTGCAATGATTGGTGATAGCACTTGTGACACTTTTTGTATATAAAAGGTTGTAAGGTATTTAAATCTCCTGCCTTGTTTTTTTGTGCGTTGATAATAAGGGAGACTTCGTATGGGTTAGTCGGAGCTAGGAACGTGTGTTCGGGTTAGTTGCAGTGAGGTAGTCATTTGGTGGGGTATCTGAGCTTGGGATTTTATTGGCAAGGTTTTGTCCTATAGTGGAGAAGAAATCATTGAGTCTGTTTGCTGTTTTGTTGGTGGGAGTTGGGGTTCATCTGATTTTGTGATTTTATTTCGCTATTTCGTGATATCTTTTTTGTTCCCGAATTTCTGATAGGGTTTTCCAGGTCTTTTTTATATCACCCCGTAAGTTGGATAATCTGTTCTCATAATACAATTTTTTTGCCCTTCTTATCAGGTGGTTAGGATTGACGAGTAACGTTTTGTTTGGTCTCTGGTTATGTGACCCATTCTGTACTGTTTTCATGTTGGTGTTTTGTATTTATGGATTTGAGAATGCTGGGTGTTAGCCAGGGACTGTTCAGTCTCTTAGCTGTCATCTGTTTGTTTTTTTAGGGCAG
>NC_069496.1:17611276-17628191 GCF_026875155.1 Cherax quadricarinatus
CAGGTTACACTTTTGTACGACGCCCCCCCTCACTCTACGACCTGCCAGGTTACCGTTATCACCGACGCCTCACCTCACTCTACTGACCTGCCAGGTCTACACTTTGTCCCCTGACCCCTCCCTCCTCTATGCCTGCCGGTCACCGTTGTCACTGACCTCCCTCACTTACTGACCTCCGGGTCACAGTATACCTGACGCCTAAACCTCCTCTATGACCTGCCAGGTCTACACGTTATCACCTGACCCCTCACCTCACTCTACTGCCCTGCCAGGTCTACACGTTATCACCTGACGCCTCACCTCATCTACTGACTGCCGGGTCTACACGTTGTCACCTGACGCCTCCCCTCACTCTATTTGCCTGCCAGGTCTACATGTTGTCACCTGACGCTCACCTCACTCTACTGACCTGCCAGGTCTACACTTTTATAAACCTGACGCCTCACCTCACTCTACTGACCTGCCGGGGTTTTCACGTTATCACCTGACCCCTCACCTCACTCTACTGACCTGCCGGGTCTAACACGTTGTCACCTGACGCCTCACCTCACCTACTGAACCTGCCAGGTCTACATGTTGTCACCTGACGCTCACCTCACTCTACTGACTGCCAGGTCTACACGTTATCACCTGACGCCCACCTCACTCTACTGACCTGCCAGGTCTACACGTTATCACCTTGACGCCTCACTCACTCTACTGACCGGGCCAGGTCTACACGTTATCACCTGACCCCTCACCTCACTCTACTGACCTGCCGGTCTACACGTTATCACCTGACGCCTCACCTCACTCTACTGACCTGCCGGGTTCTACAACGTTATCACCTGAGCCTCACCTCCTCTATGCCTGCCAGGTCTACACGTTATCACCTGAGCCTCACCTCACTCTACTGACTGCAGTCTACACTTTTATCACCTGACGCCTCACCTCACTCTACTGACCTGCCGGGTCTACACGTTATCACCTGACGCCTCACCTCACTTTTTACTGACCTGCAGGTCTACACGTTATTCACCGACGCCTCACCTCACTCTACTGACCTGCCAGGTCTACAGGGTTATTCCCCTGACGCCTCCCTCACTCTACTGACCTGCCGGGTCTACACGTTATCACCGGACGCCTCACCTCACTCTACGGGACCTGCCGGTCTACACGTTATCACCTGACGCCTCACCTCACTCTACTGACCCGAGGGCGACATGTACCTCGGGGACCTTACCTCTACCACACGTTTTCATTACGGTAATCTATTTCTAAATCTAAATTGATCTAACGTGAATCTACTGTTCGGAGCTCTTCTTGGCCAGATACGGTCAGATCCCTTATAAAAGCTCCTCTGTATGAATTCAACTCATATAAAGAGATCGAATACCATATAACGTGAAAGCCTTTACAGGCAAAATTCAATTTTAATCATATTTACTTAAAAACGTACTAAATAAAACTTTTAAAAACAGAGTTTACTGTAGTTTTAACACGATATTTTACCAGTTTTACTCTTGTATTCTTCAGTCACATAGTTTCTTGTCTCGACATCTTCTGTGAGAGAGTAAGTTCAGGGTGTCAGTCTATCTTCGTAAATAATACTTAAGTCAGATTGTGGAAATGATTACCATCGTCACTAGTGCTATTAGGTAGCAGTGTGACTGTACTAGTGCTATTAGGTAGCAGTGTGACTGTACCAGTGCTATTAGGTAGCAGTGTGACTGTACTAGTGCTATTAGGTAGCAGTGTGACTGTACTAGTGCTATTAGGTAGCAGTGTGACTGTACCAGTGCTATTAGGTAGCAGTGTGACTGTACCAGTGCTATTAGGTAGCAGTGTGGACTGTACCAGTGCTATTAGGTTAGCAGTGTGACTGTACCAGTGCTATTAGGTAGCAGTGTGACTGTACCAGTGGTATTAGGTAGCAGCGTGACTGTACAGTGCTATTAGGTAGCAGTGTGACTGTACCAGTGCTATTAGATAGCAGTGTGACTTCACCAGTGCTATTAGGTAGCAGTGTGACTGTACCAGTGCTATTAGGTAGCAGTTGTGACTGTACAGTGCTATTAGGTGCAGTGTGACTGTACCAGTGCTATTAGGTACAGCGTGACTGTACCAGTGCTATTGGTAGCAGTGTGACTGTACCAGTGCTATTAGATAGCTGTGTGACTTCACCAGTGCTATTAGGTACCAGTGTGACTTCACCAGTGCTGTTAGGTACCAGTGTGACTTCACCAGTACTGTTAGGTACCAGTGTGACTTCACCAGTACTGTTAGGTACCAGTGTGACTTCACCAGTACTGTTAGGTACCAGTGTGACTTCACCAGTACTGTTAGGTACCAGTGGTGACTTCACACCAGGGGGGCTATTAGGTACCAGTTTGACTTCACCAGTTCTATTAGGTACCAGAATGACCTCGAAAGATGTCAATATCTTGGGATTACTTCCCATATAGACAGTCACCAACACACAGCTGACATCTGATTCTAATCTAACAACAATAATTCTTAAAACTGTTCAGAGATCGAGTCCATACTCCGATATTTTGGTTCCAAACCCCATGGTTCCCATACCTTATTTGGCTCCATATCCCCATTATTGGTTCCCATACCACCAAGGGGTATTGATACCCCAGGCAAGTGATGTTTTGGTGGCCCGTGGCCTGGTGGCTAAAGCTCCCGCTTCACACACGGAGGGCCGGGTTCGATTCCCGGCGGGGGAAACATTTCGACACGTTTCCTTACACCTGTTGTCCTGTTCACCTAGCAGCAAATAGGTACCTGGGTGTTAGTCGACTGGTGTGGGGTCGCATCCTGGGGGACAGATTAAGGACCCCAATGGAAATAAGTTAGACAGTCCTCGATGACGTACTGACTTTCTTGGGTTATCCTGGATGGCTAACCCTCCGGGGTTAAAAATCCGAACGAAATCTTATCTTATCTTATCTTATCTTAAAGGACCCCTGACTTAAGTGAGGGTAATTTTGTAATCTTTTTCTGAATGTATTCCAAAGTATTTTAATCAGATCTGAAGTAACCTACGTCACACCTACACTGGTGACGCCACAGTGTGGCGAAACGTTTCTTTATTAAGATACCAGTGTTATACATGTGTCTAAGAATGGTATATAATACGACAAGATGAAACTAAGACACATGTGCAACATCTGGGTATCTTTATTGTAGGACGTTTCGCATCCAGTGGCTTTATCAATACAAATTCCAGGACATAACTTGAAGACAGTAAGACTATGTACAGAAGATGAGGTAATCAGTCCCTCAACTACTCCTAAGTTGAGGGACTGATTACCTCATCTTCTGTACATAGTTCTACTGTCTATAAGTTATGTCCTGGAATTTGTACTGTAAAGCCACTGGATGGGCGATACGTCTACAATATAAGATACCAGATGTTTGCACATGTGTCTTAATTTCATCTACATGTGTCTAGTTGGAAATAGTGTACCTAGTAGTGTATTGAGTGGAACAGTGTACTAGTGTGTATGAGTGGAACAGTCTACCTAGTGTGTATGAGTGGAACAGTGTACCTAGTAGTGTATGAGTGGAACAGTCTACTAGTAGTGTATGAGTGGAACAGTTACCTAGTAGTGTATGAGTGGAACAGTTACCTAGTAGTGTATGAGTGGAACAGTCTACCTAGTAGTGTATGAGTGGAAACAGTTACCTTAGTAGTGTATGAGTGGAACGTGTACCTAGTAGTGTATGAGTGGAACAGTCTACCTAGTAGTGTATGAGTGGAACAGTCTACCTAGTAGTGTATGAGTGGAACAGTTACCTAGTAGTGTATGAGTGGAACAGTCTACCTAGTAGTGTATGAGTGGAACAGTCTACCTAGTAGTGTATGAGTGGAACAGTCTACCTAGTAGTGTATGAGTGGAACAGTCATTACCTAGTAGTGTATGAGTGGAACAGTGGTACCTAGTAGTGTATGAGTGGAACAGTCTACCTAGTAGTGTATGAGTGAACAGTCTACCTAGTAGTGTATGAGTGGAACAGTCTACCTAGTAGTGTATGAGTGGAACAGTCTACCTAGTAGTGTATGAGTGAAACAGTCTACCTAGTAGTGTATGAGTGGAACAGTCTACCTAGTAGTGTATGAGGGAACAGTCTACCTAGTGTGTATGAGTGGAACAGTCTACCTAGTAGTGTATGAGGTGGAACAGTGTACCTAGTAGTGTATGAGTGGAACAGTCTACCTAGTAGTGTGATGAGTGGAACAGTGTACCTGTAGTGTATGAGTGGAACAGTCTACTAGTAGTGTATGAGGTGGAACAGTTACCTAGTAGTGTATGAGTGGAACGTCTACCTAGTGTGTATGAGTGGAACAGTGTACCTAGTAGTGTATGAGTGGAACAGTCTACCTAGTAGTGTATGAGTGGAACAGTCTACCTAGTAGTGTATGAGTGGAACAGTCTACCTAGTAGTGTATGAGTGGAACAGTCTACCTAGTAGTGTATGAGTGGAACAGTCTACCTAGTAGTGTATGAGTGGAACAGTCTACCTAGTAGTGTATGAGTGGAACAGTCTACCTAGTAGTGTATGAGTGGAAACAGTCTACCTAGTAGTGTATGAGTGGAACAGTGTACCTAGTAGTGTATGAGGGAACAGTCTACCTAGTAGTGTATGAGTGGAACAGTCTACCTAGTAGTGTATGAGTGAGAACAGTCTACCTAGTAGTGTATGAGTGGAACAGTCTACCTAGTAGTGTATGAGTTGGAACAGTCTACCTAGTAGTGTATGAGTGGACAGTTCTACTAGTAGTGTATGAGTGGAACAGTCTACCTAGTAGTGTATGAGTGGAACAGTCTACCTAGTAGTGTATGAGTGGAACAGTCTACCTATGTAGTGTATGAGTGGAACAGTCTACCTAGTAGTGTATGAGTGGAACAGTCTACCTAGTAGTGTATGAGTGGAACAGTCTACCTAGTAGTGTATGAGTGGAACAGTGTACCTAGTAGTGTATGAGTGGAACAGTCTACCTAGTAGTGTATGAGTGGAACAGTGTACCTAGTAGTGTATGAGTGGAAACAGTCTACCTAGTAGTGTATGAGTGGAACAGTCTACCTAGTAGTGTATGAGTGGAACAGTCTACCTAGTAGTGTATGAGTGGAACAGTCTACCTAGTAGTGTATGAGTGGAACAGTCTACCTAGTAGTGTATGAGTGGAACAGTCTACCTAGTAGTGTATGAGTGGAACAGTCTACCAATAGTGTATGAGTGGAACAGTCTACCTAGTAGTGTATGAGTGGAACAGTCTACCTAGTAGTGTATGAGTGGAACAGTCTACCTAGTAGTGTATGAGTGGAACAGTGTACCTAGTAGTGTATGAGTGGAACAGTCTACCTAGTAGTGTATGAGTGGAACAGTCTACCTAGTAGTGTATGAGTGGAACAGTCTACCTAGTAGTGTATGAGTGGAACAGTCTACCTAGTAGTGTATGAGTGGAACAGTCTACCTAGTAGTGTATGAGTGGAACAGTCTACCTAGTAGTGTATGAGTGGAACAGTCTACCTAGTAGTGTATGAGTGGAACAGTCTACCTAGTAGTGTATGAGTGGGACAGTCTACCTAGTAGTGTATGAGTGGAACAGTCTACCTAGTAGTGTATGAGTGGAACAGTCTACTTAGTAGTGTATGAGTGGAACAGTCTACCTAGTAGTGTATGAGTGGTACAGTCTACCTAGTAGTGTATGAGTGGAACAGTCTACCTAGTAGTGTATGAGTGGAACAGTCTACCTAGTAGTGTATGAGTGGAACAGTCTACCTAGTAGTGTATGAGTGGAACAGTCTACCTAGTAGCGTATGAGTGGAACAGTCTACCTAGTAGTGTATGAGTGTAACAGTGTACCTAGTAGTGTATGGTGGAACAGTTCTACTAGTAGTGTATGAGTGGAACAGTGTACCTAGTAGTGTATGAGTGGAACAGTGTACCTAGTAGTGTATGAGTGGAACAGTGTACCTAGTAGTGTATGAGTGGAACAGTGTACCCAGTAGTGTATGAGTGGAACAGTGTACCTAGTAGTGTATGAGTGGAACAGTGTACCTAGTAGTGTATGAGTGGAACAGTGTACCTAGTAGTGTATGAGTGGAACAGTGTACCTAGTAGTGTATGAGTGGAACAGTCTACCTAGTAGTGTATGAGTGGAACAGTGTACCTAGTAGTGTATGAGCGGAACAGTGTACCTAGTAGTGTATGAGTGGAACAGTCTACCTAGTAGTGTATGAGTGGAACAGTCTACCTAGTAGTGTATGAGTGGAACAGTGTACCTAGTAGTGTATGAGTGGAACAGTGTACCCAGTAGTGTATGAGTGGAACAGTCTACCTAGTAGTGTATGAGTGGAACAGTCTAAGTAGTAGTGTATGAGTGGAACAGTCTACCTAGTAGTGTATGAGTGGAACAGTCTACCTAGTAGTGTATGAGTGGAACAGTGTACCTAGTAGTGTATGAGTGGAACAGTCTACCTAGTAGTGTATGAGTGGAACAGTGTACCTAGTAGTGTATGAGTGGAACAGTGTACCTAGTAGTGTATGAGTGGAACAGTGTACCTAGTAGTGTATGAGTGGAACAGTCTACCTAGTAGTGTATGTAGTGGAACAGTCTACTAGTAGTGTATGAGTGGAACAGTCTACCTAGTAGTGTATGAGTGGAACAGTGTACCTAGTAGTGTATGAGTGGAACAGTGTACCCAGTAGTGTATGAGTGGAACAGTGTACCCAGTAGTGTATGAGTGGAACAGTGTACCTAGTAGTGTATGAGTGGAACAGTGTACCCAGTAGTGTATGAGTGGAACAGTCTACCTAGTAGTGTATGAGTGGAACAGTGTACCTAGTAGTGTATGAGTGGAACAGTCTACCTAGTAGTGTATGAGTGGAACAGTGTACCTAGTAGTGTATGAGTGGAACAGTCTACCTAGTAGTGTATGAGTGGAACAGTGTACCTAGTAGTGTATGAGTGGAACAGTCTACCTAGTAGTGTATGAGTGGAACAGTCTACCTAGTAGTGTATGAGTGGAACAGTTACCTAGTAGTGTATGAGTGGAACAGTCTACCTAGTAGTGTATGAGTGGAACAGTGTACCTAGTAGTGTATGAGTGGAAGTCTACCTAGTAGTGTATGAGTGGAACAGTCTACCTAGTAGTGTATGAGTGGAACAGTCTACCTAGTAGTGTATGAGTGGAACAGTCTACCTAGTAGTGTATGAGTGGAACAGTCTACCTAGTAGTTTGTATGAGTGGAAACAGTCTACCTAGTAGTGTTATGAGTGGAACAGTCTACCTAGTAGTGTATGAGTGGAACAGTCTACATAGTAGTGTATGAGTGGAACAGTCTACCTAGTAGTGTATGAGTGGAACAGTGTACCTAGTAGTGTATGAGTGGAACAGTCTACCTAGTAGTGTATGAGTGGAACAGTCTACCTAGTAGTGTATGAGTGGAAGTGTACCTAGTAGTTTATGAGTGGAACAGTCTACCTAGTAGTGTATGAGTGGAACAGTCTACCTAGTAGTGTATGAGTGGAACAGTGTACCTAGTAGTGTATGAGTGGAACAGTGTACCTAGTAGTGTATGAGTGGAACAGTCTACCTAGTAGTGTATGAGTGGAACAGTCTACCTAGTAGTGTATGAGTGGAACAGTGTACCTAGTAGTGTATGAGTGGAACAGTCTACCTAGTAGTGTATGAGTGGAACAGTCTACCTAGTAGTGTATGAGTGGAAGTGTACCAGTAGTTATGAGTGGAACAGTGTACCTAGTAGTGTATGAGGGAACAGTCTACCTAGTAGTGTATGAGTGGAACAGTCTACCTAGTAGTGTATGAGTGGAACAGTGTACCTAGTAGTGTATGAGTGGAACAGTCTACTAGTAGTGTATGAGTGGAACAGTCTACCTAGTAGTGTATGGAGTGGAACAGTCTACCTAGTAGTGTATGAGTGGAACAGTCTACCTAGTAGTGTATGAGTGGAACAGTCTACCTAGTAGTGTATGAGTGGAACAGTTCTACCTAGTAGTGTATGAGTGGAACAGTCTACCTAGTAGTGTATGAGTGGAACAGTCTACCTAGTAGTGTATGAGTGGAACAGTCTACTCTAGTAGTGTATGAGTGGAACAGTGTACCTAGTAGTGTGAGTGGAACAGTCTACCTAGTAGTGTATGAGTGGAACAGTCTACCTAGTAGTGTATGAGTGGAACAGTCTACCTAGTAGTGTATGAGTGGAACAGTCTACCTAGTAGTGTATGAGTGGAACAGTCTACCTAGTAGTGTATGAGTGTAACAGTGTACCTAGTAGTGTATGAGTGGAACAGTCTACCTAGTAGTGTATGAGTGGAACAGTGTACCTAGTAGTGTATGAGTGGAACAGTCTACCTAGTAGTGTATGAGTGGAACAGTGTACCTAGTAGTGTATGAGTGGAACAGTCTACACTAGTAGTGTATGAGTGGAACAGTGTACCTAGTAGTGTATGAGTGGAACAGTCTACCTAGTAGTGTATGAGGTGGAACAGTCTACCTAGTAGTGTATGAGTGGAACAGTCTACCTAGTAGTGTATGAGTGGAAGTGTACCTAGTAGTTTATGAGTGGAACAGTGTACCTAGTAGTGTATGAGGGGAACAGTCTACCTAGTAGTGTATGAGTGGAACAGTCTACCTAGTAGTGTATGAGTGGAACAGTTGTACCTAGTAGTGTATGAGTGGAACAGTCTACCTAGTAGTGTATGAGTGGAACAGTCTACCTAGTAGTGTATGAGTGGAACAGTGTCTACTAGTAGTGTATGAGTGGAACAGTCTACCTAGTAGTGTATGAGTGGAACAGTCTACCTAGTAGTGTATGAGTGGAACAGTCTACCTAGTAGTGTATGAGTGGAACAGTCTACCTAGTAGTGTATGAGTGGAACAGTCTACCTAGTAGTGTATGAGTGGAACAGTGTACCTAGTAGTGTGAGTGGAACAGTCTACCTAGTAGTGTATGAGTGGAACAGTCTACCTAGTAGTGTATGAGTGGAACAGTGTACCTAGTAGTGTATGAGTGGAACAGTCTACCTAGTAGTGTATGAGTGGAACAGTCTACCTAGTAGTGTATGAGTGGAACAGTCTACCTAGTAGTGTATGAGCGGAACAGTCTACCTAGTAGTGTATGAGTGGAACAGTCTACCTAGTAGTGTATGAGTGGAACAGTTTGTACCTAGTAGTGTATGAGTGGAACAGTCTACCTAGTAGTGTATGAGTGGAACAGTCTACCTAGTAGTGTATGAGTGGAACAGTGTACCTAGTAGTGTATGAGTGGAACAGTCTACCTAGTAGTGTATGAGTGGAACAGTGTACCTAGTAGTGTATGAGTGGAACAGTCTACCTAGTAATGTATGAGTGGAACAGTGTACCTAGTAGTGTATGAGGGGAAAACAGTTACCTAGTAGTGTATGAGTGGAACAGTGTACCTAGTAGTGTATGAGTGGAACAGTGTACCTAGTAGTGTATGAGTGGAACAGTCTACCTAGTAGTGTATGAGTGGAACAGTCTACCTAGTAGTGTATGAGTGGAACAGTCTACCTAGTAGTGTATGAGTGGAACAGTCTACCTAGTAGTGTATGAGTAGAACATCGTACCTAGTAGTGTATGAGTGGAACAGTCTACCTAGTAGTGTATGAGTGGAACAGTCTACTAGTAGTGTATGAGTGGATAACATGTACCTAGTAGTGTATGAGTAGGAACAGTGTACCTAGTAGTGTATGAGTGGAACAGTCTACCTAGTAGTGTATGAGTGGAACAGTCTACCTAGTAGTGTATGAGTGGAACAGTCTACCTAGTAGTGTATGTAGTGGAACGTCTACCTAGTAGTGTATGAGTGGAACAGTGTACTAGTAGTGTATGAGTGGAACAGTCTACCTAGTAGTGTATGAGTGGAACAGTGTACCTAGTAGTGTATGAGTGGAACAGTGTACCTAGTAGTGTATGAGTGGAACAGTCTACCTAGTAGTGTATGAGTGGAACAGTGTACCTAGTAGTGTATGAGTGGAACATCGTACCTAGTAGTGTATGAGTGGAACAGTGTACCTAGTAGTGTATGAGTGGAACAGTGTACCTAGTAGTGTATGAGTGGAACAGTCTACCTAGTAGTGTATGAGTGGAACAGTGTACCTAGTAGTGTATGAGTGGAACAGTGTACCTAGTAGTGTATGAGTGGAACATCGTACCTAGTAGTGTATGAGTGGAACAGTGTACCTAGTAGTGTATGAGTGGAACATCGTACCTAGTAGTGTATGAGTGGAACAGTGTACCTAGTAGTGTATGAGTGGAACAGTGTACCTAGTAGTGTATGAGTGGAACAGTCTACTAGTAGTGTATGAGTGGAACAGTCTACCTAGTAGTGTATGAGTGGAACAGTCTACCTAGTAGTGTATGAGTGGAACAGTCTACCTAGTAGTGTATGAGTGGAACAGTCTACCTAGTAGTGTATGAGTGGAACATCGTACTAGTAGTGTATGAGTGGAACGTGTACCTAGTAGTGTATGAGTGGAACATCGTACCTAGTAGTGTATGAGTGGAACAGTCTACCTAGTAGTGTATGAGTGGAACAGTCTACCTAGTAGTGTATGAGTGGAACAGTGTACCTAGTAGTGTATGAGTGGAACAGTCTACCTAGTAGTGTATGAGTGGAAACAGTTGTACCTAGTAGTGTTATGAGTGGAACATGTTACCTAGTAGTGTATGAGTGGAACAGTCTACCTAGTAGTGTATGAGTGGAACAGTCTACCTAGTAGTGTATGAGTGGAACAGTCTACCTAGTAGTGTATGAGTGGAACAGTGTACCTAGTAGTGTATGAGTGGAACAGTCTACCTAGTAGTGTATGAGTGGAACATCGTACCTAGTAGGGTCAATGAAGCTAAAACTTTCCGTAGCTTTAAATATAGCTTAGATAAATGGTATAACCGACTAGTAAACAAACACTAGGACATTCTCGTTAGAACTTTGATGGGTTTGAGAAAAACCAGTAGGCCTACCTCTTCTGGAGGATGCCTAATTACAAACTCAGTGCTGTTTTTCGTATCCCTCCAAAAACGTAATATGAATATTGGAACGTAGCCTCAAGAGAGTGAAGTGTAAACAAAAGAGGAATGATGATCGGTGCAGATCTCCAGTCCTCTTATACTTGCTCGCTTGTCTTGCATAATGTTATTTGTATTAGCAAGCAACGTGAGCCAGAATTTCTGACGAGATATCTCGAGTTTTCTTAAAGAATAACAAGGTACAATACCGTGACTGAAATAATCTGCACATGGGAGAAAGATGCTTACGATGATGTTTCTCACATGTCAGCGTTGTATATTGTATATTTTTGAGTACATTGTAGTATGGAATTGTGAGTTGTGTTTACAGGGAGACTCAGCTCCTGGTCCCGCCTCCTAGGCTGCTTTCATTCGCCTCCTGGGTGGTATATCTACTCTTGAAGCTGTGTATTGAATTTGCATCTGTCACCTCTTTATTGGTGACATTCCACTTTTTAATCCTAAAATTAAAGAATTGTATTCTTGCAACCCTGTTGTTACTTCTGCTGTTCTTGTTATTGCTGCTACTGCTGCTGTTGTTGTTGCTGCTACTGCTGCTGTTGTTACTTCTGCTGTTCTTGTTATTGCTGCTACTGCTGCTGTTGTTGTTGCTGCTACTGCTGCTGTTGTTGTTGCTGCTACTGCTGCTGTTGTTGTTGCTGCTACTGCTGCTGTTGTTGTTGCTGCTACTGCTGCTGTTGTTACTTCTGCTGTTCTTGTTATTGCTGCTACTGCTGCTGTTGTTGTTGCTGCTACTGCTGCTGTTGTTGTTGCTGCTACTGCTGTTGTTGTTGTTGCTGCTACTGCTGCTGTTGTTGTTGCTGCTACTGCTGCTGTTGTTACTTCTGCTGTTCTTGTTATTGCTGCTACTGCTGCTGTTTTTGGGTTGCGGCTACTGCTGCTGTTGTTGTTGCTGCTACTGCTGCTGTTGTTACTTCTGCTGTTCTTGTTATTGCTGCTACTGCTGCTGTTGTTGTTGCTACTGCTGCTGTTGTTGTTGCTGCTACTGCTGCTGTTGTTACTTCTGCTGTTCTTGTTATTGCTGCTACAGCTGCTGTTGTTGTTGCTACGGGTTTGCTGTTTTTTGTTGCTGCTACTGCTGCTGTTGTTACTTCTGCTGTTCTTGTTATTGCTGCTACAGCTGCTGTTGTTGTTGCTACTGCTGCTGTTGTTGTTGCTACTGCTGCTGTTGTTACTTCTGCTGTTCTTGTTATTGCTGCTACTGCTGCTGTTGTTGTTGCTGCTACTGCTGCTGTTGTTACTTCTGCTGTTCTTGTTATTGCTGCTACTGCTGCTGTTGTTGTTGCTACTGCTGCTGTTGTTGTTGCTGCTACTGCTGCTGTTGTTACTTCTGCTGTTCTTGTTATTGCTGCTACAGCTGCTGTTGTTGTTGCTACTGCTGCTGTTGTTGTTGCTGCTACTGCTGCTGTTTTTAAATTCTGCTGTTCTTGTTATTGCTCTAAGCTGCTGTTGTTGTTGTTACTGCTGCTGTTGTTGTTGCTGCTACTGCTGCTGTTGTTGGCTTCTGCTGTTCTTGTTATTACTGCTACAGTGCTGTTGTTGTTGCTACTGGCTGTGTTGTTGTTGCTGCTACTGCTGCGTTGTTACTTTTGCTGTTTTGTTTTTGGGCTGCTACAGTGCTGTTGTTGTTGCTACTGCTGCTGTTGTTGCTTCTGCTGTTCTTGTTATTACTGCTACAGCTGCTGTTGTTGTTGCTACTGCTGCTGTTGTTGTTGCTGCTACTGCTGCTGTTGTTACTTCTGCTGTTCTTGTTATTGCTGTACAGCTGCTGTTTTTTGTTGCTACTGTGCTGTGTTGTTGCTGCTACTGTGCTGTTGTTACTTCTGCTGTTCTTGTTATTGCTGCAAACAGCTGCTGTTGTTGTTGCTATGCTGCTGTTGTTGTTGTGCTACTGCTGGCTGTTGTTGCTTCTGCTGTTCTTGTTATTACTGCTACAGCTGCTGTTGTTGTTGCTACTGCTGTGTTGTTGTTTGCTGCTACTGCTGCTGTTGTTACTTCTGCTGTTCTTGTTATTACTGCTACAGCTGCTGTTGTTGTTGCTACTGCTGCTGTTGTTGTTGCTGCTACTGCTGCTGTTGTTACTTCTGCTGTTCTTGTTATTGCTGCTACAGCTGCTGTTGTTGTTGGCTACTGCTGCTGTTGTTGTTGCTGCTATGCTGTGTTGTTGCTTCTGCTGTTCTTGTTATTACTGCTACAGCTGCTGTTGTTGTTGTACTGCTGCTGTTGTTGTTGCTGCTACTGCTGTGTTGTTACTTCTGCTGTTTCTTGTTATTGCGGGCTACAGCTGCTGTTGTTGTTGCTACTTGCTGCTGTTTTTGTTGCTGCTACTGTGCTGTTTTGTTACTTCTGCTTTTTGTTATTGCTGCTACAGCGGGCTGTTGTTTTTGGGCTACTGCGGGCTGTTGTTGTTGCTGTGCTGTACTGTTGTTACTTCTGCTGTTCTTGTTATTGCTGCTGCTGCTGTGCTGTTGTTTTTGTTGCTGCTACTGCTGCTGCTGTTGTTGTTGCTGATACTGCTGCTGTTACTTCTGTGTTTTGTTATTGCTGCTACTGCTGTGTTGTTGTTGTTGCTGCTGATCCTGTTGTTACTTCTGCTGTTCTTGTTATTGTTTGCTACTGCTGTTGTTGTTGCTGCTGCTGATCCTGTTGTTACTTCTGCTGTTCTTGTTATTGCTGCTACTGCTGCTGTTGTTGTTGTTGCTGCTGATCCTGTTGTTACTTCTGCTGTTCTTGTTATTGCTGCTACTGCTGTTGTTGTTGTTGCTGCTGATCCTGTTGTTACTTCTGCTGTTCTTGTTATTGCTGCTACTGCTGTTGTTGTTGCTGCTGCTGATCCTGCTGTTACTTCTGCTGTTCTTGTTATTGCTGCTGCTGCAGTTGTTGTTGTTGCTGCTACTGCTGCTGTTGTTGCTGCTGCTGATCCTGCTGTTACTTCTGTGTTCTTATTGTGCTATGCTGTTGCTGTTACTGCTGCTGACCCTGCTGTTACTTCTGCTTTTTCTTGTTATTGCTGCTGCTGCTGTTGTTGTTTTTTGCTGTACTGCTGTTGTGTTACTGCTGCTGATCCTGCTGTTACTTCTGCTGTTCTTGTTATTGCTGCTGCTGCTGTTGTTGTTGTTGCTGCTACTGCTGCTGTTGTTACTTCTGTTCTTTGTTATTGCTGCAACTGCTGCTGCTGTTGTTGCTGCTATGTTTTTTGCTGTGCTGCTGACCCTGCTGTTACTTCTGCTGTTCTTGTTATTGCTGCTACTGCTGTTGTTGTTGCTACTGTTGTTGCTGCTGCTGCTGCTGACCCTGCTGTTACTTCTGCTGTTCTTGTTATTGCTGCTACTGCTGCTGCTGTTGTTGCTGCTACTGTTGTTGCTGCTGCTGCTGACCCTGCTGTTACTTCTGCTGTTCTTGTTATTGCTGCTACTGCTGCTGTTGTTGCTGCTGCTGATCCTGTTGTTACTTCTGCTGTTCTTGTTATTGCTGCTGCTGCTGCTGTTGTTGTTGCTGCTACTGTTGCTGCTGCTGCTGATCCTGCTGTTACTTCTGCTGTTCTTGTTATTGCTGCTACTGCTGTTGTTGTTGTATGTTGTTGTTTGCTGCTGCTGCTGACCCTGCTGTTACTTCTGCTGTTCTTGTTATTGCTGCTACTGCTGCTGCTGTTGTTGCTGCTACTGTTGTTGCTGCTGCTGCTGACCCTGCTGTTACTTCTGCTGTTCTTGTTATTGCTGCTACTGCTGCTGTTGTTGCTGCTACTGTTGTTGCTGCTGCTGCTGACCCTGCTGTTACTTCTGCTGTTCTTGTTATTGCTGCTACTGCTGCTGCTGTTGTTGCTGCTGCTGCTGACCCTGCTGTTACTTCTGCTGTTCTTGTTATTGCTGCTACTGCTGCTGCTGTTGTTGCTGCTGCTGATCCTGCTGTTACTTCTGCTGTTCTTGTTATTGCTGCTACTGCTGCTGTTGTTGCTGCTACTGTTGTTGTTGCTGCTACTGATCCTGCTGTTACTTCTGCTGTTCTTGTTATTGCTGCTACTGCTGCTGCTGTTGTTGCTGCTGCTGTTGTTGCTGCTGCTGCTGATCCTGCTGTTACTTCTGCTGTTCTTGTTATTGCTGCTGCTGTGCTGTTGTTTTTGTGTACTTTTGTTTTTGCTGTGTGATCCTGCTGTTACTTCTGCTGTTTTGTTATTGCTGCACTGCTGTGCTGTTGTTTTTGCGCTACTGTTTTTGTTGCTGCTGCTGACCCTGCTGTTATTTGTGTTCTTGTTTTGTGCTACTGCTGTTTTTGTTGCTGCTGCTGACCCTGCTGTTATTCTGGTGTTTTTTTCATTGATGTACTGCTGTGCTGTTGTTTGTGCTGTTTTTGTGTGCTTCTACTGTGTGTTGCTGTTACCCCACTTCCACGACTGTTGTTACGCCCTTCCCACAGCTATGCGTTTCCACTTCCCAGTACTGTGTACTCCCATTTCCCAAGCTCTTTTGTTATGCCCTTCCACAGTGTGCCCCCCACGCTACTGCTTTTACTCCCCCTCCAAGTATGTGTTCTGATTCCCAGCTATGCTGTTATTTCCCACTTCCACAGTTGTTTCTGCCACTCCCAGCTATGCTGACTCCCACTTCAAGCTACTGTGTTATGCCATTTCCCAAGTACTGCTGTTACTGCCATTCCCCCGCTATGCTGTTACTCCCATTTCCAGTAGTTTTTCTGCCATTCCACAGTACTGTGTTACTCCACTTCCCAGTACGCTGTTCGCCCTTCCCAGTATGCTGTTACTGCTTTGTACTAACGTCTGTGCATTATTACTGCTATGAGCCCCCCAAAAAATAATCCACAAAAAGTAACCCGAAAAAATTTACCACCTTTAATAAAAACACATCTTCCCACTCTCTAAAAGGTTTTAAAAGTAATACTCATTCATTATTCTGCAGTCAGGGGTTTAAAAACAACGAAGGGGTAAAACCCGTACAAAAGACGAGAAATTTGATGTGACACAAGGAAGGGTAAGGTGATGAGATTCCTGACGGAAGGCGAAATCATGGAGGTAGGGTTAAACAGGGTTGTGGGACCCTAGACTTTATGTGCCTCACTCGTGGATGTACTCTCTCTCTCTCTCCCTGGATGCTGCGTCACTTACGGATTTAGAGCTTTCCCCCTAAATAATACTCTAATAATAAATATGTAAGGGAATGCCCAAAATTTCTGGCTTCATTACCTTGGGAAAATGTAATGTTAATAATTTTTATGGTATTAATCTGACTGCAAGGACTTACAGGTGTGTACTCGCTTATATGTGGTTGGAGGGGTCGATCCATAGCTCCTGGCCCCGCTTTTGGCTGCTGCTACTAGGTCATCCCTGTAAAGAGCCCCATTTTTTACCCACCCGTAGATGTATGGATCCTGTCTCCAAAAATCATCTCCGGAGAGGGGGAGGGGAGAGGAGGGGGAGAAGGAGAGAGAGGAAGAGAGAGAGAGGAGGAAATTCAGCAGAGAGCTTAAGTGGGGGGATCCCGGCTAGATAAGGAAAAAACATCTCAAAGAAGTGTCTGACAAAGGTAACGAGACAGGAAACTAACGAAATAATTCAGAAATGTGTGGTGTGTA
Organism: Cherax quadricarinatus; assembly: GCF_026875155.1. NCBI lineage: Eukaryota > Metazoa > Arthropoda > Malacostraca > Decapoda > Parastacidae > Cherax > Cherax quadricarinatus. The sequence continues at coordinate 17,627,929 of NC_069496.1, forward strand.
TTAAAAGTTCAGTTTCTGCCCGAGGTGTGGCCAGTTGTGTCTACACCTGGCACTTTCTTAATTACTTCTGCGACCTGTATACTCACCCACCACTACCCCATTATCTTCAGATCTCCTTTCAAAGCTCATTCCACCACTATACCCCCAAGGTTTAAAACTCTCCCTATTCCCACTATCATTTACTACGCCAAAACACCTACTACCATCGATTATCATACTTTCCCCACTACCCCTATATCACTACTTCTATCACTAATTTCCTA
>NC_069496.1:17628691-17646278 GCF_026875155.1 Cherax quadricarinatus
CTTTACGCCCCCTTTGTGGAGTGGGGCTATGTCTGTTGTTTTTAGTAACTGAGGGACGACCCCCGTGTCCATGCTCCCTCTCCATAGGATGGAAAAGGCTCGTGATAGGGGCTTCTTGCAGTTCTTGATGAACACAGAGTTCCATGAGTCTGGCCCTGGGGCAGAGTGCATGGGCATGTCATTTATCGCCTGTTCAAAGTCATTTGGCGTCAGGACAACATCGGATAGGCTTGTGTTAATCAAATTTTGTGGCTCTCTCATAAAAAATTCATTTGATCTTCGACTCTCAGTCTGGTTAGCGGCTTGCTAAAAACTGAGTCATATTGGGACTTGAGTAGCTCACTCATTTCCTTGCTGTCATCTGTGTAGGACCCATCTTGTTTAAGTAGGGGCCCAATACTGGACGTTGTTCTCGATTTTGATTTGGCATAGGAGAAGAAATACTTTGGGTTTCTTTCGATTTCATTTATGGCTTTTAGTTCTTCCCGCGATTCCTGACTCCTAAAGGATTCTTTTAGCTTAAGTTCGATGCTTGCTATTTCTCTGACCAGTGTCTCCCTGCGCATTTCAGATATATTGACCTCTTTTAGCCGCTCTGTTATTCTTTTCCGTCGCCTGTAAAGGGAGCGCCTGTACCTCTGTAATCTTTTGACTACCGCCCACAGGATGGGTATGGGGTGCATAATAAACATATTAAACTTAAAAAAAAACTTAACTTCCTGTTGTCTAAGTTCTTGCTTTCTATCCCTTGCATTTGTTAGTGCAGATTGGAACGTTCTGAGCAGGTCTGGGGTTCTACATTCACGGTATGCTTTACCAATCCTCCCAGCTGCTGCATGTGTTAGATTGCGTAGCTCTGGATCATTATAGTATTTACACTGGTTTTTATTGTTATTTATAGTGGAGGGTCTATGTTTCCTTTTCCTGCCCACTTGATCTGTGAGGACAGTCTCAACAGTGGCAACAAAATCGTCATTAATTTTTTGTGTGCCAATTGGCTCATAATTCTTATACCATTGATCCAAGTGGCTAATAAAGTTATCTCTGTGTTCTGGTTTGGGAATAAGTTTCCTCCTTCTGAATTTAGCTTCATGATCGCTGGAGATGTGATCAAGATTGACAGTTGTTAGTCTTGGGAAGTGATCAGATAGAAGATCATTAACTATGACAGAGTCATGCATCGTATATGATGTATTAAATCCAAGACACAGATCTAGTATGCCACCATATATGTGAGTAGACTCAGTAGTGCCCACAATTCGAACATTATCATGCTCATTTGGCAATTTCACTAGTTTAATTCCATTGGTGTTTGTTATAGACCCACCAATATTCTTATGTCTGGCATTAAAATCTCCAAGAATGAGGGTAGGTTCACTATTGATGCTATCTGGTAAAGCATCAGGTCGAAGCTGGTTTGCTGGGGCATAGAGATTAAAAATGTTTATGGAAAAATCGCCTGCATATACTTTGACACAATGATACTTCATGTTAACTCGACTCTGCAAGGAAAGGAGTGAATGTGGCAAGTTCTTTCTGACATACATCACACAACAGTTGGTTGACTTTAGGTTATAAGCTGCATATCCAGACAAGTTTGGTGGAGGTGTTCCATCTTTCAGTCTACATTCCTGCTAACAGATGACATCAATATTCTTGGTTGCACTAATATGATGTAAGTCAGGCTACCACTTCCTGATGGAAGCAATGTTCCATGAAAAGATTTGTAATGCATCAATTGTAGTGAGTTATTACAATCTCTTGCTCATAAGATGGTAAAACTATTATGCTTTGGCTACAGTGTGCAGGAACTTAAGAGCAAATAGCATAGTTTGCACGTCTTTATCTTAAGGACCTTTATTTTTAAGCATTTATCGGCATCTTGGCAGCCAATTAAAAGGCAAGTCTTAAAGCCAAGAGTCATGGGCTTCTTTCTTACAAATTGCTTGAAACTGAACGGAGATTGCTGCACTTTTGACATGGGTTCATGAAAGGTAAAAGTGTGCAGAACTGTATTTCCACCTTTCTCACTGCACACACCTCTACTGGTTTTACCACTTTTCTTGATCTAAAATCTGCATTTGATATTGCGAACAGAACAGTTATACTACATGAACTAGCCAAAATGAATATTGGTGGTAGCTTACTCTGCTGGATAATAGGATACCTGTCAAATAGAGTATCCTCTGTCCTTTACCAAGGCTTTAGAAGTGAGTCTAAAGAAATGTCTTTAGGTACACCACAGGGATGAGTTCTTAGTCCCATGCTATTTAATATTCTGGTTAATGCTCTCCTAAATGCTCTACCTGCCTCACCCCAACATGATATTATCATGATGATATTATCATGATCCATACAACAGGGCATAAGAAGATGAGTACCATTCTTAATGAAGTTCAAGCAATTTGTAATCGACTAGGGTTCATAATATTTTCCTCTAAAACAAAGATATTAACAAGCAAATGACATCCCCCACCCATCTATTTGCAGGGTGAAATCATTAGCTACGTTAAAACTTACAGATATCTTGGTGTAGATGTACCCTTTAACAAATCCACTATACCACAACTAAACAAGAAATGCAAAGCTAGGCTAAATGCTCTCAAAGCTGTTGCTGGCTACAACCCCAAATATGGTGCTAACGTGAGAATCGTAAGAATGATGTACATAGCCTATGTTAGGTCCTTAATTGATTATGCTGCTCCCATGTTGATATTAGCTAGAGAAAGTTCTCTCTGACCCTTGGAGTTAATGCAAAATGAAGCTCTCAGGACTATTCTTGGCTGTCCCAGATCTACATGAGGAAGGAGCTTGGTATTTCTAGTATCAATGATAGGATTGTTGAGATTAACACTGTACTTGGTATTAGAATGTTGAAAAATGAACCAGACTCTGTTACAATGAATCTTACCAAGTGTCTAGAGGTAAATACACACAGATCTAAATGGATTGTGAAAACGTGCAATTGCATTAAGTTTCATAACCTGCATGAACTGTATCACTGTAGGCAACAAGAGCATTTCACCCATCCGTGGAAGATGTGTTCATTTAATATCACATACCTGCAAGTCCCTCCCAAGAAGCTCATTGCTAGTAATCCCTTCCTTAAATCACTTGTTAGAGCAACTGTTCAAGAAGAAATTTCTCAACTAGCTGGTAGTAATAAGTTATCACAAGTTATACACACTGATGGATCTAAACAGGAGTCTTCTGGCAGGGCTGCATCTGCTCTTGTTGCCACCTCCCTAGTTAAGAACGATAATAAATTTGTTGAGTTAGGCATAAGAATTAACAACTGGGAGTCTACACTGCAAACTGAATTGTTTGCAATCCTAATGGCCCTAAAGCTATGACACTGAGCTTGACTCTATTATTATTACTGATTCTATATCATCATTGAAGGCTCTTGACTCATAATGACTCCAACAACATGCTCATTGGAGAAGCCAGGTATAGATACTCAAAAATTAGGGACAAAGGAATTAATGTACTTTTGTATCAATCAAATCACATATTACTCGGGTAGATAATTTCCAGTAGATCCTTCATGTGTTAGCTCAAATCACCGACCAGTATGTTTTAAATAAGTGACCCACTGATCAGATCAGATCGACTGGTCCGAACCCTTGACTGGTCCGAACCCTTGACTGGTCCGAACCCTGGACTGGTCTGAACCCTTGACTGGTTTCAAACGGTTTCGTTGGACAATAAAGCAGACTGTAAGCGGATGGTGTTGTAGGCGCCCTTATCAAACACAAACATTAAATGCAAATCAAGAACGTGCATGGTAAGCTGTCCAATATACAAAAACAGTTAGAAACAGAAATACAAATAGCTAGAGCTTCATTTAAGGAGGTTATTAATAGAATATTCAAGAGGTTGCTAGTAGAATTGCAGTAAATCGACCATTCAAATCATTATGAAGCTGTGTGTAGTCTGTGGTCGGTCAAACAAACGGGCTTCCACATGGGTAAATTGTCATTTTTGTGAAAATTGGTGTCACGCCCCTTGTGCAGATATCCATGAACTAGCTACAAGCAGTGTTAAAACAGGGAAGTGTTTTTGGTTATGCCCAAATGAGATAAATCTGTGGACTAAAATCACAAGGGTATTACAAGAGGACAACATCAAAGCTGCTTTCATAGAAAACCTGGAAGCCTTCTACAACAGATGGGAACATAAAAAGTCTGGGCTGAATGGTACTGCCCTTGATACTGGCCATGTAGTCAGAAACTGTAAGGCTGGAGATGAAGTCCTGGTAGTCAGTAAATGTGGGGCTGATAGTGCTGTCCTGGGAGACAGTAATGGTGAAGCTGGAGGTGCTGTCCTGGGAGACAGTAATGTTGAAGCTGGAGATGCTGTCCTGGAGACAGTAATGGTGAAGCTGGAGGTGCTGTCCTGGGAGACAGTAATGTTGAAGCTGGAGGTGCTGTCCTGGGAGACAGTAATGGTGAAGCTGGAGATGCTGTCCTGGGAGACAGTAATGTTGAAGCTGGAGATGCTGTCCTGGGAGACAGTAATGGTGAAGCTGGAGGTGCTGTCCTGGGAGACAGTAATGTTGAAGCTGGAGGTGCTGTCCTGGGAGACAGTAATGGTGAAGCTGGAGATGCTGTCCTGGGAGACAGTAATGGTGAAGCTGGAGATTTTGTTCAGGTAGTCGGGAATTATACGCAGGAAGGAATACCTATAAATGACCTCATAGGGGACAGGAGCCATAGTAGGGAAACAAGTGTAGTCAAAGATAAGATAAAACCAATATTGCAAACTAGAAATACCACAGGAAATAGCAAACAAGAGGACTCCACTAGCAATAGTGAGGATATATTACCAAAAACAACTACCTGGAGACCTGGGAGCTGGTGGGAGCTCCATTGTTGGTGCTAGGGAGGATAGGAATAAGACAGGGAAACATGCACCAACAGGGAATACAGTCACAGAAACCCAAAGCAAACGGAAACCAAGCCTGTGCACATACTATGCACTTGGTATTTGCTGGCATGGGAAATCTGGAAAAACAGATGGGACGTGCAACTATGACCACCCTAGAAAATGCCGTGCCCATATGACAACAGGAAAATGCAAACTCCCTTCCTGTAAGCTTTTTCACCCTGAACTGTGTACCTCTTCAGTACAGGAAAGACTGTGCTATAACTTAAATTGCCAGGCATACCATCTAAAGGGAACAAAAAGATACAAAACATCCAGGCCATGGGAAAACCTGGGTAGCCACAGCCACTCAAGAGGGAGAGGTTTTTTAGTGCCAGGAAGGAAAAAAAACTGGCAAGAAATGGTAGAAATCGTACACCAAATCCAGTCATTCCTGGAGTGGAACCACAGTCGATGGCCTCCACTCCAAACCAACAGATACAGATACTAATGCCGGAAAAAAAATCCCCCCCCCCAGTACCAACAATACCACTAGTCCGATAACATTCTTCTTTGCAAATATACAGGGTCTAAAGCCAGCAACAAACAACAAAATACCTTTCATCCGTGGACTGCTTGCAGAGGCAAAGGCAATGTTCGCGGCTTTCACTGAGACCCACATAAAGGATCACTTGGACAACGAAATATGGATCCCAGGTTACAACCTACACAGATGTGACAGAGTGAACAGGCAAAACGGGGAGGTTGGCCTGTACATTGCAGAGCCACTTGTTTGCACAGAACTGCTTAATGCCTCAAATGACGTAGTGGAAGTTTTAGCAGTAAAGGTCGAGAACCAAAACCTAGTCATTGTGGTAGTCTACAAGCCTCCGGATGCAACATCCCAGCAATTCCAGGAACAGCTGTTAAAAATTGACCACTGTCTGGAAAATCTTCCAGCTCCTGCACCCAACATCTTGCTCCTGGGGGATTTCAACTTAAGGCACCTAAAATGGTGGAATATAGCAAATAATATTGTTGCAGTAATAACACCAGGAGGCAGCTCTGATGAAAACTCACACTCACACGAGCTTTTAAATCTCTGCACAAAATTCAATTTAAACCAGCAAATAATAGAGCCTACTAGACTGGAGAATGCACTAGACCTCATCTTCACTAACAATGATGATCTGATAAGAAATGTCACATATCAAAAACAATATACTCAGATCACAACATAATTGAGGTTCAGACACGTATGCGTGGAGCCCCAGACCGACATAATGAGACTAGCCACGAGGGAGCATTCACCAAATTCAACTTCAATAACAAAAACATAAAGTGGGACCAAGTAAACCAAGTCCTAACCGATATAAGCTGGGAAGATATACTAAGTAACACAGACCCCAACTTATGCCTAGAACAGATTAACTCGGTGGCACTCGATGTATGCACAAGGCTTATTCCTCTAAGAAAAAGGAGGAGTAGATGTAAAGTAGAAAGAGACAGGTGCTCCCTTTACAGGCAACGGAAAAGAATAACAGAGCGGCTAAAAGAGGTCAATATATCTGAAATGCGTAGAGAGACACTGGTCAGAGAAATAGCAAGCATCGAACTTAAGCTAAAAGAATCCTTTAGGAGTCAGGAATCGCGGGAAGAACTAAAAGCCATAAATGAAATCGAAAGAAACCCAAAGTATTTCTTTTCCTATGCCAAATCAAAATCGAGAACAACGTCCAGTATTGGGCCCCTACTTAAACAAGATGGGTCCTACACAGATGACAGCAAGGAAATGAGTGAGCTACTCAAGTCCCAATATGACTCAGTTTTTAGCAAGCCGCTAACCAGACTGAAAGTCGAAGATCAAAATGATTTTTTTATGAGAGAGCCACAAAATTTGATTAACACAAGCCTATCCGATGTTATCCTGACGCCAAATGACTTCGAACAGGCGATAAATGACATGCCCATGCACTCTGCCCCAGGGCCAGACTCATGGAACTTTGTGTTCATCAAGAACTGCGAGAAGCCCCTATCACGAGCCTTTTCCATCCTATGGAGAGGGAGCATGGACACAGGGGTCGTCCCACAGTTACTAAAAACAACAGACATAGCCCCACTCCACAAAGGGGGCAGTAAAGCAACAGCAAAGAACTACAGACCAATAGCACTAACATCCCATATCATAAAAATCTTTGAAAGGGTCCTAAGAAGCAAGATCACCACCCATCTAGAAACCCATCAGTTACACAACCCAGGGCAACATGGGTTTAGAACAGGTCGCTCCTGTCTGTCTCAACTATTGGATCACTACGACAAGGTCCTAAATGCACTAGAAGACAAAAAGAATGCAGATGTAATATATACAGACTTTGCAAAAGCCTTCGACAAGTGTGACCATGGCGTAATAGCGCACAAAATGCGTGCTAAAGGAATAACAGGAAAAGTCGGTAGATGGATCTATAATTTCCTCACTAACAGAACACAGAGAGTAGTCGTCAACAGAGTAAAGTCCGAGGCAGCTACGGTGAAAAGCTCTGTTCCACAAGTCACAGTACTCGCTTCCGTCTTGTTCCTCATCCTCATATCCGACATAGACAAGGAAGTCAGCCACAGCACCGTGTCTTCCTTTGCAGATGGCACCCGAATCTGCATGACAGTGTCTTCCATTGCAGACACTGCAAGGCTCCAGGTGGACATCAACCAAATCTTTCAGTGGGCTGCAGAAAACAATATGAAGTTCACGATGAGAAATTTCAATTACTCAGATATGGTAAACATGAGGAAATTAAATCTTCATCAGAGTACAAAACAAATTCTGGCCACAAAATAGAGCGAAACACCAACGTCAAAGACCTGGGAGTGATCATGTCGGAGGATCTCACCTTCAAGGACCATAACATTGTATCAATCGCATCTGCTAGAAAAATGACAGGATGGTTAATGAGAACCTTCAAAACTAGGGAGGCCAAGCCCATGATGACACTCTTCAGGTCACTTGTTCTATCTAGGCTGGAATATTGCTGCACACTAACAGCCCCTTTCAACGCAGGTGAAATTGCCGACCTAGAAAATGTACAGAAAATTTTCACGGCGAGCATAACGGAGATAAAACACCTCAATTACTGGGAGCGCTTGAGGTTCCTAAACCTGTATTCCCTGGAACTCAGGAGGGAGAGATACATGATTATATACACCTGGAAAATCCTAGAGGGACTAGTACCGAACTTGCACACGAAAATCACTCACTACGAAAGCAAAAGATTTGGCAGACGATGCACCATCCCCCCAATGAAAAGCAGGGGTGTCACTAGCACGTTAAGAGACCATACAATAAGTGTCAGGGGCCCGAGACTGCTCAACTGCCTCCCAGCATACATAAGGGGGATTACCAACAGACCCCTGGCAGTCTTCAAGCTGGCACTGGACAAGCACCTAAAGTCGGTTCCTGATCAGCCGGGCTGTGGCTCGTACGTTGGTTTGCGTGCAGCCAGCAGCAACAGCCTGGTTGATCAGGCTCTGATCCACCAGGAGGCCTGGTCACAGACCGGGCCGCGGGGGCGTTGATCCCCGGAACTCTCTCCAGGTAAACTCCAGGTATGGATCCCATCACACATTGGACTACTCCTTCATGATAAAGTTGATATGTTAGCCAAGAAGAGTATCGAGAAGGAGAATGTAGAATATAACTTTGGTATAACTGTGTCTAGCATTAGGAATAATATTAAGAGAGAAGTAAATAATGAAAATGATTGTTATAGGAATGCAGTTAGAAGCCTGAGTAGATCTATAACCCACTATGATAACATGAACGTAGATAAGTATGTTTATGGAGCAACTTGCAATGTGAACAGACTGACTGATGTTTTAGTGGCCAGGCTTAGGCTTGGTTACAAGTACTTCTGGCAGTTTGGGAGACACACAGATGATGATCAAACTAAATGTAAATTATGTGATCAGGCATATGGTCACTCTCCTGAACACTATGTGCTTAATTGTCCACTTATTGAGGAATACAGAGACAGACAGTATAATAACCTATGTGACATGTCAAGATATCTTATTAATGAAAATAAGATACCAGATATACTAAGCAAATTTCCTAAATTTGCTTGTAACAGATAATTGAACTATAGATATGTAGATATAAATCCATATGTATTCCTGTTAACCATTTGGGGCCTAGTTCCTAGGCCTTTTGTGTATCCACATGCTCTTGTGCAACCGTCCACAGGATGGATATGGCGTGCACAATAATGGTGTGCACAATATGGGGTGCACAATATGGCGTGCACAATATGGTGTGCACAATATGGTGTGCACAATATGGTGTGCACAATATGGTGTGCACAATATGGCGTGCACAATATGGTGTGCACAATATGGCGTGCACAATATGGTGTGCACAATATGGTGTGCACAATATGGTGTGCACAATAAACTAGCCACTTCGGTGGCAAATCTAAAAATCACCATGCTCAAGAGCATCATCCTGATTACATATATTTATTAAACTTGTCAGGATCTGTTCAAGATGCTCAATATTTTTTCTGGAAATTTGTTATAATATGAGGAAGGTCAGGCGGATCCAATGCCTCTCCGGAGGATGGCACTTCTGGGTTAGTGCTTCCTTTAACACCTATCACCTTAACAGGTACCATGGTTACATTAGTGTTCTCTGATGGTGCCTGTGGCAAGTCTGTTTCATCATTCATTGCAGGTAGATCCTGTGCATCTGACTCATCTCCAGTTTCCAGGGGGGTTACCTGTGTGGTGTCCATCTGACTGTTGTAGTTGTGTGTATTGGGAAAAAAGACAACTCTCCCCATATTTAGGGGTAACCATAGGTATCTGTATGGCGATCAGTAGTTCCACAATATATTGTGATGGCATTCTGGTATCACCCGAATCCCCTTTGCAGTAGGGTTTGGGGTTTTTCCCCAAATTGCAGAGATTCAGTCCAATTGGGGGGGGGAGAGGTGGCGTCATCCCCAGTTACCCTTTAAAGGGCTGTTACATTTACTCGAAGGGTTTTTTGGGTTTTTACTGCATCCTTGTGGGGAAAATGTAACCCAACTCTTTACATTAATACACTTAAATTTTGGCTGTGGAATGTTTCCCAGCCACTTACCACACCCAAAAAGTAGTATTCCCAGTCTACCCCAAAAAAAGTCCCCAAAGGGTCTCATTTGAAACACCTCGTTTGGGGGGGAGGGGCCTTATGTTTAGGTGTAGCCCGGCACCCAATATTTCGGGGGGGGGCACGGGCCCACCCAACTGGCAATAATTTGGGATTTTCTTTTTAAATCTTTTGGCTTTATGAATTATTAGAGTCAGATGGGGTGGGTCCATGTAGAAGGGTATCCCAAAAATTATATAGACCCCCTTTTTTTTAATGGTGATGTTGATGGGGGTCCCAGCAGCTTAATACCCCCATAATGTGTTAAGTAGTCATTGATCAGCTTTTTTCTTTCGGTTCCACAAACACAAAGGGGTGCTGTTTTTCCAAAATTGGATCCTTGACCTAGATTTTTTTCTTATTTTTCCATTAGCCACCCCAAAACGTTACAGGCCCAGGGGGGTTGTCAAACACACTTAGCGGCACCCGGGTGTTGTAAAGCACACACGGGCCCTCAGTGTCGTCAGGCACATTTCAGGCACAGGGTGTTGTCTTTGCCCCCAAGCAGGAAACAGGGTTTTTGTCATGCACACTTAGCAGGCAGCAGGTGTTGTCGGGGCCCCCATTTTTACAGGCAGGGGGGTTTTTGTCAGGGCCCCCCTTTCCCCCCAAGGATCGGGGTGTCTTCATGCACACTTAGCAGGCATCGGGGTGTTGCTCACACTTACAGGCTCAGGGGTGTTGTCATGCACACTTAGCAGGCACAGGGGTTGCGGCCCACACTTATGGGCACCCAAGGGTGTTGTAAATGAAACTTTTTGCGGGCAGCAGGGTTTTGTAAATTACATTTTAGCGGGCAGCGGGGTTTTTGTCAGCACACTTAGCGGCATCAGGGTTTTTGCCCAGCACACCTACCCGGGCATCAGGTGTTGTCAGCACACTTACGGGCATCGGGGTGTTGTCAGGGCATACTTAGCAGCAGGGGGTTGTTGCCCACACATTTAGCAGGCATCAGGGTGTGTCATGCACACTTAGCGGGCACAGAGTGTTTCATTCCCCACTAGCAGGCATAAAAGGTTTGTTGTCATCCCAAAATTTAAAGCGGCACGGGGTTTGTTTCATGCAAAACTTAGCAGGCAGCAGGGTTTGTCATCACCTTAGCAGGCAGCAGGGTGTTTCATGCAAAATTTTAGCGGGCAGCGGGTTTTAGTCATGCACATTTACAGGCAGCAGGGTGTTGTCATGCACATTTTGGGCACAGGGTTTTTTGTCAGAAAACTTAGCGGGCACGGGGTGTTGTCCACAACTTAGCGGCAGCAGGGTGTTTAAAGCACACTTGCAGGCAGCAGGGTGTTGTCATGCACATTTAAGGGGCAGAAAGGGTTTTGCCCATCACACTTACAGGAAAGCAGGGTGTTGTAAAGGGCCCACTTAGAAAGGCAGCAGGGTGTTGTAAAGCAACTTTAGCAGGGGGCAGGGTTTTTGTCATGCCCACTTAGCACAGCAGGGTGTTGTCATGCACATTTTAGCAGGAAACAGGGTTTTTGTCATGCCCCCTTACAGGCAGCGGGGTGTTGTCATGCACACTTACGGGCAGCGGGGTTTGTAAATGCACACTTACACCCAAAAGGGTTTTTGTCATGCACACTTAGCAGGCACAGGGGTTGTCATCACACTTAGCGGGCGCAGGGTGTTGTCATCACCTTAGCGGGCAGCGGGTGTTGTAAAGCACACTTACAGGCAGCAGGGGTTGTCATAAACACTTACAGGCAGGGGTTTTGTCATTGAATTTCAGTTTAACACATTCTACCTTTGAAGAAAGACTTCTTGCGCCTCTGGGGCCCCAAAGGGACTTTTAGTATCACATTGTCTACGATCAATGATCGACTACTTTCGAGGGCCTAGCCCTTGCTCATTTTTTTCCCCCCTTTGTTTATTTTTAAAGGGTCTGGAAGCTATCATCTTTTCCATAAACCTGCAAAAATTTGGTTCCTCTATGACAGCTGCCCAATTTTTGCCAGTGATGATATCTCATATAAGACTCACAATTTTTTCCCAGTATGATATCCCCGTTAAGACTGACAATTTTTTGCCAGTGTTTAAAATTTTCGGGGAAAAAATGACAATTTTTGCCAGTAAATGATACCCTCGTGTAAGACCACAATGTTTGCCAGTGAATATCTCGTGAAAGACTCACAATGTTTGCCAGTGATGAATCTCGTGTAAGACTGACAATGTTTGCCAGTGATGATACCCTCGTGTAAGACCACAATGTTTGCCAGGGGATGATATCCGTGTAAGCCCTCACAATTTTTTGCCAGTGATGATATCTCGTGAAGACTGCCAATTTTTTGCCAGTGATAAATATCTCGTGAAGACTCACAATTTTTTGCCAGTGATGATATCTCGTGTAAGACTCACAATTTTTTGCCAGTGTGATATTTTGGGTTTTAAGACTCACAATTTTTTGCCAGTAAAGAAAACTCGTGTAAGACCACAATTTTTTTTGCCATGTTGATATCTCGTGTAAGACTCACAATTTTTTTGCCAGTGATGAAAATCCGTGTAAGACTGAAAAATTTTTTGCCAGGATGATTTTCTCGGTAAGACTGAAAATTTTTTGGGCCATTGATATTCTCGTGTAAGACTGAAAATTTTTCCCCATGATGATATCTCGTGAAAACCCTCACAATTTTTTGGCCAGTGAGATATCTCGTGTAAGACTGACAATTTTTGCCAGTGATATACCCCTCGTGAAAACTGACAATGTTTGCCAGTGATTTTATCCGGTAAGACTCACAATGTTTGCCATTAAATGAAAACTCGTGTAAGACCCCAAAATTTTCCCAAAGGGGAGATATCTCGTGTAAGACTCCAATGTTTGCCAGTGATGTTTATCTCGTGTAAGCCCCCACAAATGTTTGCCAGTGATGAAATCGTGTAAGACTGACAATTTTGCCAGTGATGATATCCGTGTAAGACTCACAATGTTTCCACGATGAATCTCGTGTAAACCACAATGTTTGCCAGGGGAATATCTCGTTAAGACTCACAATGTTTGCCAGTGATGAAAACTCGTGTAAGCTGAAAATTTGTTTGCCAGGATGATATCTCGTGTAAACTTGACAAGTTTGCCAGTGATGATATCTCGATAAGACTGAAAAATTTTTTTCCCAGTGATGATATCTCGGTAAGACTCAAAATTTTTGCCAGTGATGATACCTCGGAAAGGACTCAAAATGTTTCCCAGGATGATATCCCCGTGTAAGACTCCAATTTTTGGCCAGTGATGATATTTTTTTTTAAAGACTCACAATTTTTTCCCCAGTGGGATATCCGTTAAAAACTGCCCAATGTTTGCCAGTGATGATACTCGTGAAAAGACTCCAAAATTTTGCCACGATGATATCTCGGAAAGACTCACAAGTTTTCCATGAATTCTCGGGGTAAGACCACAATGTTTGCCAGTGATATATCTCGTTTAAACTCACAATGTTTCCCAGTGATGTTTATCTCGTGAAAGACTCACAATTTTTTGCCAGTGATGTATCTCGTTTTAAGACTGAAAATTTTTCCCAGTGATGATATCTGTGTAAGACTCACAATTTTTCCCAGTGATGATATCTCGTGTAAGACCACAATGTTTGCCATGATAAAATATTTTTCGTGTAAACTCACAATTTTTTGCCAGGATGATATCCCCGTGTAAGACTAAACAATGTTTGCCATGTTTAATCTCGTGTAAGCCCTCACAATGTTTGCCAGGGGAGGATATCTCGGAAACCCACAATTTTGGGCCAGGGTTTGAAATCTCGGGGTAAGCCCTCACAATGTTTGCCAGTGATGAAAATTCGTGTAAAAACTCACAATGTTTGCCAGGTGATATCTCGTGTAAGACTCACAACAAAATTTTTCCTTTCACTTATTTTTCCCTTACAGCTTATGCAAGGTAAATTTTTCTAAAAAGGGTCAAAAATTCCAAAAATAGATAATATGACAAAAAAGTTTTCAAACTTGCCACAATAAAAACCCTTTGGGGCCCCAGTCCCTGGACCCTTTAAATGTCCCCCTTAATCTTTGGGACTACCGCCCACAGGAGGGGGTAGGGGGTTTGCTTAATAAACTTATTAAACAAAACCCAACTAAGTTAAATTTGAACACTTCCAATTAACTTAACTCAGGTTCAAATTTAAATTACGAAAAAAAACCCTCCCCCCCCCCTAAAAAAATCCCTTCGAGACTTTTTTTTATGTTTTGTTAATAAAAAGGTAATAAAAATTAAAGGTACGGGCGGGGTCCTTCCCACCTTATTACAAATTACAAAGAGAAAGAGAGAGAGAGGGAAAAGAGAGAGAAAAGAGAGGAGAGAGAGGGGAGAGAGAGAGAGAGAGAGAAAAGAGAGAGAGAGAGAAAGAGAAGAGGAGAGGAGAGAGAAGAGAAGAGAGGGGAGAGAAGGTAAAAATTGATAAAAAAATTAAAATTTCCCCACTTTATATAAAAATTAAACAAGGGGCCCAAATTAAATGAAACTTCCACCGCCCCGTTCAGGCTACTCCCACCTAATTTTACCTCACTGAAATAATAATATGGGAAAAGACACACAATGAATGCGAAACAACCTTTTACCCCAACCATATTTTGGGAAAAACAATTTTAAATTTAGAAAGTTCAGGCAAACTGCCACCTAATATACCTCACTGAAAAAATTTAATATGGGCAACATCACAATGAATCTGGACAACCTCTTACCCCAAACCATACATTGAAAACAATTTACTTTAAAAAAAAAAATTTACCCCAAACTGAGCCGGGAAAAACAAAAATTAAATTAAAATAGGGTTTTTTTTCCCACAAGTACTTTTAAAAAGGTATACAGGACATTTACATAAATTTACATACGCAAAATAAAAAAAAAAGTCCCCTTGTAATAAAGATCTTTTCATGAAAATTTTGGGGTCATTTTTGTCCCAGGTTTAAACCCCACACCACCCCATTTAATATCCAGGCCCAAAAAATTTTACTGAGGGGGAAAAAATAGAAAACCCTTTTTAAAAAAAAATGCCCAATGTTTTCACTCCGCCGGGAAAAAACCCCGATCGCTCACCTTGTGAAGCAAAATGTTTTTCCTCCAACCACAGCCCCGTTCTTTTTCGGGAAAATATTTGTTGGCCAAAGCTGCGCCATGAAAGAAAAAACAAAAGTTCCTTTGGGGAATAGAAATAATACTTGAATTCCAATTAGAGGGTGGGGACCCCCTTGCCAACCTCACAGAGCCGGACCCCTTGCCAACCCTCCAGAGCCGGACACCCTTGCCAACCCCCTCACAGAGCCGGACACCCTTGCCAAGCCTCGCAAGCCATCCCCTTGCCAAGCCTACAAAGCCGGACACCCTTGCAACCTCACAGACCCGACCCCTTCCCCAAGCCTCAGCAGAGCCGGACACAACCCCCCACCTGATTTAGAAAACCGTTTTTTACACCACAACGTTAAAGAATTTCGCGTTTTTGGAAAGGGGCGGATAAAAGTGGCGATGCCCAGGTTTGCCCCCGTAAAGTCCCCGCGGCCAAAAAAAATTTGAGGACAAGATCCCAGGAGAAGGAGGAATTTTCAGCGATACTCATGCCAGAGAGACACTCCACACCCCACGAAGCTGGCGCAAAATCAAATAGTTATGGCCAAAGTGAACTTCTTGTCAGGGGGAATGGAGACGATGGTGCCGGGCCCCCCCTCCAATGACAAGAAACATCAACCACCTCACCTAGGGGGGTACCTTTATATTTTACAAAAACTGAGTTTGACAAGCCCCAGAAAAAAACATGTTATGAATTTGGTGGTCCCGAGCTCCAACAATTTTCCTGTTATGGGGTTTTAGGCCTAATAGTAGCAGGGTGATCTAAGTTCACTCAACAGTACAGGGATGATCTAAATTTTACTCTAATAGAGCAGGCAGATCTAAGTTCACTCAATAGTAAGGCATGATCAAGTTCACTTAATAGTAGCAGCATCATTAAGTTCACTCAATTTGCACAAAGGGGAAAAAGGACCACGACGGGAGCAGACAAAAGGAAATAAAATTATTATACTGCAAAATACTCAATCTTTGGCAACACAAATGGTACCAGAAAAATGTTCACGACTTTTCAAAGAAATTAAAGTCATTTATATCAGGGATGGGGACGGCGAGTTGTACCCGGTCTGCTCACGGGCCCATATATATTTTGGAAAATTTTCCTTTTTTTTTATCGTTTTTTTGCATTATACTTTATAATATAATAACGACTACTTGCATATAAAAATGAAGGCGGTTATCCCCGATTTAGCAACGTCATTAACATATCAGAGCCGGAGGGGTTTCCGCGCCCGGAGAAACACTAATTATTACGCTTATATCACTTTTAAAATCAACTCTACAGCTTATTTTTCTACAGAAATTTATCTAATATGATAAAAAAACACTCTAAAAAACATCAAAACGTTATTCTCTGACTGAATAAAATAGGCCATAATATGACGAAAGATTATCGGGAATATTTTGATAAATATTGAGCTACTCCTCTCCATGTCCCATTCTTTAGTCTCCGAGTAAGAGAAAACGGTGTTTTGAAGAGGCTAACTGCACTAGAACATCAGTTTACTAAGAAATACACCAAAACAAACGCGATTTTCGCGATTTTTTTTTTGTTTTTTTTTGAGACAGGGGCCGGCCGGCGCTCCCGGCCGATATCTCGGAAGTAACTTATTCACCTAATGGCCAAGCTTCTCGCTTTATTACTGAATTAAATGGAATATAATACTCACAAAAGTTGTAGAATAATGATTTCTCCATTTATCGGTGACCAAATTTTGGAAATATTCCAAATACTTTGGGAGTTATGTGGGAGTAAAGGGCAGATTTTTTTTGCAATATTCCAGGAACTAACAAACTTATTTTTTGTGAAATAAAAGATAAGTTTATTTAGAGAAAAGGACTCAACGATAATTAGTATAAGCATTGTTCTCTCGGCACCAAGTGTCCAAACAACCTTATGTAGTCCCATATAAGAGAAAGTTTTGGGCCCCTAGGGCATTTTCAATAAATCAGTCATTTCTCAGTTGTTGTTTGAGGTATATTTTTGATAAATATTTTCAACAATGAGTGAAACTACTTTGTCTTGTGTACCAAAACTGGAGAAAATCGGACGGTAAACAACAGAGTTACAGATTTTGCCCTACTGCCCCCTTAAGTCTGCTTTTGATGTAGCCATCTTCCTACATTCATTCTAGATCTAGGAAAATGGCTTCTTTGCTGGATTAAAGGCTACTTGTCCAACAGAAAGCCTTTTGTGTTATTCAAGGGACAAAGAAGTGTAACTAAAGAATTTGAATTAGGTACCCCACAAGGAGGTGTGCTCAGTCCCATCTTATTCAGTATTGTAATAAATACTTTACTTAATGTTATGTCTAGCTAGATCGATAATTATATTGTTAGCTTCGGTGATGATATAATAATTATATTGTTAGCTTCGGTGATGATATAATAATTATATTTATGGAAAATTTTCTAGGGTGTTTATCTGTATGTACCTCAACATTATATAATACAAGTAATCCATTGGAGACAAC
>NC_069496.1:17649278-17711778 GCF_026875155.1 Cherax quadricarinatus
AGGACTTAATTTTAAATGAGTTGTAGCTAATTGACCAATTTTACCTATTCGGCACGACTGTAAGCTGAATATCAGCTACTCTCCATTTCCTCGGATCAAGTCATGCGGGTAAAAGTCAATGAATAACGTGATGAAGAGGGATAAAGGAGAAGGAAGTCAGAGATTTTAAATGTAAAATGATAATTATTAAACGAAGGCTGATAAGGGGAAGCGCTTAACTCGTAGGGGTGGTGAATGCCCTGGGGGAATGGGGGATAGTCAGTTTTGATCCGAGGAACGGGAGGATAGCTCCATTTCCTTCAGTGGTAACTTCCAGAGGAGTAAATTTCGTAATTAAGCCTCGCACGCGCCCGTTAATTGAAGATAAATTTCTCTCTATTAATATCCCAGCTGTTAATTACCTATCAATATTATGCACATTTTTAATACATGATACATTATTCATAATTTTTTTCAGGTCGACGATGGGACGGGGCAGGACACCGCTAAACAGGTCAGTCAAAACGGTGAATTTGAAATAGATTTAGAGGCCTGTTGTTTACAGGTATTTATGTTAATTGTTAATGACCCTGGGCAGTATCTTCCCCACGGCCGGGCTCTGACTAGCCCTCCAACCCTGAAGAGAAAACAACCATTCCACGGGTAGGGCTTGAACCCTCGGTCAGAGTCGTAAGACTCCAGAGCGACGCGTTATCCACTGGGCCAGAGGATAACGCGTTGCTCTGGAGTTTTATGACTCTCTGACCGCGGGTTCAAGCCCCCACCCGTGGTATAGTTTGTTTGCAATCGTGTCACTACGATTTCGTGAGTCTGCAGAGAAAATATATTGCAAGCAGGAAGATTTACCTGCCATCTAACGAGTACTTGCGACATAAAGCGGAGAGTAGCAGTCCTGTTAGAGTGAAAAATATCTGCCGAGATTTTATTTCACACAAATGACAGAGGGAAGCATTTCCCTGTATAGTTATCTGTCAATTTACTACCTGTGTTGAGATAAGGTATGGTAATATCTGTGTTTTACACTAATATAACAGGAGGAGGGTAGTACCTCCCTGGATGATTGTTGTCTACCAACCTACTGTGTTTTACGCATATGACAGACAGGTAGTACCTTCCTGGATTCATTTTAATTTTCAATGGGTGGAGGGGAAAGCCAGTGGAAGGCTTCGGTCAGATGACCAAAAGCTCCTGTGTCAGACCATCATATTACAAAGACCCGAGTCTTAGATAAATCTTAACTAGCCTAACCTCTCTGGATGGTTGCTGTCTACCAACCTACTACCTGTGTTTCACACACTTGACAGAAGGATAGACACTTAGCCTGCTATATGCAGTGTGTGTGTGTGTTGGGGGGAGGGGGGAGTACACTGAGAGTTCTCTCATAACATATATTCTAACGTTAAAATTTATTTCCCATTAAGTGATATACGTGTTGTTAATAGCATTGAGGAAACATGCATTCTTAATGACCTTCCAGTAGTAGATTGACTTAACGATTGACTAGACGTCAGTGAGATGTATTTAGATGTCAGTGAGAAATATTTAGATAGTGAGAAATGAGCACTAGTGATAAATGAGGTGAATTGTGATGTGATACGTTAAGTTAGATGTGATTAATATGCCTTCCAGTATTATGTGATAACATGCCTCCCAGTATTATGTCAGTCGTCAGTGGTCAGTCGTCACGTGAGGTCACAGACCCTGAGCTGCTTTGGGGATTAGTGTGGACGGTTACAAAGCATGGCTTGCTTCTGCAGTGTTTTAAAAATTGAGGTTGGAGAGTTGAAGGAGGAGGTCTTGCTTCTCCAGGAGGAGATTAGGAGGCTGAAGGTCCACCTCAATGGGTCTGGGAGAGAGTGTGAGGTGGCTGGAGTTGTGGGGAATGAGGCTTCAAGTGAGGTGCAGTCTGTCTCTCGCTGTGAGGAGGCTGTAGTTGGGGAGGTAGCAACGGCTACCAGCAGTGAGGTGCAGTCCAGCAACTGCTACAAGTGGCGAGTGGTTCACAGTAATGGAAGGCGCATCAGAGTAAGGAAAGTTAAGAGTGAAGATCTGAAGGTAGGAAATCGCTTCTCTCTGTTCTTCAGGATGAATGTACTTCAGGGGCCAGTGAAGGTAAGGGTACTACTGCCCCTGCTAATGGAGGTAAGCGCATTCTTGTGGTTGGTGACTCTCAGGTAAGATATATTGACCGTGCTTTTTGTAATAGGAATAAGAAGATGAGAGATAGAGTGTGCTTCCCTGGAGCTGGTGTTGGGGACATTGTCAACAGGCTGGATAATATCATGTCAGGTAATGGGAACAAGCCCATTATCTGTCTCAGTGCTGGTGGAAATGATATTGGGAAGGGTAGGAGAGAAGAGCTGCTATATAAGTACAGGTCAGCTATAGATTTCATTAAGTCTAAGGGAGGGATCCCAATCATATGTAGCATCTTGCCTAGAAGGGGAGTAGGAAATGAATGGTTGTCTAGGGCAATTGGTGTAAATTGCTGGCTAGACAGATACTGCAAGGAACTTGCAATCCCATTCATTGACAACTGGAACAACTTTTATGGCAAACATGATATGTATGCAAGGGATGGGGTACATCTCTCTGGGGCTGGGGTGGTAGCACTTGCAGACTCGATTGAGAAGGTCATTGGTGAAATGCCTATGATTTTAAACTGATGGAAGATAGAGGTATGGGTGTGTGTGGGAAAACAAGCAGGTTGCAACACTTGGGTTGGAAACAGTAAATGTATAAAAGGCATTCAGCATGAAGTTATAAATAAAGACAATAGATCAGTCAGCAAACAAAGGGGGACAGCAGAGGGCAGCAAGGGACTAGCTCCCTTAAGGTTTACTATACTAATAGCAGGAGTGTAAGAAATAAGATAGATGAGCTAAGATTAATTGCAAGTGCAGGAAACATAGATATTATTGCTATAACAGAGACCTGGCTCAATCTGAAAGATAGAGAGATGCCCTCTGAATGTCACATACAAGGCTATAAATTATTCCACACTGACAGGGTCAACAGGAAGGTGGTGGAGTAGCGATGTATGTCAGAGACAATTTAAATTGTTGTGTTAGACAAGATATTAAATTAGAAGCGTCAGCCACTGAATCTGTTTGGTTACAGCTTCTCGAGGGCCGAGAAAAACTAATTTTGGGTGTGATTTACAGGGCCCCAAATCTTGATAGGGAGTGCAGTAAACTTCTATGGGACGAAATTCGGAAGGCATACTACATACGAAAATGTTGTGCTAATGGGAGATTTCAACTATAGACAGATTGACTGGAGCAATTTGACAGGAAATTTAGAGTCAGGTGACTTTCTGATACGATCCAGGATTGTTTTTTAAAAACAGTTTGTGACAGAGCCAACTAGGGGAAATAACCTCCTTGACTTGGTTCTTGCCAGTAGGGAAACACTAATTAATAATCTGAGGTTAATGATGAGCTTGGGAAAGTGATCACAAATCACTCAGTTTTAATATATCATGGAATTCCCCTAATAATGGCAATCAAGTCTCCGTCCCTGACTTTCGCTTGGCTGATTTCATAGACTGAAAAATTACTTAGGTGGGCTGAACTGGAATGACCTGACTAAGGGTCAGGTAGGTGGTGATGGTTGCCGATATGATGCTTTCCAGGGCATAGTTCTAGCTGCTCAGTCAAATTATGTTCCAAATAGGGAAATCAGATCAAACAAAAATGATCCTAAATGGATGAACAATAGATTAAAATATCTGATTGGTCAAAAGAGAGGCATATATAGGCAAATCAAAGAGGATGGGGCAATTGAGAAATCGATATATTCAGTTAAAGAGATAAATAAAAAAGGGAATTAGAAAAGCAAAAAGAGATTATGAGGTTAAAGTTGCAAGAGAATCGAAGACTAACCCAAAAGGATTC
This sequence comes from Cherax quadricarinatus, assembly GCF_026875155.1. Lineage (NCBI taxonomy): Eukaryota > Metazoa > Arthropoda > Malacostraca > Decapoda > Parastacidae > Cherax > Cherax quadricarinatus. The sequence goes on from NC_069496.1 coordinate 17,653,175, forward strand.
TTTCAGGTATACAGAAGTAAGATCAGGGACAAGATAGGCCCACTCAAAAGTTCCTCGGGTCAGCTCACTGACAGTGATAAGGAAATGTTTAGAATTTTTAACACATACTTCCTCTCAGTTTTACACAGGAGGATACCAGCGATATTCCAGTAATGATAAATTATGTAGAACAGGACGATAATAAACTGTGCACGATTAGGGTCACAAGTGACATGGTCCTTAGGCAAATAGATAAATTAAAACCTAACAAATCCCCAGGCCCTGATGAACTGTATGCAAGGGTTCTAAAGGAATGTAAAGAGGAGCTTAGCACACCTTTGGCTAATCTTTTCAACATATCACTACAAACTGGCATGGTGCCAGATAAGTGGAAAATGGCAAATGTGATACCTATTTTCAAAACAGGTGACAGGTCCTTAGCTTCGAACTATAGCCAATAAGCCTAACCTCCATAGTGGGAAAATTTATGGAATCAATAATTGCCGAGGCAGTTCGTAGCCACCTTGAAAAGCATAAATTAATCAACGAATCTCAGCATGGTTTTACAAAGGGGCGTTCCTGCCTTACGAATTTATTAACTTTTTTCACTAAGGTATTTGAGGAGGTAGATCATGGTAATGAATATGATATTGTGTATATGGACTTCAGTAAGGCTTTTGACAGGGTCCCACATCAGAGACTATTGAGGAAAATTAAAGCACATGGAATAGGAGGAGAAATTTTTTCCTGGATAGAGGCATGGTTGACAAATAGGCAGCAGAGAGTTTGCATAAATGGGGAGAAATCAGAGTGGGGAAGTGTCACGAGCGGTGTTCCACAGGGGTCAGTGTTGGGCCCCCTGCTGTTCACAATCTACATAAACGACATAGATGAGGCATAAAGAGCGACATCGGCAAGTTTGCCGATGACACCAAAATAGGCCGTCGAATTCATTCTGACGAGGACATTCGAACACTCCAGGAAGATTTGAATAGACTGATGCAGTGGTCGAGAAGTGGCAGATGCAGTTTAATATAGACAAATGCAAAGTTCTAAATGTTGGACAGGACAATAACCATGCCACATATAAACTAAATAATGTAGATCTTAATATTACGGATTGCGAAAAAGATTTAGGAGTTCTGGTTAGCAGTAATCTGAAACCAAGACAACAGTGCATAAGTGTTCGCAATAAAGCTAATAGAATCCTTGGCTTCATATCAAGAAGCATAAATAATAGGAGTCCTCAGGTTGTTCTTCAAACTCTATACATCCTTGGTTAGGCCTCATTTAGATTATACTGCACAGTTTTGGTTACCGTATTACAGAATGGATATAAATTCTCTGGAAAATGTACAAAGAGGATGACAAAGTTGATCCCATGTATCAGAAACCTTCCCTATGAGGATAGACTAAGGGCCCCTGAAACTGCACTCTCTAAAAAGACGTAGAATTGGGGGGGATATGATTGAGGTGTATAAAGGGAAAAGACAGGAATAAATAAAGGGGATGTAAATAGTGTGCTGAAAATATCTATCCTAGACAGGACTCGCAGCATGGTTTTAAGTTGGAAAAATTCAGATTCAGGAAGGATATGGGAAAAGTACTGGTTTGGTAATAGATTTTGTGGATGAGTGGAACAAACTCCCAAGTACCGTTATAGAGGCCAGAACGTTGTGTAGTTTTAAAAAAAATAGGTTGGATAAATACATGAGTAGATGTGGGTGGGTGTGAGTTAGACCTGATAGCTTGTGCTACCAGGTCGGTTGCCGTGTTCCTCCCTTAAGTCAATGTGACCTGACCTGACTAGGTTGGGTGCATTGGCTTAAGCCGGTAGGAGACTTGGACCTGCCTCGCATGGGCCAGTAGGCCTTCTGCAGTGTTCCTTCGTTCTTATGTTCTTATGTTCTTATAACATGCCTTCCAGTATTATGTGATAACATGCCTTCCAGTATTATGTGATAACATGCCTCCCAATATTATGTGATAACATGCCTTCCAGTATTATGTGATAACATGCCTCCCAGTATTATGTGATAACATGCCTTCCAGTATTATGTGATAACATGCCTTCCAGTATTATGTGATAACATGCCTTCCAGTATTATGTGATAACATGCCTTCCAGTATTATGTGATAACATGCCTTCCAGTATTATGTGGGTAACATGCCTTCCAGTATTATGTGATAACATGCCTTCCAGTATTATGTGATAACATGCCTTCCAGTATTATGTGATTTACATGCCTGGCATTATATGATAATTCATATGCATGGCAGTATTATGTGATGATTTACATGCATGGCAGTATTGTGTGATGATTTACATACCTGGCAGTATTATGTGATGATTCACATGCATGGCAGTATTATGTGATGATTCACATACCTGGCAATATTATGTGATGATTCACATACCTGGCAGTATTATGTGATGATTCACATGCATGGCAGTATTATGTGATGATTCACATACCTGGCAGTATTATGTGATGATTCACATGCATGGCAGTATTGTGTGATGATTTACATACCTGGCAGTATTATGTGATGATTCACATACCTGGCAGTATTATGTGATGATTCACATACCTGGCAGTATTATTATATTCCATACCTGCGTATTATGTGATGATTCACATTTCCTGGCAGATTATGTGATGATTCACATTAAACCCGAGTTTAAAGTGATGTCAATACCTGGCAGTATTTTGTGATGATTCACATACCTGCAGTATAAAGTGATGATTCACATACTGGCTATTATGTGTGATTCACATACCTGGCAATATTATGTGATGATTCCATACTGGCAGTATTATTATGATTCACATACCTGGCAGTATTAAACCGGACATGTTTTTTATTAAAGACCTTAAGACCTTTAAACCCTTTCTGTGATATGCGTTAATTACCATATAAAAAATTATACATATACTTACGTTTAATATATCAAAATTAATATACCCGTATTTCCAGATAAAAAAATTAATTAAACATATAATATTTTGGCTCAAAAAATTACATAATGAAAAAAATATTTTGAAAATGGGACACTAAAGGCATCATTTTTTTCCCTTTATACAGATCAGTTTTACAAGTCAAGAGCTGTTATCCAACTCAGTTTATTTAAACCCAGCCCTATGTTACACTACTACCCCCAGGATGCCACCCATACCAGTCCACTAACACCTAGGTACCTACTTACTGCTAGGTGAACAGTGACAGCAAGTGTAAAGCGACTTAATACCCAGGTACCTACTTACTGCTAGGTGAACGTGACAGCAAGGTAGGCGACCCTTTAAAACCCGGTACCTACTTTACTGCTAGGTGAAAAAGTTGGACAGCAAGTGTAAGGTGACTAGCACCCCCGGGACTACTTATGCTGTGTGAAACAGGGACAGCAGGTGCAAGGTTTGGGTTTTTCCCCGTTTCCCACTCGGCCAGTTCCCATTACTGCAATGCAGATAAGCAACTGCGCTGATTAGTAACTGTAACTCGTGGAGGAAACCTTTGATGTTTGTCGTAGCTACTGTACTTATAGTGGAATATTTAACATCCTCTCACTCTACAAAAGTCTCCCTTTTTAAGGCGCCATTTCATTTCCTTGTAAAAACCCATCTGTGTGTGGGGGAATATGACAAGGAAACATAGCTGATTTTTTTTCCAAAAAATGTAACTATCATAGAATATATGCAATACACGCTGTGTTACCACAAACTATCAATTTTAAAAAAGTGCGCAACACACTGCTAGTGTTCCCCAATGTAACTATCATTGAAAACTATAGCAATCACTGCTGGGGTTACCACAATCATCATATAAAATAGGCAGCAACACACTGCTAGTGTTCCCCAAGTAACTATCATATAAAATAGTGCAGCAACACACTGCTTGTGTTCCACAATGTAACTGTCATATAGAATAGTGTAGCAACACACTGCTGGTGTTCCCACAATGTAACTGTCATATAGAATAGTGAGCACACACTGCTGGTGTTCCACAATGTAACTATCATATAGAATAGTGTAGCAACACACTGCTGGTGTTCCCACAATGTAACTATCATATAGAATAGTGCAGCAACACACTACTAGTGTTCCCACAATGTAACTATTATATAGAATAGTGTAGCAACACACTGCTGGTGTTCCCACAATGTAACTATCATATAGAATAGTGTAGCAACACACTGCTGGTGTTCCCACAATGTAGCTATCATATAGAATAGTGTAGTGACACACTGCTGGTGTTCCCACAATGTAACTATCATATATAATTGTGTAGCAACACACTGCTGGTGTTCCCACAATGTAGCTATCATATAGAATAGTGTAGCAACACACTGCTGGTGTTCCCACAATGTAACTATCATATAGAATAGTGTAGCAACACACTGCTGGTGTTCTACCACAATGTTACTATCATATGAATAGTGTAGCAACACACTGCTGGTGTTCCCACAACATGTAAAACTATCATATAGAAAGTGTTGCAACACACTGCTGTGATTCCACAATGTAAAACTATCATATACATTAGTGTAGCACACACTGCTGGTGTTCCCACATGTAACTGTCATATACAATAGTGCATGCAACACACTGCTGGTGTTCACAATGTACTGTCATATACAAAGTGCAGCAACACACTGCTGGGTTCCCACAAATGTAACACTATCATATAGAATAGTGTTGCAAACACAGTGCTGGTGTTCCCACAATGTAACTGTCATACAGAATAGTGTAGCAACACAGTGCTGGTGTTCCACATGTAAATGCATATACAATAGTGCAGCAACACACTGCTTGTGTTCCCACATGTACTATCATATAGAATAGTGTGCAACAACAGTGCTGGTGTTCCCACATGTAACTGATCATTACAGCAAAGTGTAGCAACACAGTGCATGTTCCACAATGTAACTGTCATATAGAATAGTGCAGCAACACACTGCATGGTTCCCACAATGTAACTGTCATACAGAAAAGTGTAGCAACACACTGCTGGTGTTCCCACACAATGTAACTGTCATATACAACGTGTGGCAACACACTGCTTGTGTTCCCACAATGTAAACTATCATTAAATAGTGTAGCAACACACTGCTGGTGTTCCCACATGTAACTGTCAACAGAATAGTGTAGCAACACAGTGCTGGTGTTCCCATCAATGTAAACTGTCATATACAATAGTGCAGCAACACACATGCTGGTGTTCCACACAGTAACTGTCATACGAATAGTGTTGCAACACAGTGCTGTGTTCCCACAATGTAACTATAAAATAGTGTAGCAACACACTGTGGTGTTCCCACATGTAACTGTCATTACAGAATAGTGTAGCAACACACTGCTGGTGTTCCCACAATGTAATATCATATAGAATATGAGCAAACACACTGCTGTGATTTCCCACAATGTAACGTCATACGATTTGTAGCAACACACTGCGGTGTTCCCACAATGTAACTTCATACAGAATGAGATGTAGCAACACATGCTGGTGTTCACCACAATGTAACATCATACAGAATAGTGTAGCAACACCACTGCTGTGTTCCACACATGTAACTATCATCAGATGTGTAGCAACACACTGCTGAGTGTTCACACAATGTAACTGTCATACAGGAATAGTGTTAGCAACACAGTGGTGTTCCACAATGTAACTGTCAACAGAATAGTGTACAACACACTGTGTGTTCCCACAATGTAACTATATACAGAATGTGTTGCAAGCACTGCTGGTGTTCCCACATGTAACTGTCATACAGAATAGTGTAGCAACACACTGCGGTGTTCCCACAATGTAACTGTCATACAGAATAGTGCAGCAACACACTGCTGGTGTTCCCACAATGTAACTATCATACAGAATAGTGTAGCAACACACTGCTGGTGTTCCCACAATGTAACTGTCATACAGAATAATGTAGGAACACACTGCTGGTGTTCCCACAATGTAACTATCATATAGAATAGTGCATGACATTACACACAGTGCATGACAATACACACAGTGCATGACATTACACACAGTGCATGACATTTACGACACCGTGCATGACATTACACAAGTGCTTGACATTACGACACAGTGATGCATTACACACAGTGCATGACATTACACACAGTTCTTGACATTTACAACACAGTGCTTACTTACACACAGTCTTGACATTACACACAGTGATGACATTACAAACATGTGCATGACATTACACACAGTGCATGACATTACACACAGTGCATGACATTACACACAGTGCTTGACATTACACACAGTGCATGACATTACACACAGTGCATGACATTACACACAGGCTTGACATTAACACACAGTGCTTGATTACACACAGTGCATGACATTACTCACAGTTGCAATGACATTGCACACAGTGCTTGACATAACACACAGTGCATGTCATTACACACAGTGCATGACATTACACACAGTTGCAGACATTACCACAGTGCATGACATTAACACGTGCTTGCATTACAACACTGCTTGACATTTCACACAGTCATGAATTACACACAGTGCTTGACATTACAAACAGTTCATGAAAATTTTCACACAGTGTTTTTGACCCTTTCACCGTGTATGAATTACACACAGTGCTTACATTACACACAGTGTATGACATTACACACAGTGTATGACATTACACACAGTGTATGACATTACACACAGTGTATGACATTACACACAGTGTATGACATTACACAACAGTGTATGACATTACACAAGTGTATGACAATACACCAGGTATACCCTTTCACCCCAGTGCATGACATTACACACAGTGCTTGACATTATAACAAAGAGAATTGGTCCTCATACCCAGTGCACTAATCAGAGTTCAGAGGAATTTAACGTTTGATGTACAGATCAGTTGTTCTGGTTTTTAATTTTCTGTTGTGTGAAATACAGTTTTTATAATCTAAGTTGTGCAGTTGGTGGTATTTGTCAGGAAACAATGTCTCCTGACACCGGTCTTGTTGATTGTGTTGCATTTGCCAGGAAACAATGTCTCCTGACACCGGTCTTGTTGATTGTGTTGCATTTGCCAGGAAACAATGTCTCCTGACACCGGTCTTGTTGATTGTGTTTGCATTTGCCAGGAAACAATGTCTCCTGACACCGGTCTTGTTGATTGTGTTGCATTTGCCAGGAAACAATGTCTCCTGACACCGGTCTTGTTGATTGTGTTGCATTTGCCAGGAAACAATGTCTCCTGACATTGATCTTGGTGGTGTCTCCTGACACTGGTCTTGATGGTGTTTTCGCTCCTGACAATGGTCTTGGTTGTACAAGAATGGTGTACAATACCGACAAGATGAAAACTAAGACACATGCGCAATATCTAGGTATCTTTATGTTACCCAAGTAATAGCTTTTATATCCTTTTACTCATGTACGAATTAATTGCTCTTCCATATTGTATCATTTTTGTTACTACTACTACCACTACCACTAGTGAACATCGAAATGTTACCTCACTAGTATTACACCTCACTCTGAGCCTTTATATACCCTCTGTGTCCATGTATTGTTTGTAATGGCTTGATAAAGCTCCTGGAGAGCGAAACGTTGCCACAATAAATGTCACATTAGTTGCACTTGTGTCCTTTTACTTTACATATTGTCGGTAATTCTACCAACTTTATTACAATCTTTATTGTTAACGTTTCGCCATCCAGTGGCTTTATCAATATGAATTCCAGGACATAATTTGAAGACAGTAGAACTATATACAGAAGATGAGGTAATCAGTCCCTCAGCCTTGGACTTAGTGTGAACCGCACCGTAGTAGTGAAGACAATGGAGCACAGGCAAGGAGGCTGTCGCTTATATACTAACGCCAAGTGGAAAGGGACGTGTAGCAGACGAGGGCATCCCGCCTCCCAGTGACTATACCCTTGTCTGCTTCACGTCCCTATCCACTGACGCCTATATAAGCGCCAGTCTTCTTGCCTTTGCTCCAGATTCTCCTCCACCACGATGCTGTGAACACTAACTCCAAGACTGAGGGACTCATTACCTGGAGTTTACCTGGAGAGAGTTCCGGGGGTCAACGCCCCCGCGGCCCGGTCTGTGACCAGGCCTCCTGGTGGATCAGAGCCTGATCAACCAGGCTGTTGCTGCTGGCTGCACGCAAACTAACGTACGAGCCACAGCCCGGCTGATCAGGAACTGACTTTAGGTGCTTGTCCAGTGCCAGCTTGAAGACTGCCAGGGGTCTGTTGGTAATCCCCCTTATGTGTGCTGGGAGGCAGTTGAACAGTCTCGGGCCCCTGACACTTATTGTATGGTCTCTTAACGTGCTATGACACCCTGCTTTTCTTTTGGGGGATGGTGCATCGTCTGCCAAGTCTTTTGCTTTCGTTGTGAGTGATTTTCGTGTGCAAGTTCGGTACTAGTCCCTCTAGATTTTCCAGGTGTATAAAATCATGTATCTCTCCCTCCTGCGTTCCAGGGAATACAGGTTTAGGAACCTCAAGCGCTCCCAGTAATTGAGGTGTTTTATCTCCGTTATGCGCGCGTGAAAGTTCTCTGTACATTTTCTAGGTGGCAATTTTTACACTGCCTTGAAAAGGTTTCTGTTAGTGTGCAGCAATATTCCAGCCTAGATAGAACAAGTGACCTAAGAGTGTCATCAGGGCTTGGCCCCCCTAGTTTTTAAGGTTCTCATTATCCATCCTGTCATTTTTTCTAGCGATGCAATTGATACAATGTTATGGTCCTTGAAGGTGAGATCCTCCGACATGATCACTCCCCAGGTCTTTGACGTTGGTGTTTAGCTCTATTTTGTGGCCAGAATTTGTTTTGTACTCTGATGAAGATTTAATTTCCTCATGTTTACCATATCTGAGTAATTGAAATTCTCATCGTTGAACTTCATATTGTTTTCTGCAGCCCACTGAAAGATTTGGTTTTATGTCCGCCTGGGGCTTTGCAGTGTCTGCAATGGAAGACACTGTCACGCAGATTTTGGGTGTCATCTGCAAAGGAAGACACGGTGCTGTGGCTGAACATCCTTGTCTATGTCGGATATTGAGGATGAGGAACAAGATGGGAGCGAGTACTGTGCCTTGTGGAACAGAGCTTTTCACCGTAGCTGCCTCGGACATTACTCTGTTGACGACTACTCTCTGTGTTCTGTTAGTGAGGAAATTATAGATCCATCGACCGACTTTTCCTGTTATTCCTTTAGCACGCATTTTGTGCGCTATTACGCCATGGTCACACTTGTCGAAGGCTTTTGCAAAGTCTGTATATACATCTGCATTCTTTTTGTCTTCTATTGCATTTAGGACCTTGTCGTAGTGATCCAATAGTTGAGACAAACAGAGAGCGACCTGTTCTAAAACCCATGTTGCCCTGGGTTGTGTAACTGATGGGTTTCTAGATGGGTGGTGATATTGCTTCTTAGACCCTTTCAAAGATTTTTATGATATGGGATGTTAGTGCTATTGGTCTGTAGTTCTTTGCTGTTGCTTTACTGCCCCCTTTGTGGAGTGGGGCTATGTCTGTTGTTTTTAGTAACTGTGGGACGACCCGTGTCCATGCTCCCTCTCCATAGGATGGAAAAGGCTCGTGATAGGGCTTCTTGCAGTTCTTGATGAACACAGAGTTCCATGAGTCTGGCCCTGGGCAGAGTGCATGGGCATGTCATTTATCGCCTGTTCGAAGTCATTTGCGTCAGGATAACATCGGATAGGCTTGTGTTAACCAAATTTTGTGGCTCTCTCATAAAAAATGCATTTTGACCTTTGACTCTCAGTCTGGTTAGCGGCTTGCTAAAAACTGAGTCATATTGGGACTTGAGTAGCTCACTCATTTCCTTGCTGTCATCTGTGTAGGACCCATCTTGTTTAAGTAGGGGCCCAATACTGGACGTTGTTCTCGATTTTGATTTGGCATAGGAGAAGAAATACTTTGGGTTTCTTTCGATTTCATTTATGGCTTTTAGTTCTTCCCGCGATTCCTGACTCCTAAAGGATTCTTTTAGCTTAAGTTCGATGCTTGCTATTTCTCTGACCAGTGTCTCCCTACGCATTTCAGATATATTGACCTCTTTTAGCCGCTCTGTTATTCTTTTCCGTCGCCTGTAAAGGGAGCGCCTGTCTCGTTCTATTTTACATCTACTCCTCCTTTTTCTTAGAGGAATAAGCCTTGTGCATACATCGAGTGCCACCGAGTTAATCTGTTCTAGGCATAAGTTGGGGTCTGTGTTGCTTAGTATATCTTCCCAGCTTATATCGGTTAGGACTTGGTTTACTTGGTCCCACTTTATGTTTTTGTTATTGAAGTTGAATTTGGTGAATGCTCCCTCGTGACTAATCTCATTTTGTCGGATTGGGGCTTCGCGCATACATGTCTGAACCTCAATTATGTTGTGATCTGAGTATATTGTTTTTGATATGGTGACATTTCTTATCAGATCATCATTGTTAGTGAAGATGAGGTCTAGTGTATTCTCCAGTCTAGTAGGCTCTATTATTTGCTGGTTTAAATTTAATTTTGTGCAGAGATTTAAAAGCTCGCGTGAGTGTGAGTTTTCATCAGAGCTGCCTCCTGGTGTTATTACTGCAACAATATTATTTGCTATATTCCTCCATTTAGGTGCCTTAAGTTGAAATCCCCTGGAGCAAGATGTTGGGTGCAGGAGCTGGAAGATTTTCCAGACAGTGGTCAATTTTTAACAGCTGTTCCTGGAATTGCTGGGATGTTGCATCCGGAGGCTTGTAGACTACCACAATGACTAGGTTTTGGTTCTCGATCTTTACTGCTAAAACTTCCACTACATCATTTGAGGCATTTAGCAGTTCTGTGCAAACAAGTGACTCTGCAATGTACAGGCCAACCCCCCCCTTTTGCCTGTTCACTCTGTCACATCTGTATAGGTTGTAACCTGGGGATCCATATTTCGTTGTCCAAGTGTCCTTTATGTGGGTCTCAGTGAAAGCCGCGAACATTGCCTTTGCCTCTGCAAGCAGTCCACGGATGAAAGGTATTTTGTTGTTTGTTGCTGGCTTTAGACCCCTGTATATTTGCAAAGAAGAATGTTATCGGACTGGTCGTATTGTTGGTACTGGGGGGGGAATTTTTTTCCGGCATTAGTATCTGTATCTGTTGGTTTGGAGTGGAGGCCATCGACTGTGGTTCCACTCCAGGAATGACTGGATTTGGTGTACGATTTCTGCCATTTCCTGCCAGTTTTTTTTCCTTCCTGGCACTAAAAAAACCTCTCCCTCTTGAGTGGCTGTGGCTACCCAGGTTTTCCCATGGCCTGGATGTTTTGTATCTTTTTGTCCCCTTTAGATGGTATGCCTAGCAATTTAAGTTATAGCACAGTCTTTCCTGTACTGAAGAGGTACACAGTTCAGGGTGAAAAAGCTTACAGGAAGGGAGTTTGCATTTTCCTGTTGTCATATGGGCATGGCATTTTCTAGGGTGGTCATAGTTGCACGTCCCATCTGTTTTTCCAGATTTCCCATGCCAGCAGATACCGAGTGCATAGTATGTGCACAGGCTTGGTTTCCGTTTGCCTTGGGTTTCTGTGACTGTATTTCCTGTTGGTGCATGTTTCCCTGTCTTACTTCTATCCTCCCTAGCACCAACAATGGAGCTCCCACCAGTTGTTTTTGGTAATATATCCTCACTATTGCTAGTGGAGTCCTCTTGTTTGCTATTTCCTGCGGTATTTCTAGTTTGCAATATTGGTTTTATCTTATCTTTGACTACACTTGTTTCCCTACTATGGCTCCTGTCCCTATGAGGTCATTTATATGTATTCCTTCCTGCGTATAATTCCCAACTACCTGGACAAAATCTCCAGCTTCACCATTACTGTCTCCCAGGACAGCATCTCCAGCTTCACCATTACTGTCTCCCAGGACAGCATCTCCAGCTTCACCATTACTGTCTCCCAGGACAGCACCTCCAGCTTCACCATTACTGTCTCCCAGGACAGCACCTCCAGCTTCACCATTACTGTCTCCCAGGACAGCACCTCCAGCTTCACCATTACTGTCTCCCAGGACAGCACTATCAGCCCCACATTTACTGACTACCAGGACATCACCTCCAGCCTTACAGTTTCTGACTACATGGCCAGTATCAAGGGCAGTACCATTCAGCCTAGACTTTTTATGTTCCCATCTGTTGTAGAAAGCTTCCAGGTTTTCTGTGAAAGCAGCTTTGATGTTGACCTCTTTTAATACCCTTGTGATTTTAGTCCACAGATTTATCTCATTTGGGCATACCCAAAAACACTTCCCTGTTTTAATACTGCTTGTAGCTAGTTCTTGGATATCTGCACAAGGGGCGTGACACCAATTTCCACAAAAAATGACAATTTATGCAGTGGAAGCCCGTTTGTTTGACTGACCACAGACTACACACAGCTTCATAATGATTTGAATGGTTGATTTACTGCAATTTTACTAGCAACCTCTTGAATATTCTATTAATAACCTTAAATGAAGCTCTAGCTATTTGTATTTCTGTTTCTAACTGTTTTTGTATATTGGAACAGCTACCGTGCCCCGTTCCTGATATATATTTAATGTTTGTGTTTATAAGGCGCGTACAACCCCATCCGTTTTACATCTGCTTTATTGTCCAACGAAACCGTTTGAAAACCAGTCCAGGGTTTGGACCAGTCAAGGGTTCGACCAGTCAAGGGTTCGGCCCAGTAAAGGGGTTCGGACCAGTCAAGGGTTGGGACCAGCGATCTGATCTGATCAGTGGGTCGCTTTTTTAAAAAACATACTGGTCGTGATTTGGGCTAACACATGAAGGATCTACTGGAAATTATCTACCCGAGTAATATGTGATTTGATTGATACAAAAGTATAACTTGCGTGTTGAAGAGCCGGTGATGCTGGCAGCTCCTACAGTGACGAACGGTCGACCCAACCCTTGTTTATCAACGCTGTCTATCTAGCTTTTCTTTTTTTTTTTCCGTCTCCACCATAATAAATGCTATATTATCACTATAGTTGACGGGTGCAAATTTTGGAGGAAGGACGCTTTTTCTGTAGTAATATTTTGCTTCTCGTTGTGTATATTGCGACCGCTGGTACTACAGGTTATATGAAATTCACAGTATATGTCTGGTATTTCAAGAAAAAGAAACTAATGAAAGTCACTCACTCCACTAAGTACCATTATAATACTGGTTAGTTCTACTACAACACTGTATTCTGCTCTTCACTGGTATCACTAGATTATATGCGAGTACACTAGCAGGCCAGGAAGATTATTAAAAACAGCTGACCTGTGGTAAGTTTCTGGCGACTTTGGCACCTGCCTCTATAGGCTTATCACTTCATTTACAAATTCACCTGTTTTCAAATGACACTTTAGCCTTTATCATCAATATACTAGGGAGCCACTGTAGTATACACTATACACTATGTATACTCAATGTTTTCAGGGAGACTTTCTTTCCTCTGACACAAAGTTCAATTATTATTATTTTTCCACACGGAACACAGGCCTATGATTCCCCTCTGGCAGTAAACTCTGCTAGGTAGTGCACCCTAATTCTCCTTTTTTGACACAGTATATAATGTTTTCCCCCCCATCTTCTGTATATAGTTCTAAAAGCCCTTTCCCCTTATGTCCCAGAATCTGTATTGATAAAGCCACTGGATGGCGAAACGTCTACAATAAAGATACCCAGATGTTGCACATGTGTCTTAACTTTCATGGTCTTTGTGGTGTCGTGTCTCCTGACACTGGTCTTGGTGGTGGTGTCGTGTCTCCTGACACTGGTCTTGGTGGTGGTGTCGTGTCTCCTGACACTGGTCTTGGTGGTGGTGTCGTGTCTCCTGACATGGTCCCTTGGTGGTGGTCGTGTCTCCTGACACTGGTCTTGGTGGTGGTTTTTCGTGTCTCCCGGGCACTGGTCTGGTGGTGGTTGTCGTGTCTCCTGACACTGGTCTTGTTGGTGTTGTGTCGTGTCTCCTGACACTGGTCTTGTTGGTGTTGTGTCGTGTCTCCTGACACTGGTCTTGTTGCTGTTGTGTCGTGTCTTCTGACACTGGTCTTGTTGCTGTTTGTCGTGTCTCCTGACATGGTCTTTGTTGCTGTTGTGTCGTTTTCTTCTGACACTGGTCTTGTTGCTGTTGTGTCGTGTCCCTGACACTGGTCTTGTTGCTGTTGTGTCGTGTCTCCTGACACTGGTCTTGTTGCTGTTGTGTCGTGTCTCCTGACACTGGTCTTGTTTTCTTGTGGGTCGTGTCTCCTGACACTGGTCTTGTTGCTGTTGTGTCCCTGTCTCCTGACACTGGTCTTGTTGCTGTTGTGGGCGTGTCTTCTGGGCACTGGTCTTGTTGCTGTTGTGTCGTGTCTCCTGACACTGGGCTGTTGCTGTTGTGTCGTTTTCTCCTGACACTGGTCTTGTTGCTGTTGTGTCGTGTCTCCTGACACTGGTCTTGTTGCTGTTGTGTCGTGTCTCCTGACACTGGTCTTGTTGCTGTTGTGTCGTGTCTCCTGACACTGGTCTTGTTGCTGTTGTGTCGTGTCTCCTGACACTGGTCTTGTTGCTGTTTGTGTCGTGTCTCCTGACACTGGTCTTGTTGCTGTTGTGTCGTGTCTCCTGACACTGGTCTTGTTGCTGTTATGTCGTGTCTCCTGACACTGGTCTTTTTGCTGTTGTGTCGTGTCTCCTGACACTGGTCTTGTTGCTGTTGTGTCGTGTCTCCTGACACTGGTCTTGTTGCTGTTGTGTCGTGTCTCCTGACACTGGTCTTGTTGCTGTTGTGTCGTGTCTCCTGACACAACGCATTTAATATCTCTTTATTTTTGGTTTCTTTAGGAAAATGTATATATTACGTAATACATTACGTATATATTACGTAATATATTACGTATATATTACGTAATACATTACGTATTTATTACGTAATATATTACGTATATATTGCGTATTCATGGAATATATTTACGTATATTAAGCACATAAAAGAATAACACTGCAGTAGGCCATCTGGTCCATTCTAGGCAGGTTCTTCTCAAACCCAAACTCACTAAGAAAAATGTTTGTCCAACCCAAAAGCGACAATAACGAAAAGGAACTAGAAAAAAACGAGAGAAGCCTCCACCTTCGACCCATTCTGGTCGATTTCACGAAGATCAAAGGTCGGAGTTGGGTCACGAAGGCAATATCGTGGGGAGAGATGTATCCGTGGTTTATTTTACGTGCTACGTAGGAGTTTTTATGTTTGTAATATTCATTTCACTTACAACATAAACCGGGAGTCGAAGCCACTCAGGGTACGAGGCCAACCCCAGCCGGATCATGTTAAGCCGGATGGGTTTTTTAATTGATGTTGCTTATTTTAACCTGGTATGATAGTATTTATTTAGTGCTTATATATGGGATATATGACAAGGCATATGAAGAATAAATACCATTGTAAACTTAAGAGATGGGGCCAGGGTTGATTTTCAGTTCTTGCAAGTTTAACTAAGTGACAGTAACTAGGCAGGTTCTATGTATAGCTCTAAGAAAAAGGTATTGTAGGGCTCAGTAGGCTGAGAGAAGAGTAAACTCGACAATGACCAGTCAGAAAGCAGAGTCAGGAACTGTAACTCGATCCCTGCAACCACAAGCAGGTGAGTACGGGGGAAGAAATCACATCAAAATTCCTGACTGCATATATGAAAATATAAGAGAGAAGAAACACTGGAACACTTACATGTGCTGACACCTACGCGTTTAGGTCAGTACATTTGTGAGTACAAGCACACATGTGAACACGAGCGACACCTTCACACACAGGTCAGTCAGGATTGAGAAAAGTAATGGCGCTACCCTGGGGCCAATACCAGGCAATGAAAGCATTTTTGTGTAGCAGTGTGTGGTGTAGCAGCAGGTGGAGAGCGCTGCCTCGCTCTCTAACATGTAAATGTGTGGCAAATATGCCTTACGTGAAGCAGGGTGAGGCTCCAGCCTTTGTCTTCTACCCAATAAAAGTGACCTCGAATTCCAGAGACGAGGGAAGTTTTGAGAAAAATATTTTAGCTACGTATCATTTATAGCGTTCACTACTGCACGCGCGTGCGTAATTAAGTTTTGATGCATGTGGGGATGGGGCAGAGCGATTTTTCGTTGTGTTCAGTTGGTCCTGAGAACTCGATGGCTGAAGAAATACTTCCTAACATCCCCGTGACTCATCCGAGTCTTCGATTTCCAGTTGTTATCTCCTCTTCCTGTGTCCCATCTCTGACCAACATCCTGTTTCTATCCACCTTGTCAGTTCCTCTCAGTATTTTATGTAGTTATCATGTCCCTTCTCTCTCTCTCTCTCTCTCTCTCTCTCTCTCTCTCTCTCTCTCTCTCTCTCTCTCTCTCTCTCTCTCTCTCTCTTGTCCTATGTGTGCGTGTGTGTAAGTGTGTTTTACTATCTAAGGGGTAACAGCCCCGCCTTCATATATTTGTTAAGAAATATCTGCTCCCAGTGACCAATATCTGGTAAAAGGTAACAGCTCAAAGTGACCAATATCTGATGAGGGGTAACAACCCCCAGCGACTAGTATCTGTTGAAAGGTAACAGTCCCAGCTACCAATATCTGGTGAAGGGTAGCAGCTCCCAGATACTATTTTGCAGCCAGCCAAAAAGGCAAGAGCATTTATCCCCTCAAATAGTGACAGACTCGTGCCAAAAGCCAATACTTAACACAAACTTAAGAATGTCGTTCTGAAGCTCAAATTTCATACGGAGTGGTATGAGGCGAGCCTAGGATATTACAGTGTTTTGACACTCTTGATAAGAACATAAGAACATAAGAAAGGAGGCACACTGCAGGAGGCCTGTTGGCCCATACTAGGCAGGTCCTTTACAATTCATCCCACTAACAAAACATTTGCCCAACCCAATTTTCAATGCCACCCAAGAAGTAAGCTCTGATGTGAAAGTCCCACTCAAATCCAACCCCTCCCACTCATGTACTTATCCAACCTAGATTTGAAACTACCCAAAGTCCCAGCCTCAATAACCCAACTAGGTAGACTGTTCCACTCATCAACTACCCTATTTCCAAACCAATACTTTCCTATGTCCTTTCTAAATCTAAACTTATCTAATTTAAATCCATTACTGCGGGTTCTCTCTTGGAGAGACATCCTCAAGACCTTATTAATATCCCCTTTATTAATACCTATCTTCCACTTATACACTTCGATCAGGTCTCCCCTCATTCTTCGTCTAACAAGTGAATGTAACTTAAGAGTCTTCAATCTTTCTTCATAAGGAAGATTTCTAATGCTATGTATTAATTTAGTCATCCTACGCTGAATGTTTTCTAACGAATTTATGTCCATTTTGTAATACGGAGACCAAAACTGAGCTGCATAATCTAGGTGAGGCCTTACTAATGATGTATAAAGCTGTAGTATGACCTCTGGACTTCTGTTGCTTACACTTCTTGATATAAATCCCAGTAATCTATTTGCCTTATTACGTACGCTTAGGCATTGCTGTCTTGGTTTAAGGTTGCTGCTCACCATAACCCCAAGTCCTTTTCGCAATCTGTATGGCTAAGTTCTACATCATTTAACTTATAAGTACTAGGGTTATGGGCACTCCCAAGCTTCAGAACCTTGCATTTATCTACATTGAACTGCATCTGCCACTTTTCTGACCAAGAATAGAGTTTGTTTAAATCCTCCTGAAGTTCCATAACATCTACGTTTGAATCAATTATCCTACCTATCTTTGTGTCATCGGCGAATTTGCTCATATCACTAGTAATTCCCTCATCAAGATCATTGATATATATTATAAACAACAACGGGCCCAAGACTGATCCCTGTGGAACGCCACTTGTTACAGATCCCCACTCGGATTTAACCCCATTTATGGACACTCTCTGCTTCCTGTCAGTGAGCCATGACTCGATCCACGAGAGCACTTTTCCCCCAATGCCATGAGCTGCCACTTTCTTCAACAGTCTTTGGTGCGGAACTCTATCAAATGCCTTACTAAAATCTAAGTAAATAATATCAAATTCTTTATTGTGGTCAACAGCTCAAAAGCTTTACTGAAGAAAGTTAATAAATTAGTTAGACAAGACCGGCCTCTTGTGAATCCATGCTGAGTATCATTAATCAAGCTATGCTTATCGAGATGGCTTCTTATAATCTCAGCTATAATTGACTCTAGTAATTTGCCTACAATTGAGGTCAGGCTTATTGGGCGGTAATTTGACGGTAACGACTTGTCCCCTGTTTTAAAAATAGGAATTACATTAGCCATCTTCCACATATCAGACACTACACCTGTTTGAAGAGATAGATTAAAAATATTAGTTAATGGTTCACAGACTTCCATTTTGCATTCCTTTAGAACCCTTGAAAAAACCTCATCAGGACCCGGTGACTTATTTTGCTTCAGTCGGTCTATCTGCTTCACAACCATTTCACTAGTGACTGTGATGTTACATAATTTATCTTCTAGCCCACTATAAAAATTAATTACTGGAATATTGTTAGTGTCTTCCTGTGTAAAAACTGAGAGAAAATAATTATTTAAAATCAAGCTCATTTCATTCTCTTTGTCAGTAAAATGCCCATAGTTATTTTTAAGGGGACCTATCTATTCTCTAACTTTTGTTCTATAGACCTGGAAAAACTTTTTGGGTTAGTTTTAGAATCCCTAGCAACTTTAATTTCATAGTCCCTTTTAGCTTTTCTTATCCCCTTTTTAATGTCCCTCTTAATGTCAATATACTTATTCATAAGATGACCCTCACCTCTTTTGATACGCCTATAAATTCCTTTCTTATGCCCTAGTAGATATTTGAGCCTATTATTCATCCATTTTGGGTCATTTCTATTTGATCTAATTTCTTTATATGGGATAAACGCTCTTTGAGCAGCATGTATAGTGTTCAGAAAACTGTCATACTGATAGCTCTCTTCGTTACCCCAATCAACAGATGATAATGTGTTCTCTAAGCCCATCGTAATCTGCTAAGCGAAAATCTGGGACTGTTACTGAGTTATCGCTACTATCGTACTTCCATTCAATGCTAAATGTAATTGATTTGTGGTCGCTAGCACCCAGTTCCTCTGAAATTTCTAAATTATTAACAAGGGATTCATTGTTTCCCATAACTAAGTCAAGCAGGTTATTTCCCCTTGTAGGTTCTGTCACAAACTGCTTCAAAAAACAATCCTGAAATACTTCTAAGAAGTCGTATGATTCAAAATTCCCAGTCAAGAAATTCCAATCAACATGACTAAAGTTAAAGTCTCCTAGAATTACTACATTATCGTGCCTTGTGGCCTTAACAGTTTCCTCCTATAGTAGTTTCCCCTGGTCCCTATCTAAGTTTGGGGGACGGTATATCACTCCTAAAATCAGTTTTTCATGCCCCTCTGAAAATTCTATCCAAACAGACTCTGTATGTGTTACTTCAGACTTAATACCCGTTTTTATGCAACAGTTCAAGCGATCTCGGACATACAATGCCACCCCACCCCCCTTCCCGATACTTCTATCTACTTGGAACAGTTTAAAACCCTGAATATGACATTCCGCAGGCATGTCCCGACTCATAAGGTAGTATGTGACGATGATGGTGAGTGGAGGATTATTATAATCAAAAAGAAGCGCTAAGCTACAAGGACTATACAGCGCTGCAGGTGAGTGGAGGAGAGCACCAGCCTTTTGGGTCAACTCGTCTCTTGTGTTGTGTAGTAATACAACGGCCCAAAATGGAAACATTGAGGGCCCATTAGAAAAGCTGAGGGCCAGGTAGAAGTATTGAGGGATCATGGGGAAGGAATGTACCTAGGTTCCTGAAGAAGTTAGAACATTCATCAGTGTACTTGTAATGTATCCTTAAATCTTAAATGGGTATGTGTGTGTGAAGTAAAGTGACTCAAAAAAGAAGAAACACTTACACCATCACTCTTTCACTATCTTGCTATAGGGGCGCTGATACTATTTAAAACTGCAAATATCCCCCACCCCTCCTTCAGAGTGCAGGCACTGTACTCCCACCTCCAAGACTCAACCCCGGCTAATCGGTTTCCCTGAATTTCTTCGTAAATGTTGTCTTGCTCACACTCCAACAGCACGTCAAAAAAAAAAACACTGGCCTCCACTCTTGTCTAATACTCTCACACAGGCTTGCTTGATGTCTAAGTCCCTCGCACACGAAACCTCCTTTACCCCCTGCCTCCATTCTTTCCTAGGATGACCCCTGCTCCATTTTTCCTCCACAGACTTGCACGCCTTCCAAACCATCCTATTATATCCCATCCTCTCTATCCGAACGACCTCGACAACCCTTCAGTCCTCCGGATAAAATTTTAATAACCCTGTACTTTCTAATCTCCAAGCTACGAATTCTCTGCACAATATTCACACCACACATTGCCCTCAGCCTCCATCTTCCTCGCTACAACATTCACAACCAATTCTTCACACCCTCTTTTTGCTTCCATGGATAACGTTCTTTGTCCCCACAGGTGAGTGCACCACCCACCTTCCCCTCGTCGATTCTGTAGTTCATTTATTTATTTATTAATTTAAACAGGGATACAGGGGAAGTTTTTTTTAGATTTTCCCCAACCAAAGTGGCTAGGTTTTTTGGGGTCACCCCATACCACCTGGGGAAAGGGTTTGGGCGAGAACATAGGGATAACAAAAGGCCTGGGAAAACTGGGTTTTCCAAAAGGGGTTTTAACGGGAATTTAACATAGGGTTTATATCTACATTTCTTATCCATTTATTTTTTTGAAAAGAAAATTTTTAAAAATTTGCTTAGAAAATTTTTGGTATCTTATTTTCTTTAAATAAATATCTTGACATGTCACATATTTTTAAATTAAAAATGTTTTGCCCTCTGAAATTCCCTCAAAAAGTGGAAATTAAGCACATAGTGTTTCAAGCCCAGGGCCCAAATATGCCTGATCACAAAAATTTACTTTTTAAGGGGATATAAATCTGCTTTTGTCTCCCAAACTGTAAAAAAGTACTTTTTAACCCAAAACCCTAACCTGGCCCTAAAAACATCTAAGTTTTTGTAAACCAAGCCTAACCCTGGCATGGGAAAAAGTTTTGGGTTTGGGAAAATGGGGTTGTTGAGAGGGGAAAAACAGTCAAACCTATTTGGGGTTTTTGGAGGCTGGGTTTTTGGGGTTTAAGTTTCAAATCTAGGTTGGTTTAATACAGGGGAGTGGGAGGGGTTGGATTTGAGGGGGGGACTTTCACTTAAAAAAGTTTTTCTTGGGTGGCATTAAAAAATTTGGGTTTGGTAAAAATGTTTTGTTAGTGAAAAGAATTGAAAAGGGACCTGCCTAGAGGGGCCCAAACGGGCCCCCTGCGTTTTCCCTTTCCTTTCTTTGTTTTTTGTTTTATGTACTTGAAACCCAAACCTACCAGGCCACTCCCAATTTTAAATCAGTATTGAAACCCAAAGCCTAAGCCGGGCCACTACATCATCAGCCCGTACTTGTAACCAAGCCTAAACCTGGCCATTTCACCCATCATCAGTACTTTTAACCAACCCTAACCCTGGCCACAAACATCATCATCGGGAACTTGTAACCAAGCCAAACCGGCCCACTACCATCAGTCTGTTCACTTTGCAAGTTCCCTCCATAAACATACTTTCTCTTTCCCTGTTATCATAGGGGGTTTTAGTTTCTACTCGGGCTTCAAACACTTTCCTTTAAAAAAAATTTTTCTTAATTTACTTTTTCCCCCAAATATTATTCCTAATGCGGGACCAGTTTTTTCCAAAAGTTATTTTTTACATTCTCCTTTTTGGGTTTCTCTTCTTGGGGCTAACATTCAATTTTAAATCAAAAAGGGTAACCCAATGTGTGAGGGGGATCCATACCCCAACTGTACATTAATTCCTTTTCCCTAATTTTTGAAGTACAAAAAAAGGGCGTTAAATGCACTTCCCAAAACCCACTTGAATGCATAGCATTACGGGCGGGCCCTTAAATTAAAAAAAGATTAACAAAGGGAAAATGAAGTATTTTCATGAAAAAAAACATTTTGTAAACAGATAACAACACAAAGAGTATAACAAAAAAAATTAATGATACAATAATACAAATAATAAGATACATATATAAATTTCAATTTATGAGATACAATTATTCAGTATTTATTTATTTTGTGGGTGGTAATTTGTTTTTGAGAAGAAAACTTAATTTATAAACTTCTTTTAAAACCGAATAAAACTGCCGAAAATTTCAACTCCCAAATACCCTAAAACACATATATTTCCCTCCATATTTCCTTTCCCAATCTTTTTTTTAAACAGTACTTACACATGCAAAAACAACTATTGGACAAAAATAGTGGGAAACCCGGGAAAAAAGCAGGGAAAATTAAAAAATTTTTCACAGTAGTTTTTGCATATTGTGAAACCACTTGTTTTCTGAAATCTTATTCACTATTTATATGTGTGCCGAAAAAGGAAAAAATTGGTCATTTAGCAAAACTCTTTAAAAAATTAAGTTTTTTTCTAAAATTTTTAAATTTACTTTAAAAAGATAGTTTTTTTTCATTAATTTTAATGAAAAAAATTTTAAAAATTTTGTCCCAAAAAAATTCTTAGCCTAACCCAAGCTAAATTTTTTAGTTTAAGTTTAAAAATATTTTAAAAAAACCCAAAAAATTTTTTTTTTTTCCCCTAGGTTGAAAATTTTTTTTGAAAAAATTTTTGCATTTGGTCTCGCCCGGGGCCGCGGGGGCTTTTCCCCCCCAAACCCTTGCGGGTAAACCCAAAGGCAAAAACCGGATTTTCACATCCCTTATTGGGCAAGAAGAGATTTGTTTTAAAACCCAAAAATTTCGCTTTGTTGAAACCTATTCAGAACGACAAAACACAAAACATCAAAAAATTTTGAGAAAGTGAAAAAGGTTTTGCAACAAGACTAGTCCCAGACTAGGGGGGATTGTCCTATAAAGAAAGGTTGAGGGAAATGGGCCCCCTGACGACACGGGAGGCCAGGGGGGTTTTAAGGGGGGGACTTTTTTAACCCGAAATAAAAATACTGCGGGGGAATGGGCCCAAGGGGGAAAAAAGGAGGGGGTGTTCCGGGTTTTGGGAAACAGCCCCAAAAAGGGGTTTCAAAATTTGGAAGTTAAAAGACTCAGATGAATCAAAGGGATGTTAGGAAGTATTTCTTCGTAATAAAAAGAAAGCAGGCCGGGAATGCCTAAAAAAGTGTGTAGGGGAGGGGGGGAACCATACATATTTTAAGGCGAGGTTTTGAAAAGGGGGCTCAGGGGAGCAGGAAAAGAAAAGGGGGAAAAATTAGTAGAAATCATTTAAAAGCGGGGGCGGGGCCGGGGAGCTATGACTCAAACCCCTGCAACCACAAATAGGTGAGTCCCCATATTATATAAAATATAAAATATAAAAAATAAAAATATATATATTAAATATATTATATATTTTATAAATATTTTATATATATATTTTTTTTTTTTATTATTTTTTATCAAACTGGCCGTTCCCACCAAAGGTAGGGTGGCCCGAAAAAGAAAAACTTTAAACCATCTTTCCTCCTTTCCACTGTCTTGCCAAAAGGGGTGCTTTACACTACTTTTTTAAACTGAAAAATTTAAACCCCCACCCTCCCCTTCAAGTGCGGGCACGAAAATTTCCCAAATTCCCCAAAGGACTCAAGTCCGGCCCCCTTTTTTCCCCCGAATCCCTTCAAAAAGTTACTTTGTCACACTCCAACACACGTCAAGTTTTAAAAAAACCAATTTGTTTTAAATTCACTCCAAATAAAAAACACCTAAACGCATGCCTGCTGGATACCCAAGCCCCCCCCCCAAAAAAACCCCTTTCCCCCCTCCCCCCAAAACCCTTTCCCAAAGGCCCGACCCCCTACCCCCCCCTTTCCCCTTCATACAGACTGACCAAATTTAAAGTCATTCTGTTTGCTCCTCTTCTTCTACTTTCCCCAACCCACCTCAAAAATTTTTCCCTCAGCCCTCGGGACAAATTTTTGGAAACCCCGCACCTCCCCCTAATTTCCCCTAACAAACGAATTCCCCTGCATTATTTTCCACCACACATTCCCTCAGACATGAAAATCCCCACGGGCCCCAACCCTTCTCCTGTTTAAAAACTTTCTCCCCCATGTTTCCACCCATAAAAGAGCTTGGTTTAAAACTATACCTATACTTTCCCCTCATTTCCCTCCAAGGACAAAGTTCTTTTTTTCCACAAATTTCCAAAGGGTGCCCCCACTCCCCTTTTTTTCCCTTTCATCAATTTTTTAGATTCCCCCTCATCTTTCATAGACCCATCTGCTGACACGTCCATTTCCCAAAAATATCTGAATACTTTTCACCTCCTCCATACCCCTTTTTCTCCCCCCCAAAATTTTGATTTTCAACTTTCATCCCCTAATTTTTTGTTATCCCATAACCTTACTCTTTCCTGAAATTCACCTTTAATTTTCTTTTTTTTTGCACCCCCTCCCAAATTCACCCAAACCAAATTCTCGGCACCTTTTCTTCAAAAATTTTCCCAAGAGCACAGTGTCCATAAACAAAGGGCAGCTGTGAAAACCCCCATTTTTGTGGGGTGATTTTTAAATTTTTTTAAACTACACGCCTTTTTCCCAAAACCCCACGCATTTATTCTTTAAAACCCCCCATCTATAAATATATTAACAGGGGGTGACATCACACATCCTTGTCAAAGGGCCCTACTTTTACGGGGAAAAAATTTTCCCCTTTTTTCCTACAAACTCAAAACTTGAGCCTCACTATCCTCGTAAAAACTCTTCACTGTTTTCAGTAACCTACCCCCTACACCATACACTTGCAAACTTCTCCATTTTGCCCCCCCCCTTTCCCCCTGTCTTTGGGCCTTTTTCCCAAAAATTCTTTAAATGCAACAAAGCCTTTTTTGCCTTATCAAAATTTTATTTTCCCACTTAAAATTTTTTCACTGAAAAACACCGGGCCCACACAACCCCCCTACCTTTCCTAAAAAGGGCCTTTCCCCCCCCCCCCCCTGCTATCCTATTCTCCGTCTTCCTCTTAATTTTTTCCCAATTAAAAACTAAAACCATACACTTACCAGGTAAAACTCAAAAAATTACCCCCCTAAATTTTTGCCTCCCCTTTTTTTTCCCTCTTTGCCTTTATACAAAGGGAATAGCATCTCTCGCAATCCTTAGGTCCCTTTAAACCCTCTTCCAAAACTTTTATTAAAAAAATTGCCCCAACCCAAACCCAAAAACTTACCCCCACCTGCTTTTAAACATTTCAAATCTTTCCCCCCATCCAACCCCGGGCTCCCTTACCCCCTTTTAATTTTTTTTACTGCCTAAACAAAACTTCCCCCCCTCACAACGGGGCCTTTCTCTCCTACAAGATTTTATTCCCCCTTCCCCTTTTTAAAACGAAATAAACAGCTTCCCTATCTTATAAAAATTTTTAAACAATTCCTCAAAATATTCCCCCATCCCCCAAATACCCCTAACCCCCCTTTAAAATAACTCCCCCCTCCTATTTTTAACTGACGAACCCAATTTTTTTCCCCTAGGTTTTCCTTAAACTTTTTAATCTCACCCAAAAAAACCTTTTTCTATTTTCAACAAAATTTTTTATAAAAATTTCCCCAAATTTCTTCATTTGCTCTTTTTTTACATTGCTTCACCCCTTTTCTTAACCTCTCTCTTTTTCCCCATAAATCTTCCCTCCTTGCATCATTTTCTATTTTGGTAAAAACTTCTCATATCAATTTTTTCCCCCTTTTATTTAACTCTTTCCCTCACTTTCCACCAATCGCTCCTCTTCCCCATTGAAACCCATTTTTCCTGAAACCAACAAACTTTCCCGAACACCTAACACTACATTTTTAAACCTACCCCATTCCCCCTTTCGACCCCTTTTGCCTATGCTCTAAATTAAAGCCCATCTATTTTTCCAATAGCTTTTAAATCTTACCCTAAACTGCCTCCTTTTTATTTTTAAAAACCCTTTTCACCTCCCCTCTTCCCTGATGCTTCTATTCCCTTTTTACCCCAAATCAAAACCTTTTCCCTCCCCGTGTGGGCACAACTAAAAATGATCTGATATATTTTTTGGGCCCCTTTTAAAAAACATGTACACCCTTTAAGGGTCTACTCAACATTTTTTATCTACCAATACATAACCAAAAAAATACGGGTCATTTCGCCCTACTTTCCAAAATCGTTTTTAAAAAACTTATCCTCTTTTTCTTTAAAATTATGTTTTTAACCTAAAAACAAAACCCCCTTTCATAAAAAGTTCAAAAAAAGGGCCCTTCCCCATTATCATTTACCCGGGGCCCCCCCCCAAACTTCCCTACCAAAACCCTCTCTAAAAGTTTCTCCTTTTTTAAAACATTCGGGTTCCCCTACCAAAATTTAAATCTCTCACTTGGTTAAAAAGGCTCCTATAAAATTTCACTTAACATCTCCCAAAATCTCTTTTCTCCCCTGCTTTCCCTCCCCCTTTCCAGGTGCATACACGCTTTTTAAATTCCCCACTTTTTTCCGCATCCACCCCTTTAAATTTAATCCACATAATTTTTAAATTTACAAAATTAATATTCTCTTTTCTCCTTCCAAAAACGCATTTAAAAAATTACTGCTACCCTTCCTTTGCTCTAACTCTCTCGATACTCCGTTTTAAAAATCCCATTTATTTCCCCCACTGAAACTCTCCTCCCCCCCTTCACTTTTTTTCGCTTAGAGCCGGGACATCCAACTTTTTTCATTCAAAACCCTCAGCAACTTTCTGTTTCTTGTCATCCGCACTACACCCCACGCACTTTTAAAAAACCCCATTTTATAAATTTTTCCCTTCTTCTCTTTTTTAGAAAATGTAAAAAAACGGGGAAAAGGGGGTTTACTAGCCCATTTTTCCCCCGGCATTTTAGTCGCCCCAAATACGAAAACCAGGGTTTTTTACGGGGGAAAGATTCTTTCCCCCCCCCCCAGGGAAAATAAAAAGAAATAATATATATATATATTTTATATTTTATATAAAATATTTTAAATATAAAATATATAAAAATATATATTTTAAAAAAATTTATATATATATAAAATTATACCCTGTATTTTCAAATTTTTCGGGGTTTTTGCCTTAAAACTTTTGCATATGATATGACAGAGGGTTAGAGAGAGGGGAAGAGAGAGAGGGGAAAAGAGAGAGAGGGGGGGGAGGGAGGGAGAGAGAGAGGATAAAGAGTGAGTGATTTCTCGTGTTACTACACAAGGAAGAGTGGTGTTTTTGGCCTTTCTCAGTCGGGCCTAACTAAAACATTTCTTTCATGGAGATTTCACAACAGAAATACGGGCGAGGATAAAACAATTAAACAATAGCCCCTTAAACAAAAAATGTTGGGGTTACAAATTAAAAAAGAAATGGGAAAAAAGAAAAAAAACGCAAAAAATTTAAACCAAGAACGAGATATTTTCCTTTAGCAACAAATTTGTGGGACCCAATTTTGCTTCAAGTGCCTGGCAGGGACGTCCCTTTTAGCGGGGTTCCCTTTAAACCTCGGACCTTGGGGAGGGGCTTCCCAAAAGTCCATTGATGCACTCGAAAACTTCCCCCCAATTAAACAGACTTGGGTAATAGGTTTTTCGCGAAAATTGTGCCAAAGCGTCAGGAAATTTTTAAATTTAAAAAGCAGACCCTTTGGGTTGTAAACGTTCCTGTTGGTGAATGTACCCCAAAAAAACAATGCCCGGGCCCCCCCTTGGGCCCCCCTTTAAGCTTTTTTAAAACTTAAAAGGGTGGTTAACCGACTAAAAACGGAAATATTACCTTGGACGTTTTTCTTTTTGTATCTCTTTATTCCCAAAAAAACAATTAAAAATTTTTTTTTAAATTTTTTAAAAACCGGAAAACCCCCAAGAAATCATTTGCGTCTAAAAAAAACTGTCGTTTTTTTAAAATTTTTTTTCACTTTTTGTTTTTCCCTGGGTTATCCTAAAACTTCTGCAAAGTATGAAATTTTTTAAACTGTATTTTTTATCCCTTTGTACCTGAATTAACTTACCTAAAGTTATCCCCCAGGATGCCATCCAAAAACCCCAAATCGACTAACGCCCGGGGTTCCTACTTGCTTGCTGGGTGAACGGGACAGAAGTTTGAAAGGGAAAACCCTTTCCCCTTCCCTTAAAAAAAAAGGCCCATATATGCTGAAATTTAATCCCAAAAATGGGAATTAAATTTATTTTGAGGGGGTTTGTGCAAAGGTTTTACCGCGCGCCTTGATGTTGGGGGATTTTTGGTTTGGGTTTTTTTTAAAAACCCCAAGGGTTAAAACAAAACCGGGCCCTGGAGGGGGGAAGAGCGGGTTTTTAGGAACGGTTAATAGAGCCCTCAGCACTCCTCGCACAGTGCCCACAAAAAATAAGATTTTTTCGGTTTTTAAAATCGGGAGGGTTTTAGCTCCCCGGGTTACCCAAAAAAAAGTCATAAAGGGAAATTTTCCCTTATAGCCGTTGTTATTTTTCATCTTGCATTTAATTTAAATTTTTTAAACATGACGTATGGGAATAGAGTGGGACACCCCCCCTAGCGTGACGTGTCCCTCTTGTGCTCCCCGGTTTTTTTGGTTTGTTTTCACGGACCCCTTTAGGTGCTAAAAACTTTAATTTGGTCATCAATCCAATACGATAATCCCTTAGCGGCCTGGAAACCAATCTTGGGGGGAAAAAAATTTATATTTGGCAAAAAAAGGAAAAATTTAAAGTGTCCCACTACCCAGAGTTTACTGCCAGGGGAAAATAAAAGGGGCCTGTGTCCCGGGGTGAAAAAAAATAATAATAATTAAATTTTTGTGTAAAGAGGAAAAAAAATCTCCCTGAAAGATTGAGTAACATAGTGTATAGTGTAATTTACAGTGGCTCCCTAGTATATTGAGTTAAGGGGATTATAAAACAAGGGTGGGGGTCGACCGTTCGTCATTGTGGAGTGCCAGCGGTCCCCCGGCCTTCTTCAACACCCCAATTTTATACTTTTTTATCAATAAAAATCACAATTACTCGGTGAAAAATTTTCCAGTAGTTTCCTTCATGTGTTAGCTCAAATCACCGCCAGTAGGGAAAAAAATAAGTAAACCCCATAAATAGTTCGGATAGAATGGTCCAAACCCCTTTGGGAGGGTCCAAACCCTAGACTGGTCCGAACCCTGGACGGGTTTTCAAACGGTTTCGTTGGCACCACCTACATTTTTAATTTAAGAATATTAAAGGGGTTTGGGCCGTAGTTTTGAGTAAATCAACCATTCAAATCATTATGAAGCGTGTGTTGGGTCGGGTGGCCCAATCAAACAAAAGGGGCTTTCCACATGCATAAATTGTCATTTTTGGGGAAAATTGGGTGTCACCCCCCTTGTGCAGTTTACCCCAAGAACTAGCAAACAAGCGTTTTTAAAACGGGGAAGTTTTTTTTTGGGTATGCCCAAAAAGAGATAAATCGGTGGACTAAAAATCACAAGGGATTAAAAAAGAGGTCAACATCAAAAGCTGCTTTAATAAAAAACCCGGGAAGCTCTTTTTACAACAGAGGGGAACATAAAAAGTCCGGGCTGAAGGGTTTTCCCCTTGATACTGGCCTTTGTAGTCAAAAAACTGTAAGGCGGGGAGATGTGTCCTGGTAGTCAGTAAATGGGGGGGGGGCTGTTTAAAGTGCGTCCGGGGAGAAAATTTAAGGGGGAAAAGTGTAGGTGCTGCCCCTGGGAAAACATTTAAGGTAAAAGTTTGGAGATGCTGTCCGGGGAGCCATTTAAGGGGGGAAGGGCGGGGAGATGGTTTTGTCCGGGGAAAAGAAAAAGAAAAAGGGTGAAGCGGGGTTTTTTGTCCGGGGTAGTCGGGAATTATACCAGGAAGGAATACATAAAAATGCCCTAATGGGGGACAGGGCCCCCCTTTTGGAGGTCGGGAGTCCCCTACCCTTTGCCCAAGTGTAGTCAAAGAAAAGAAAAAAACCCAAATTTTTGCAAACTAGAAATACCGGGGGGAAATAGCAAACAAGAGACTCCACTAGCAATAGTGAGGATATATTACCAAAAAAAAAACTGGTGGGAGTTTCCCT
This sequence comes from Cherax quadricarinatus, assembly GCF_026875155.1. NCBI lineage: Eukaryota > Metazoa > Arthropoda > Malacostraca > Decapoda > Parastacidae > Cherax > Cherax quadricarinatus. The sequence continues at coordinate 17,683,258 of NC_069496.1, forward strand.
TTTTGGTGCAGGGAGGATTTGAATAAGGGCAGGGGGAAAAATGCCCAAAAAAGGGAATACAGTCACGAAACCCAAGGCAAAAAGGAAACCAAAACCTGTGCAAAATACATTTCACTCGGTATCTGCTTTGGGATTTGGGGAAAACTTGGGGAAAAAAAATGGGACGTTTCAACTATAAACCCCCCCTAAAATTTCCAACCCCTTTTGAAAACGGAAAAAGGCAAACTCCCTTCCTGTAAGGGGTTTTTTTACCCTGAACTGTGTTTAAACCCCCAGTACAGGAAAGACTGGGGCTATAAATTTAAAAATTTCCGGCAACCAAAACTAAAAGGGGGCAAAAAGATACAAAAATCCAGGCCATGGGAAAACCGGGGAGCCACGCCAAATCAAGAGGGAAGGTTTTTTAGTGCCAGGAAAGGGAAAAAAAAGGCAGGGAAAAGGGGAAATCGTACCCAAATCCGGGCATTCCCGGAGTGGAAAAACCCCCGTCGATGGCCCCCCACTCCAAAAACCAAAAAGATACAGAACTAATGCCGGGAAAAAAAACCCCCCCCCGTACCAACAAAACCCCCTTCCGATAAAATTCCTTTTTTGCAAATTCCCGGGTTTTAAAGCCAGCAACAAACAACGAAATACCTTTCATCCCGTGGACTGCTTGCAGAGGCAAAAAGGAAAAGTTCGCGGCTTTCCCCGAGACCCCCCAATAAAGGATCACTTGGGCAAAAGAAATATGAACCCAGGTTTTCAACCTATACAGATTGACAGAGTTAACAGGCAAAAAAGGGGGGGGGGGGTTTGGGTGTACATTTCAAAAAGTCATTTTTTTTAAAAGAAACCCGCTTAAAAGCCTCCCAAAAGATTAGTGGAAGTTTTAAACAGTAAAGGTCGAGAAAAAAAACCTATTTAATTTTTTTGGGTAGTTACAAAGCCTCCGGATTTCAACATCCCAGCAAATTTCCCGGAACACCTTTTTAAAAGTTGACCCCCTGCTGGGAAAAACCCTTTCCCTCCCCACCCAACTCCCGCTCCTGGGGGATTTCAACTTAAAGGGACCTTAAAAAAGGGAAAAATACAAAAAATAGGGGTTTCAGTAAACACACCCGGGGGAGCTCTATGAAAACCCCACACTCACGCGGCTTTTAAAATCTCTGCATAAAATTCAATTTAAAAAACCCGCAAAAAATAGAAAACCCTACTTTACTTTTGGGGAATACACTAGAACCCCATCTTCACAAAAAAATGAGGGTCCATAAGAAATATCACCTTTTCAAAAACAAAAAATATCAGATCACAACCTAATTTTAGGTTCAGTTTATTTATGCGCGGGCCCCAACCGACATTTTGAGAAATTTGTCACGAGGGAGCATTCACCCCAAAATTTTAAAAACAATAACAAAAACATAAAATTGGGGCCAAGTAAACCAAGTCCAACCGATATAAGCTGGGAAGATAACTAAGCAACACAGAACCCCCCCCTTTTTGCCAAAAAAGATTAACTCGGTGGCCCCTGAAAATATGACAAAGGGGTTATTCCTCTAAAAAAAGGAGGATAATGTAAAACAAAAGAGACAGGCGTCCTTTACAGGCGACGGAAAAAAAATAACAGAGCGGCCTTAAAAAATTTAATAATCTGAAAAGGTTTGGGGACACTGGTCAGAGAAAAGCAAACATCGAACTTAAGCTAAAAAAATCCTTTTGGGGTTTAGGAAACGCGGGAAGGGCTAAAAAACCCTTAAATGAAATCGAAAGGAAACCCAAAAATTTTTCTTCTCCTTGCCAATTTAAAATCGAGAACAAAGTAAATATTGGGGGCCCCCACTTAAAAAAAGAGGGTCCCACCAGATGAAAAGCAAGGAAAAATGTGTTTACTACCAAATCCCTTTTTTGACTCGGTTTTTTGCAAGCCGCTAAACCCGACTGGGTCCCAAGATCAAAATGAATTTTTTAGGGGAGGCCAAAAATTTGGGTTAACACAAGGGCCTTTTTCCGATGTTTTTCCCTGACGCCAAAAAGAAAAATTCGAAAAAGGCGATAAAAGACATGCCCATGCACTCTGCCCCAGGCCAGACTCATTTTAACCTGGTTTATCAAGAAAATGCAAGAAAACCCCTTTTCACGACCTTTTTCCATCCCATGGGAACATGGACACGGGGGGGCGTTTCCCCCCCGTTACTAAAAACAAAAAGCATAAACCCCACTCCACCCAAAAGGGGGCAAAATAAAGCAACAGCAAAGAACAAAAGACCAATACCCCTAACATCCCATAATAAAAAACTTTAAAGGTCCTAAAAAACAAGATCACCCCGCCCTCCAGAAAACCCTCCCGTTTTCACAACCCCGGGGAACATGGGTTTAGAACAGGTTTGCTCCTGTCTGTCTCAAATATTGGACCCCCAAAAACAAGGGCCTAAACAATAGAAAACAAAAAGAATGCAGATTAAAAATATACAGGGCTTGGAAAAACCTTCGACAAGTGTGACCATGGGGCGAAAAGCACCCAAAAAGCGTGTAAAGGAAAAACAGGAAAAGTCGGTTTGGGTGGATCTATAAATTTTCCCCACAACAGAAAAAAGAGAGTAGTCGTCAAAAAGAGTAAAGTCCGAGGCAGCCACGGGTGAAAAAGGGCCTTTTCCCAAGGCCCCAGTACTCGCTCCCAACTTGGGTTTCCCCATCCTTATATCCGACATAGACAAGGGTGTCCGCCACACACCGTGTCTTCCTTTGCAGATGACACCCAATCTGCATGACAGTGTTTTTCCATTTCAGACAATGGGAAAGCCCAGGCAACATCAAAACCCAAAACTTTCAGTGGGGGGCGAAAACAATATGAAATTCAAAAGATGAGAATTTTTTTTTTTAAATTTCTAAATATGGAAACATGAGGAAAATTTTAAAACTTCTCAGAGTACAAAAAAAAAATTCTGGCCACAAAATAGAGCGAAAACCCCCCAAAATCAAAAAATTGGGGGTTATCATTAAAGGATCTCACCTTCAAGGACCATAACATTGTATCAATCGCATCTGCTAGAAAAAAGACAGGATGGGTAATAAAAACCCTTTAAAACTAGGGGGGCAACCCATGATGACACCTTTAAAGGGCCCCTTGTTTATCTAGGTGGAAAATTGCTTTCCACTAACAGCACCTTTTAAAGGGAGGTGAAAAATTTCCGACCCAGAAAATGAAAAGAAACTTTCACGGCGCGCATAAAAGGGGATAAAAAAAACCTCAATTGTTGGGGCGGGTTTTAGGTTTTCCCAAAAAAACCGTATTTTCCCCGGAACGCAGGAGGGAGAGATACAAAGATTTATACACCCGGAAAAAACCAGAGGGGCTAGTACCCGAAAATTGCACACAAAAAACACTTTACTACCCAAAAACAAAAACTTGGGAGACGATTCACCATCCCCCCAATGAAAACAGGGGTTTCCTAGCACGTTAAGAGACCATACAAAAGTGTCAGGGGCCCGAGGGCTGTTTTAACTGCCTCCCAGCCACATAAGGGGGTTACCATCAGACCCCCCGGCCCCCCGGGGCTTAAAAATGGCCTGGACAAACACCTAAAGTCAGTTCCAGATCAGCCGGGGGTGTTTTCTCCCTATGTTGGTTTGCTTTCCTCCCCGCAGGGAACACCGGTTGATAGGGGTCTGAAACCAACCCGGGGCCTTGGGGCTCAACCGGGCCCCCGGGGGCGGTTTAACCCCCCAAATCTTCCCCGGTAAACTTTCCCGGATCAGATCCTTAAGTACGGAGGAAATTTTAAAATTTTCCCGACTTTTCTGGGTTTTCCCCGGGTTTTCTACACATATTGCCCGCTATGTATGATTTAAACCGTGTAACTGTATTTGTGTATACCCTGAATAAACTTAAATTATTAAGGAAAATTTTCTACATAAACCCAAGGGGCCTGGGGTTGATTTTTGGGGAAATCTCCTTAATCTCTAAAAAAAGGGTTTAAAAGAACCGGGCAAGTTGATTTAAACTAGACACATTGCAACACTTTGGGGAAATTTTTTAGTTTTGTTTAAGTTTGTTTAAAAAATGGTTTTTTATGCCCCCATAACCCCTTTCCCGTGGGCGGTTTGTCAAAAAATTACAGAGGTACATTTAATTTGGGCCAGGACTGGACTCCAAAGTTTTGATACCCGGCAAGTTAAAAAGAGGGAATTAACTCACAATTTACAAAAGGGAGTGAACTCACAATTTTAAAAGGTAAAAGGAAATCCAGGTAGGTTGGTCAAAAATCATGACAATTTTCAAAGGTATTTACAGATTACGAGGTAAAGTAATGGGGCCCGGGACTGGGCCCCCCCAAAATTGTGATAGTTGAAAAGGGAAAAAAAGGAAAGGGGCTCACACGTTAAAAGGGAAGAATTCTGTAAATGGTTACTTTTCGGGTTTTACATGGCTACAATAAAGAAAAATTAAGTGTAAGGCCAATTCACCCCTTTCCCCACCCGGGCAAAATGTAGTGAGTTTACTGGTGCAAAAATTTAAAAAATTGGGGGTTGTTGATTTACACCACACCCACAACCCCCCAAAAACACACACACACACAACACACCCACACACACCACACACCAAAAACACACACACACACACAGTCTCTTCAACAGTCCCCGTCCCAAAAAATGTGACGATTTAGAAGGGGATTGATGTAATCAGTCCCCCAGCCTGGGTCGATTTTTATTAGTCCCCCCAAAACTGGACTGTTTTTGGGGGGGCCTTCCTTTGGGGAAAAATGGAGAGGGGAAACCAAAAAGGGAAATAAGACAGCGTTTTTGTCCCTTTTTGGATTTATCATGGGTTATTTAACCGGGGGAAAATTTTTTTCCCTTTTCTTCTTCCCTTTTTCCCCTTGTTTCTCCTGCCTCCTTTCCCCGTCCTCCTTCGACAAAAACAATTTTTAAAAATTATAGAAAAAGATGTTTTCCCCGGTTTCTTTTTTCCCGAAACCAAATTTACAACTGATCACAATACCGTGGCTGAAAAAAAATTCACAAATGACTCACAATACTTGGCTGAAACAATTCCCCAACTGACCCCCCAATACTGTGGTTTAAAAAAATTTCCCCAAATGACTCACAAAACCGTGGCGAAAAAAATTTACAACGACCCCAATACCGGGCTGAAAAAATTCACAAAAAGACTCACAATACCGGGACTGAAATAAATTTACAACTGACCCCCAAAAACCGTGGGTGAAACAATCCCAACGGGCCCAAAAAACTGTTTGGGTTTAAACAATTCACAAATGGGCCCCCCAATTTTCCGTGGCTGAAACAATTTACAAAATGACCCACAGTAAACCGGGGGTGAAAAAAATTTCAAAACTGACCCACAAAACTGTGGGGAAACAATTTTCCCAAAATGCCCCCAATACCCGTGGGGTTTAAACAATTTACAATGACCCCCAGTACCCTGGCTGAAACAATTCACAACTGAAGATTTTGACACTTACGAAAAAAATGGGAATCTTTTTTTCCGGAAACGTTTAAGGGACCTAAAATGGAGGAAATAGCAAATAAAATTTTTTGGCAGTAAAAAACAAACCAAAAGGGAGCAAATGATGAAAATCACACTCACACGGCTTTTAAATCTCGCACAAAAAATTTAAATTTAAAAACCCGGGAAATAATTTGAGCCTACAGACTGGGGAATTCAAATAGACCTCATCTTCACTAACAATGAAAGATTATAAGAATTTTCAGCAAAATTTAAAAAAAAAAAAATACTCAAAATCACAAATAATTGAAGTTCAGACATGTATGCGTGGGCTCCAGAACCCACATAAAAGAGGGCTATCACGAAAGGGAAACATTCCTAAAAATTTAACTTCAATAACAAAAAAAAAGTGGGCCAAAGGGGGAAAAACCCGGGCCTAAAACCCATAAAGCTGGGAAAAAATTTTTAAGCAAAACAGACCCCAACTTTTTGCCTAAACAGATTAACTTTGGTGGGACTCGATTTTTATGCACAAGGCTTTTTTTCCTCTAAGAAAAAAAGGAGTAGATGTAAAAAAGAAAGGACCGGGGGCCCCCCTTTAAAAGGGGGAAAAGGAAAAAAAATAAAGAGCGGGTAAAAAAAGGTCAAAACATTGGGAAAAGCGAAGGGGACACTGGGAAAGAAAAAAAGCCAAACTTTGAAATTAAGCTTAAAAGGGAAACTTTAGGAGTCAAAAGGGAAACCGGGGGGAACAAAAAAGCCATAAATTGGGAAAACGAAAGAAACCCAAAGTTTTCTTCTCCTAGCCCAAAACAAAGTCGAGAACAACGCCAGTAATTTGGGGCCCCCACTTAAAAAAGATGGGTCCTTTCATCAGTTTTCGGGAAGGAAATGATGAGCTGCTCAAGTCCCCAATATGGGCTCCCGTTTTTTTTAAGCCGCTAACCCAGACTGAGGCGAAGGTTTAAAAAACATTTTTTTTTATGAGAGGAAAACCCCAAAATTTGGTTTTAAAACTTGGGCCATTTCCCTTTTTTATCCGGCGCCAAAAGACTGAACCGGCAAAAAATGACAGGGCCCCTGCACTCTGCCCCAGGGCCAGGGCTCATGGAAACCCCCGTGTTCTTTAAGAACTGGAAAAAAAAGCCCCCCCATCACGACCCTTTAACCCTCCTAGGGAGGGAGCATGAACCCCGGGGGGCGTCCCACAGTTTCTAAAAACAAAAGACATAGGGCCCCAATCCCCAAAGGGGGGTAAAACCAAAAAGCCCAAAAAACTACAGACCGTAGACAACATCCCCTGAAAAAAAATCTTTTTTAAAAGGGTTTCCCAAGAAGAAGATCAACCCCCCATCCCAGAAAAAAAATCATTACACAACCCAGGGCAAAATGGGGTTTTGAACAGGTTTGCTTTCCCGTTGTCTCAATTTTTGGATCACCAAAGCAAGGGCCCCAAATGAAATAGAAGACAAAAAGAATGCTTTGTAAAATAATACAGACTTTGCAAAAACCCTTTTTCCCCCCACAAGTGTGACCATGGCGTTTAAAAGCGCCCCAAAATGCGTGCTAAAGGAATTCAGGAAAAGTCGGTCGATTGGGGGGGGGGGGGTCTATTTAATTTTTCCCCACTAACAGAACACTAAAAGTAGTCGTCAACGAGTAAAGGCCTTTCCCAGGCAGTTTCGTGAAAAACTCTGGTTTTTTAAAAAGGGAAAAGTACTCCGGCTCCCATCTTTTTCCTCATCCTCTTTTCCGACATTTGACAAGGAAAGTCGCCCAGCACCGGTCTTCCTTTGCGATGACACCCAAAACTGCATGACAAGGGGCTTCCTTTTCAGGCACTGCAAGGGGGCCCGGGGGACATCAACCAAATCTTTTTTGTGGGGGTGCAGAAAAAAATATGAAGTTCAAACGTGAGAAATTTTCCAAATTTCTTTGATATGGTAAACACAGGGAAATTTTAAAACCCTTTATCAGATACAAAAAAAAATTTCCTGGCCCCCCAAAAAAAGAGCGAAACACCAAAAGTCAAAGACCCCGGGAGTGATCAAATTTTAAAGGGGGCCAAACCTTTTAAGGAACCCTAACTTTTTTTCAACGCATCTGCTAGAAAAATTACAGGATGGATTTAAAGAGGGAAACCTTCCCAAAAATAGGGAGGGCCAAAACCCCTTTATGGGAAAAAACTTTCCCCGGGCACTTGTTCTGTCTAAGCTGGAAAATTGTGCACACTAAAGCAACCTTTTAAGGGAGGTGAAAAATTTCTGACCTAGAAAAAAGTAAAGAAAAACCTTCACGGCGAGCCCTAAAAAGGGGGATTAAAAAAACCCAATTAATGGGAGCGCCTTGAGGGTTTTAAAAACCCGTATTTCCCCGGAACGCAGGCGGGAGAGATAACATGATTATATAAAACCTGGAAAATTCCAAAAGGGGGGAAATAAACCCAACTTTCACAAAGAAAAACCCCTCACTACGAAAGCAAAAAAACTTGGCAAAACGATTAAAAATCCCCCCAAAAAAAAAGGGAGGGGGGTCACGCACCCTTAAGAGCCATACCGTAAGTTTTCAGGGGGGCCCCAACGGGTTCCAAAAATGTCCCAGCAAAACCCTAAGGGGGGTTACCAACAAAACCCCTGGCCGTCTTCAAGCTGGGCCCCAAGGACAAGCACCTAAAAGCGGTTCCTGGGCCAGCCGGGCTGTGGCTAGTACTTGGTTTGCGGGGCCCGGCCAGCAGGGAAAAGCCCCGGTTATCGGGCTCTGATCCCAGGGGCCCCCGGTTTTCCAACCTGGCCGCGGGGGCGTTTACCCCCCCGGAAAAATCTCTCCAGGTAAACCCAGGGAAACTTTGGGTTCATCAGTCCAATACAAAGCAGAAAGGTGTAAGTAGAGGAGGGTTTTAGGGGTTTTCAAACCCTCAGCCTGGAGTCGATGTTGGGGCCCGTCCTCGATCTTGTTTGAATGACGCATAGGGGCCCTTGACGGGGGTTTTTATATACTGTAAATTAAAGGGGAGGGGGAAACGGGGGGAGGCGGTGGGGGTCATAGTGGACCATCCACTTGGGCCCAAGTAGAAACGTCGTCCAAAGGTTGGACAAGTGCTGAAAAAAAATTCCCTTTTTAAAAAAGATTTCCCAAAGATGCTGCCCGTGCTGACAGTTGTGATGAATGGTTTGAAAAAAAACCGGGAAGTTGAAGATTTTTTCGGTTTGGGCAAACCCTTTGTTTACGATTAAAAACTGACACACAATCCCGGGGTTTAAACAATTCAAACAACACCCAATAAACCTGGTTAAAAAAAATTCAAACCCAACCCACAAAACCCCTGGTTTTAAAAATTCACAAAATAACCCACAAAAACCGTGGTTTAAACAATTCACAAAAAAAACCCACAATTTCCCTGGCTGAAACAAATTCCCCAACCCCCAAAAAGTGTGAAACAATTCACAATGACCCCCCCAATTAAAACCGGGGGGTTTAAACAATTCCCCAACTAACCCACAATACCGGGCCCCGAAACAAATTTACACTGACCCCCATACCCTGGGTTTAAAAAATTCACAACTGACCCACAATACCGTGGTTGAAACAATTCACAACTGACCCACAATACCGTGGCTGAAACAATTCACAACTAACCCACAATACCGTGGTTGAAACAATTCACAACTAACCCAAAATACCGTGGTTGAAACAATTCACAACTAACCCACAATACCGTGGTTGAAACAATTCACAACTAACCCACAATACCGTGGTTGAAACAATTCACAACTAACCCACAATACCGTGGCTGAAACAATTCACAACTGACTCACAATACCGTGGTTGAAACAATTCACAACTGACCCACAATTCCGTGGCTGAAACAATTCACAACTGACCCACAATACCGTGGTTGAAACAATTCACAACTAACCCAAAATACCGTGGTTGAAACAATTCACAACTAACCCACAATACCGTGGTTGAAACAATTCACAACTAACCCAAAATACCGTGGTTGAAACAATTCACAGCTAACCCACAATACCGTGACTGAAACAATTTACAACCCACAATACCGTGCTGAAACAAATCACATCAGACCTGTGACTTGGTAATGGCCCATACCGGCCCATTACCAAGTCACAAGCGACGCTTCGGTCTTTTATTAAATGCTACTTGATAATGGTTCGAAACTGATCGAAATATCAAAGTTTTATCTCTTATTAGCGTAAGTTTACCAAAGTTTTATAACATAAAGCGTGATTAAAACGGCAGATGAAGGTAATTTAGGAGATTTCTCTCTCTCTCTCTCTCTCTCTCTCTCTGGCTCATTGACGTGAGGGCTACCGCTTTACCCCTCCCCTCCTTTCTCCATTTCCCTCTAAAATTCCCTCTCCTCGTTCCCCACCTTCCCCTTGCCACCCCCTACCTCCCACCCCTTCCACAAACTCGTAAACCCGGGCGACCTTAGTCAATAAATTCTGTCAGCATTTTATTTATCAATGGTTTTATTGGCTTTTAACTCTTTAATGCTTTCCCCTCTTTCTGTGTGTGTGTGTTGTGTGTGTGTGTGTGTGTGTGTGTGTGTGTGTGTGTGTGTGTGTGTGTGTGTGTGTGTGTGTGTCTTTCGTTTGCGATTCAACTTTTCGTTCAATTTCTGTTACGTCGTTTTAGGTATGTACCGAATTAGTTCCTGGCTGACTGACTCTTATGTGTGAATAGCGAATGAGTGGGTGGAGGGAGAGAGAGAGAGAGAGAGAGAGAGAGAGAGAGAGAGAGAGAGAGAGGGAGGGAGGGAGTGAAGGGACCGGTCAGCGAAAGAAAGTGTCAAAATATTGTCGAGTGCTAACCCCTCAAGGAAGGTTCCTTGATGTTGGTGAGGGGCTCTTGATTTAGGGAATTGGATCTGTGCTCCAGTTCCCTGAATTAAGCCTGAATGCCTTCCACACCCCCCCCCAGGCGCTGTATAATCCTCCGGGTTTAGCGCTTCCCCCTTGATTATAATAATAATGTAGAGTGCTAAAGACTGTAAGCAAGAGGAAGAGTGAGAGAGAGGGAGAGTAAGAGAGAGGAGGGAGAGAGTGACAAGGGGGGTGAAAGTGAGGCTAATTGTTTAAAGAGAGTTGGTAAAGTTGATAGAGCCTCACACCATCAGGAAACACCACTTTTTCCTCCCTGTCCTTCCTACAACACCAGTTACACAGTAAGTTGTCCCCGAGTACTTGCTGTAGGCCTTGGGACCTACCTGCAGCCCTCTGCTGAAGGTATGTGACCTGAAGTGACCTGAGTGTTGGGTTATGTACCTGTATTCTTTTGTTTCAGGTATATATCTGTTTTTACTGTTATTAAGTTTGCGAAAATGTTGCTATTGTAGTTTTTAATGTGGGTTTAACCCGTTTAACTCATAGAAGTTTAAGTTGTTGAAATGTACTGGTATTTTGTGTGTCCTTCCCGTGTATTCGGATGATTATTTCTGATCAGGATATATACACCGCGAGGCGTGTGTGCCAGTGTATACCGTATTTTCCGGCATATAAGGCGCACGACTGAAGTATCATAATGGTAACTCAGTAATTATATTTTAAAGGTAATGACCCTGATACTGGACGTGTGAGGGAAACCCAAAGCCTACCCTTGACCCTGACCTTGAGTATGTAAGGCGCAGGCTGATTTTCCAAGGGTTTTTGTGGGAAAAAGGCTCGCCTTGTATGCCGGAAAATACAGCATATGCTAAGAGTGTACTTAATCCTTATTATAGGTATTGCGGTATACTTGGCTGGTGGTTTACAGGCAATATGCAGCTTGTATAACCCTCGTGTAGTGATAGGTTTGTAAACTCCATTAATCAGTGTACTAAGAAGAGAGTTATGGTGATTGAAGGTGGATGATCATTTATGTGTGGGAGAGGATGAATGTAGAAGACTGGACGGGGACTCGAACCGTGGTAATTGCATGTTTATTTATTGACCTCTGTTCATGACAGCTTGTCTCGAGTTTATAGGTGATGTGTAGACTGTATCTGTGACACTGAGACCTGGCCAAGGACTGGGTAGCGGGGGCATTGACCCACTGAACACTCTTCAGGTAGGAAGGCAATCCCAGGGAGGCTTATGCGAGGAAATATAAGGTTTGTCAGGAAACAGGACAAGTGTTTCTTGACGCAGGTCTTAGCCTCTTCTGGCTGGTGACTTCTGGAGTACTCGTGTGTGAGTGGGATGTTGAGTGGGGTGATTAGTGGAATGTTGAGTGGGGTGTTTAGTGGGATGTTGAGTGAGGTGTTGATTGAGGTGTTGATTGGGGTGTTGATTGAGGTGTTGATTGGGTTGTTGAGTGGGATGTTGAGTGGGATGTTGAGTGGGGTGTTTAGTGGAATGTTGAGTGAGGTGTTGAGTGGGATGTTTGAGTGGGATGTTGAGTGAGGTGTTGAGTGGGATGTTGAGTGAGGTGTTGAGTGAGATGTTGAGTGGGGTGTTTAGTGGAATGTTGAGTGAGGTGTTGAGTGGGATGTTGAGTGGGGTGTTGAGTGGGATGTTGAGTGGGGTGTTGAGTGGGATGTTGAGTGGGGTGTTTAGTGGAATGTTGAGTGGGGTGTTTAGTGGAATGTTGAGTGATGTGTTGATTGAGGTTTTTGATTTGAGGTGTGGGGGGGTTGATTGGAGGTGTTGAGTGGGATGTTGAGTGGGGTGTTGAGTGGAATGTTGAGTGGAATGTTGAGTGGGTGTTTGAGTGGGGTGTTAAGTGGGATGTTGAGTGGAATATTGAGTGGGATGTTTGAGTGGGGTGTTGAGTGGGGTGTTGAGTGGGATGTTGAGTGGAATATTGAGTGGGATGTTGAGTGGGGTGTTGAGTGGGTGTTGAGTGGATGTTGAGTGGGGTGTTGAGTGGGGGTGTTGAGTGGGATGTTGAGTGGAATATTGAGTGGGGTGTTGAGTGGGGATGTTGAGGTGGGATGTTGAGTGGGGTGTTTGAGTGGATGTTGAGTGGGGTGTTGAGTGGAATGTTGAGTGAAAGGTTGAGGGGTTGGGGGAGGGTGTTGATGAGGTGTTGATGGGGTGTTGAGTGGGGATGTGGATGTTGGAGGGTGTTGAGTGGATGTTTGAGTGGATGTTGAGTGGGGTGTTTTAGTGGGGATGTTGAGTGGGATGTTGAGTGGGGTGTTGATGGGATGTTGAGTGGAATATTTGAGTGGGATGTTGAGTGGGGTGTTGAGTGGGGTGTTGAGTGGGATGTTGAGTGGGGTGTTGAGTGGGATGTTGAGTGGGATGTTGAGTGGGATGTTGAGTGCTCTGGGAGTGTTGTAGACACTTAGAAAACATATCTATCACTGATATGTTCTCGTGTTTACACTTATCTTCTTGAAACATTTTACCCTTGATGAGTTTCAAGAGTTTTTCTATTCCCGTTGCTCGGCCAGGCTTGTCTGGTGCTTGCCTGATCGACCAGACTGTTGTTGCTGGCAGTCATCTGGCCCATATATCAACAACCTGGTTGATCTGAATTGTCAGTATCAACCAAGGTTCACATCATGCTCTGCGAGTATTACTGGAAGTGTATTAATGTTGGTAGAATTACCCACAATGTATCAGATAACAGGACACAAGTGCAACTAATGTGACGTGTTATTGTGGCAACGTTTCGCTCTCCAGGAACGTTATCAAGCCGTTACAAACAGTACATGGACACAGAGGGTGTATGTAAGCTTCGACTGAGGTGTAGAGTACCATTGAGGTAGTGTAGATGAACACTGCTCCAGGTTCTCAGGGTTCTTCAAGTTTTATAAATATGGCTCGAGGTTCTTCAAGGTTCTTCTCGTTTTATAAATATTTATTTATTTGAAAGAAATGAGACTTTATTTGAAGGAAATGGAACTTTATTTGAAGGAAATGGGACTTTATTTGAAGGAAATGGGACTTTATTTGAAGCCATACCCCCGGCCGGGATTGAACCCGCGGTCAGAGAGTCTCAAAACTCCAGCCCGTCGCGTTAGCCACTAGACCAGCTAGCCACAATAAGATTCATCCAACTAGGTATATTTCTACACCATAGGAAAGTTAGCACAGGCACCTCTGTGATCACAAATGCAAGTTTTTACAGACGAATCTCCAGCTAGCGTGGCCGTGACGAACTCTAGCTCAAGTCCCTTCACTGCCGTCAACATGACTCAAGAAATCGTAGTGACACGATTGCAAATAAACCATACCCCGGCCGGGATTGAACCCGCGGTCATAGAGTCTCAAAACTCCAGCCCGTCGCGTTAGCCACGTTAGCTGGAGTTTTGAGACTCTATGACCGCAGGTTCAATCCCGGCCGGGGGTATGGTTTATTTGCAATCGTGTCATTACGATTTCTTGAGTTTTATTTGAAGGAAATAGAACTTTATTTGAAGGAAATGGGACTTTATTTGAAGGAAATGGGACTTTATTTGAAGGAAATGGGACTTTATTTGAAGGAAATGGAATTTTATTTGAAGGAAATGGGACTTTATTTGAAGGAAATGGGACTTTATTTGAAGGAAATGGAATTTTATTTGAAGGAAATGGGACTTTATTTGAAGGAAATGGGACTTTATTTGAAAGAAATGGAACTTATTTGAAGGAAATGGGACTTTATTTGAAGGAAATTAGACTTTATTTGAAGGAAATGAGACTTTATTTGAAGGAAATTGGACTTTATTTGAAGGGAATTGGACTTTATTTGAAGGAAATGGGACTTTATTTGAAGGAAATGGAACTTTATTTGAAGGAAATGGGACTTTATTTGAAGGAAATGGGACTTTATTTGAAGGAAATGGAACTTTATTTGAAGGAAATGGGACTTTATTTGAAGGAAATGGGACTTTATTTGAAGGAAATGGGACTTTATTTGAAGGAAATGGAACTTATTTGAAGGAAATGGGACTTTATTTGAAGGAAATGAGACTTTATTCGAAGGAAATGAGACTTTATTTGAAGGAAATTGAACTTTATTTGAAGGAAATGAGACTTTATTTGAAGGAAATTGGACTTTATTTGAAAGAAATAGGACTTTATTTGAAGGAAATAGGACTTTGAAGGAAATGGGACTTTATTTGAAGGAAATGGGACTTTATTTGAAGGAAATGGGACTTTATTTGAATGAAATGGGACTTTATTTGAAGGAAATAGGACTTTATTTGAAGGAAATAGGACTTTATTTGAAGGAAATAGGACTTTGAAGGAAATGGGACTTTATTTGAAGGAAATGGGACTTTGAAGGAAATTGGACTTTATATGAAGGAAATGAGACTTTATTTGAAGGAAATGAGACTTTATTTGAAGGAAATGGGACTTTATTTGAAGGAAATGGGACTTTATTTGAAAGAAATGAGACTTTATTTGAAGGAAATGGGACTTTATTTGAAGGAAATGGGTCTTTATTTGAAGGAAATGGGACTTTATTTGAAGGAAATGGGACTTTATTTGAAGGAAATAGGAGTTTATTTGAAGGAAATGGGACTTTATTTGAAGGAAATGGGACTTTATTTGAAGGAAATGGGACTTTATTTGAAGGAAATGGGACTTTATTTGAAGGAAATGGGACTTTATTTGAAGGAATTGGGACTTTATTTGAAGGAAATGGGACTTTATTTGAAGGAAATGGGACTTTATTTGAAGGAAATGGGACTTTATTTGAAGGAAATAGGAGTTTATTTGAAGGAAATGGGACTTTATTTGAAGGAAATGCGACTTTATTTGAAGGAAATGGACTTTATTTGAAGGAATTGGGACTTTACTTGAAGGAAATGGGACTTTATTTGAAGGAAATGGGACCTTATTTGAAGGAAATGGGACTTTATTTGAAGGAAATGGGACTTTATTTGAAGGAAATGGGACTTTATTTGAAGGAAATTTGACTTCATTTGAAGGAATTGGGACTTTATTTGAAAGAAATAGGAGTTTATTTGAAGGAAATGGGACTATTTGAAGGAAATGGGACATTATTTGAAGGAAATGGGACTTTATTTGAAGGACATAGGACTTTATTTGAAGGAAATGGGACTTTGAAGGAAATGGGACTTTATTTGAAGGAAATGGGACTTTGAAGGAAATGGGACTTTGAAGGAAATGGGACTTTATTTGAAGTAAATAGGACTTTATTTGAAGGAAATGGGACTTTGAAGGAAATGGGACTTTATTTGAAGGACATAGGACTTTATTTGAAGGAAATGGGACTTTGAAGGAAATGGGACTTTATTTGAAGGACATAGGACTTTATTTGAAGGAAATGGGACTTTGAAGGAAATGGGACTGTTTGAAGGTAATGGGACTTTATTTGAAGGAAAATGGACTTTATTTGAAGGAAATAGGACTTTATTTGAAGGAAATAGGACTTTGAAGGAAATGGGACTTTATTTGAAGGAAATGGGACTTTGAAGGAAATAGGACTTTATTTGAAGGGAATGGGACTTTATTTGAATGAAATGGGACTTTATTTGAAGGAAATTGGACTTTACTTGAAGGAAATAGGACTTTGAAGGAAATAGGACTTTATTTGAAGGAAATGGGACTTTATTTGAAGGAAATAGGACTTTGAAGGAAATGGGACTTTATTTGAATGAAATGGGACTTTATTTGAAGGAAATTGGACTTATTTGAAGGAATAGGACTTTATTTGAAGGAAATAGGACTTTGAAGGAATGGGACTTTATTTGAAGGAAATGGGACTTTGAAGGAAATTGGACTTTATTTGAAGGAAATGAGACTTTATTTGAAGGAAATGGGACTTTATTTGAAGGAAATGGGACTTTATTTGAAGGAAATGGGACTTTATTTGAAGGAAATTGGACTTTATTTGAAAGAAATGAGACTTTATTTGAAGGAAATGGGACTTTATTTGAAGGAAATGGGACTTTATTTGAAAGAAATGAGACTTTATTTGAAGGAAATGGGACTTTATTTGAAGGAAATGGGACTTTATTTGAAGGAAATGGATCTTTATTTCAAGGAAATGGACTTTATTTGAAGGAAATGGGACTTTATTTGAAGGACATAGGACTTTATTTGAAGGAAATGGGACTTTGAAGGAAATGGGACTGTTTGAAGGTAATGGGACTTTATTTGAAGGAAAATGGACTTTATTTGAAGGAAATAGGACTTTAGTTGAAGGAAATAGGACTTTGAAGGAAATGGGACTTTATTTGAAGGAAATGGGACTTTGAAGGAAATAGGACTTTATTTGAAGGGAATGGGACTTTATTTGAATGAAATGGGACTTTATTTGAAGGAAATTGGACTTTACTGAAGGAAATAGGACTTTGAAGGAAATAGGACTTTATTGAAGAAATGGACTTTATTTGAAGGAAATAGGACTTTGAAGGAAATGGGACTTTATTTGAATGAAATGGGACTTTATTTGAAGGAAATTGGACTTTATTTGAAGGAAATGGACTTTATTTGAAGAAATGGACTTTGAAGGAAATGGGACTTTATTTTAAGGAAATGGGATTTGAAGGAAATGGACTTTATTTTGAAGAAATGGGACTTTATTTGAAGGAAATAGGGATTTATTTGAAGGAAATGGGACTTTATTTGAAGGAAATGGGACTTTATTTGAAGGAAATGGGACTTTATTTGAAGGAAATGGGACTTTATTTGAAGGAAATGGGACTTTATTTGAAGGAATTGGGACTTTATTTGAAGGAAATGGGACTTTGAAGGAAATAGGACTTTATTTGAAGGGAATGGGACTTTATTTGAATGAAATGGGACTTTATTTGAAGGAAATGGACTTTTTGAAGGAAATAGGACTTTATTTGAAGGGAATGGGACTTTATTTGAATGAAATGGGACTTTATTTGAAGAATTGGACTTTACTTAAGGGAAAAAGGACTTTGAAGGAAATAGACTTTATTTGAAAGGAATGGGACTTATTTGAAGGAAAAAAGGACTTTGAAGGAATGGGACTTTATTTGAAGGAAATGAGACTTTATTTGAAGGAAATGGGACTTATTTGAAGGAAATGGGACTTTATTTGAAAGAAATGAGACTTTATTTGAAGGAAATGGGACTTTATTTGAAGGAAATGGGTCTTTATTTGAAGGAAATGGGACTTTAATTTGAAGGAAATGGGACTTTATTTGAAGGAAATAGGAGTTTATTTGAAGGAAATGGGACTTTATTTGAAGAAATGGGAAATTTTTTTGAAGGAAATGGGACTTTATTGAAGGAAATGGGACTTTATTTGAAGGAAATGGGACTTATTTGAAGGAATTGGGACTTTATTTGAAGGAAATGGGAATTTTATTTGAAGGAAATGGGACTTTATTTGAAGGAAATGGGACTTTATTTGAAGGAAATAGGAGTTTTTATTTGAAGGAAATGGGACTTTATTTGAAGGAAAAAGCGACTTTATTTGAAGGAAATGGACTTTATTTGAAGGGAAATTGGGACTTTACTTTAAGGAAATGGGACTTTATTTGAAGGAAATGGGACCTTATTTGAAGGAAATGGGACTTTATTGAAGGAAATGGGACTTATTTGAAGGAAATGGGACTTTTTTGAAGGAAATTTGACTTCATTTGAAGGAATTGGGATTTATTTGAAAGAAATAGGAGTTTATTTGAAGGAAATGGACTATTTGAAGGAAATGGGACATTATTTTAAAGGGAAAAGGGACTTTATTTGAAGGACATAGGACTTTATTTGAAGGAAATGGGACTTTGAAGGAAATGGGACTTTATTTGAAGGAAATGGGACTTTGAAGGAAATGGGACTTTGAAGGAAATGGGACTTTATTTGAAGTAAATAGGACTTTATTTGAAGGAAATGGGACTTTGAAGGAAATTGGGACTTTATTGAAGGACATAGGACTTTATTTGAAGGAAATGGGACTTTTAAGGAAATGGGACTTTATTTGAAGGACATAGGACTTTATTTTAAGGAATGGGACTTTGAAGGAAATGGACTGTTTGAAGGTAATGGGACTTTATTTTGAAGGAAAATGGGGCTTTATTTTAAGGAAATAGGACTTTATTTGAAGGAAATAGGACTTTGAAGGAAATGGGACTTTATTTGAAGGAAATGGGACTTTGAAGGAAATAGGACTTTATTTGAAGGGAATGGGACTTTATTTGAATGAAATGGGACTTTATTTGAAGGAAATTGGACTTTACTTGAAGGAAATAGGACTTTGAAGGAAATAGGACTTTATTTGAAAGAAATGGGACTTTATTTGAAGGAAATAGGACTTTGAAGGAAATGGGACTTTATTTGAATGAAATGGGACTTTATTTGAAGGAAATTGGACTTTATTTGAAGGAAATAGGACTTTATTTGAAGGAAATAGGACTTTGAAGGAAATGGGACTTTATTTGAAGGAAATGGGACTTTGAAGGAAATTGGACTTTATTTGAAGGAAATGAGACTTTATTTGAAGGAAATGAGACTTTATTTGAAGGAAATGGGACTTTATTTGAAGGAAATGGGACTTTATTTGAAGGAAATTGGACTTTATTTGAAAGAAATGAGACTTTATTTGAAGGAAATGGGACTTTATTTGAAGGAAATGGGACTTTATTTGAAAGAAATGAGACTTTATTTGAAGGAAATGGGACTTTATTTGAAGGAAATGGGACTTTATTTGAAGGAAATGGATCTATATTTCAAGGAAATGGACTTTATTTGAAGGAAATGGGACTTTATTTGAAGGAAATGGGACTTTGAAGGAAATGGGACTTTATTTGAAAGACATAGGACTTTATTTGAAGGAAATGGGACTTTGAAGGAAATGGGACTTTATTTGAAGGAAATGGGTCTTTATTTGAAGGAAATAGAACTTTATTTGATGTAATCCAGTTTAATCCAAGGAAGGCAACTCCATTTCCTCGGATCAGAGAGCCTTTGGTGGGGATGTAATCCAGTTTTATTCAAGGAAGGTAACTCCATTTCCTCGGATCAGAGAGCCTTTGGGGGGATGTAATCCAGTTTAATCCAAGGAAGGTAACTCCATTTCCTCGGATCAGAGAGCCTTTGGGGGGGATGTAATCCGGTTTAATCCAAGGAAGGTAACTCCATTTCCTCGGATCAGAGAGCCTTTGGGGGGGATGTAATCCAGTTTAATCCAAGGAAGGTAACTCCATTTCCTCGGATCAGAGAGCCTTTGGGGGGATGTAATCCAGTTTAATCCAAGGAAGGTAACTCCATTTCCTCGGATCAGAGAGCCTTTGGGGGGGGGATTTAATCCAGTTTAATCCAAGGAAGGTAACTCCATTTCCTCGGATCAGAGAGCCTTTGGGGGGATGTAATCCGGTTTAATCCAAGGAAGGTAACTCCATTTCCTCGGATCAGAGAGTCTTTGGGGGGATGTAATCCAGTTTGATCCAAGGAAGGTAACTCCATTTCCTCGGATCAGAGAGCCTTTGGGGGGATGTAATCCGGTTTAATCCAAGGAAGGTAACTCCATTTCCTCGGATCAGAGAGCCTTTGGGGGGGATGTAATCCAGTTTAATCCAAGGAAGGTAACTCCATTTCCTCGGATCAGAGAGCCTTTGGGGGGGATGTAATCCAGTTTAATCCAAGGAAGGTAACTCCATTTCCTCGGATCAGAGAGCCTTTGGGGGGGATGTAATCGGTTTAATCCAAGGAAGGTAACTCCATTTCCTCGGATCAGAGAGCCTTTGGGGGGGATGTAATCCGGTTTAATCCAAGGAAGGTAACTCCATTTCCTCGGATCAGAGAGCCTTTGGGGGGGATGTAATCCGGTTTAATCCAAGGAAGGTAACTCCATTTCCTCGGATCAGAGAGCCTTTGGGGGGGATGTAATCCGGTTTAATCCAAGGAAGGTAACTCCATTTCCTCGGATCAGAGAGCCTTTGGTAGGGATGTAATCCAGTTTAATCCAAGGAAGGTAACTCCATTTCCTCGGATCAGAGAGCCTTTGGGGGGGATGTAATCCGGTTTAATCCAAGGAATGTAACTCCATTTCCTCGGATCAGAGAGCCTTTTGGGGGGGATGTAATCCAGTTTAATCCAAGGAAGGTAACTCCATTTCCTCGGATCAGAGAGCCTTTGGGGGTGTAATCCGGTTTAATCCAAGGAAGGTAACTCCGTTTCCTCGGATCAGAGAGCCTTTGGGGGGGATGTAATCCGGTTTAATCCAAGGAAGGTAACTCCATTTCCTCGGATCAGAGAGTCTTTGGGGGGGATGTAATCCGGTTTAATCCAAGGAAGGTAACTCCATTTCCTCGGATCAGAGAGCCTTTGGGGGGGGATGTAATCCGGTTTAATCCAAGGAAGGTAACTCCATTTCCTCGGATCAGAGAGACTTTGGGGGGGATGTAATCCAGTTTAATCCAAGGAAGGTAACTCCATTTCCTCGGATCAGAGAGCCTTTTGGGGGGATGTAATTCAATTTAATCCAAGGAAGGTAACTCCATTTCCTCGGATCAGAGAGCCTTTGGGGGGATGTAATCCAGTTTAATCCAAGGAAGGTAACTCCATTTCCTCGGATCAGAGAGCCTTTGGGGGGGGGATGTAATTCGGTTTAATCCAAGGAAGGTAACTCCATTTCCTCGGATCAGAGAGCCTTTGGGGGGATGTAATCCGGTTTAATCCAAGGAAGGTAACTCCATTTCCTCGGATCAGAGAGCCTTTGGGGGGGATGTAATCCAGTTTAATCCAAGGAAGGTAACTCCAGTTCCTCGGATCAGAGAGCCTTTGGGGGGGATGTAATCCAGTTTAATCCAAGGAAGGTAACTCCATTTCCTCGGATCAGTGAGCCTTTGGGGGGTATGTAATCCAGTTTAATCCAAGGAAGGTAACTCCATTTCCTCGGATCACAGAGCCTTTGGGGGGTGATGTAATCCGGTTTAATCCAAGGAAGGTAACTCCATTTCCTCGGATCAGAGAGCCTTTGGGGGGGTTGTAATCCGGTTTAATCCAAGGAAGGTAACTCCATTTCCTCGGATCAGAGAGCCTTTCGGGGGGGATGTAATCCGGTTTAATCCAAGGAAGGTAACTCCATTTCCTCGGATCAGAGAGCCTTTCGGGGGGATGTAATCCGTTTAATCCAAGGAAGGTAACTCCATTTCCTCGGATCAGAGAGCCTTTCGGGGGGGATGTAATCCGGTTTAATCCAAGGAAGGTAACTCCATTTCCTCGGATCAGAGAGCCTTTCGGGAGGGATGTAATCCGTTTAATCCAAGGAAGGTAACTCCATTTCCTCGGATCAGAGAGCCTTTGGGGGGGTTGTAATCCGGTTTAATCCAAGGAAGGTAACTCCATTTCCTCGGATCAGAGAGCCTTTGGGGGGGATGTAATCCAGTTTAATCCAAGGAAGGTAACTCCATTTCCTCGGATCAGAGAGCCTTTTGGGGGGATGTAATCCGGTTTAATCCAAGGAAGGTAACTCCATTTCCTCGGATCAGAGAGCCTTTCCGGGGAGATGTAATCCGGTTTAATCCAAGGGAGGTAACTCCATTTCCTCGGATCAGAGAGCCTTTCGGGGGGATGTAATCCGTTTAATCCAAGGAAGGTAACTCCATTTCCTCGGATCAGAGAGCCTTTCGGGGGGATGTAATCCGGTTTAATCCAAGGAAGGTAACTCCATTTCCTCGGATCAGAGAGCCTTTCGGGGGGATGTAATCCGGTTTAATCCAAGGAAGGTAACTCCATTTCCTCGGATCAGAGAGCCTTTCGGGGGGATGTAATCCGGTTTAATCCAAGGAAGGTAACTCCATTTCCTCGGATCAGAGAGCCTTTCGGGGGGGATGTAATCCAGTTTAATCCAAGGAAGGTAACTTCATTTCCTCGGATCAGAGAGCCTTCGATAACATCAAAATTACTATTGCAAACTCTGGGATAATTTTTACAGTTTTATGCAAATTAGTGTAGCGGATACTCTCACATTTTATCACAATACAGTTTTGTTAATAAAATGCTAACTTATACAATTACTCTATAAATTGACGTAACCCAAAAAAATACACTATTGTATTTTTTTGTGCCTCGTTGTTCACACTGTCACTTGTATTACTACTAATACTGTTACTTGTGTTACTACTAATACTGTTACTTGTGTTACTACTAATACTGTTACTTGTATTACTACTAATACTGTTACTTGTGTTACTACTAATACTGTTACTTGTATTACTACTAATACTGTTACTTGTGTTACTACTAATACTGTTACTTGTATTACTACTAATACTGTTACTTGTGTTACTACTAATACTGTTACTTGTATTACTACTAATACTGTTACTTGTGTTACTACTAATACTGTTACTTGTATTACTACTAATACTGTTACTTGTGTTACTACTAATACTGTTACTTGTATTACTACTAATACTGTTACTTGTGTTACTACTAATACTGTTACTTGTATTACTACTAATACTGTTACTTGTGTTACTACTAATACTGTTACTTGTATTACTACTAATACTGTTACTTGTATTACTACTAATACTGTTACTTGTATTACTACTAATACTGTTACTTGTATTACTACTAATACTGTTACTTGTATTACTACTAATACTGTTACTTGTATTACTACTAATACTGTTACTTGTATTACTACTAATACTGTTACTTGTATTACTACTAATCATCGACACCATGCCTAACCCTTCTAGGGTAGGGTAGGTGCCTGAGCCCGAGCCTTTAGCTCATAAGACTGTCATTCCCATTTGCTCCCTTGGGGCGGGGATGGCAGACCAGAGAGGCCTAGCTTGTGGCTAGGCCTGGGGACAGTTGGTCCCAAAGATGAGGAGGTACTTGTGCCTCCTCCCATGGGAGACTTAGGTCTCAGACACTCCCTAAAGAGGGAGCCAAGGCCGGGCCACCACTTGGAAAAGGCCCGGGCCGGGAGAATACCGGCAAATATTTAATAATAGTAATTACTACTAATACTGTTACTTGTATTACTACTAATACTGTTCTCAGTAGTAGTAACGTAGTAACCAGTTACCAGTAACCAGTGTCCGTTGACTCACGACCAACCGTCTTGAGTCACGGTCTTTCATATTGTGCTGAGTTGACACTATTCAAAACACCCACTACAGGGTACTGGCCAGCGGCTAGGCAGTTTTTACACGAGTGAGCAAGGAGATAGGTACGGCTGGCAAGAGCTCTGTTCACATAACAGCAATTATACGTAAAACAGCCTACGTGAGTATTTCTACCCTAATCCACGTATACGAACTCCCACATGATAAATGGTGTGCAGCGGTGTGGAGCGTGGATTTACGTTTTTAAGGGTAATTCAAGGCGTTTGAAGGCTGTTTGTGTGAGTAGCGCCAGGGTCAAAGGTGATTCTCCAGCCACCAGCTCTACCCTCCGGCACCACCAGCCAAGCCTGACTCCCCTCACAGCTTTCATCCTGCAAGCCTGTTGCAGCCGTTTCAAGCTTCCTGGCTTAGTTCGTGTGCTAATTGCTTCAATCTCCGAGGGGTTGACCCGGATTTTGCAATTAAGCCAGTCAGTAAGCCAGACTGTGGAAGTGAACGCCAGTCAGCCTATCATCCAGCCTGTCTCCTGTCATCCAACTGCTCCTCCGTGCTTTGTGCATCGTTTACAAAGTCTTCCAGTCATCCATTCTCGTGGGGTAAGCCAGTCAGCCAACCCAGCTTCTAACCCAGCTGAGGGAGAGAAGTAAGCCACGCAGTAAGAAGTAAGCCACGTTCCTCTCAAGTATTGTGTATATCGCTTTGTGCTTCCTGTTGGATGCTAAGAGTGGTTTTTACCATTCCTGTGGCATAGAGTGGGTTATTAAGCCACCGTGGGTGAGTGGGGTGCGCGGCAGACCCCCAGCGTCCCCCCCCCCCACCACCCCTCTCTCCCACCACCCGGGGTGCGCGGCAGTACCCCAGCGAGAGTCACACCCCCCACTCTCTCCCACCAGCCATCCACTCATCTACCTGTGGTTGTTTGCACCCTTGTACCGGGTCCTAGTACTGTTTTGGCTCACATAATTGGTCAAGAGATTGTAGCTGGTGCCAACGAGATAAAGCCAGTTATGTGAGTTCGCCTAGAACGCACATTTCTTCACGACAACAGTGTGTGGGTGTGGGAGGAAACACCGCCCGCCCACAGGACAATATCTTCACCTCATCACCCCGTCACCGCCCGTCTACTACTCTCCACTTCAGTAGGGGGATACTCTCACCTTTTTATCACAATACAGTTTTTGTTAAAAAAAAGGGCTAACTTTTAAAAATTACTTTTAAAAATTTGACTTTAAAACCCAAAAAAAAAAACACTTTTGGGTATTTTTTTTGCCTCGTTTTCACACTGTCCTTGTATTACTACTAATTAACTTTTTTTACTATTATTTATTTTAACTAAATACTGTTACTTGTATTATACTAATCCCTTTTTGTTTATCTTTGTTTTTTATTACTATTTAATACTGTTTTTTTGAAATTTACTAAATAAAACTGTTCCTTGTTTTAATACTAAAAAATGTTACTTGTATTAAACAAAACTGTTATTTTTTTTACTACAAAAAATGTTTACTTGTATTACTACTAAAAATGTTATTTTTATTACTCCTAATACTTTTTACTTTTTATTACTCCCTTAAAAATGTTATTTGGTATTATTTAAAAACTTTTTACTTGTATTACTACAAATTTAAAACTTTTTATTGTATTACAAACAAATTTACTTTTAAATTGTTTTACTCCCTAAATACTTTTAAACTTGTTTTACTACTAAACTGTTACTTGTATTACTACAAAATTCCCGGGTTCCCTTGTATTAAACTAAAACTGTTACTTGTTTTACCAAAAATACTTTTACTTGTATTACTACTAAAAACTGTTACTTTTTTTAAAACCAAAAAATTATTTTATTTTAAATTACTACAAATACTTTTTATTTGTATTACTAAAATACTTTTTCCCCTGTTTTAAAACTTCAATACTTTAAATTTTTATTCCCACTAATACTTTTTCCCTTGTATTACTACTAATACTTTTAACTTGTTTTTCACAAAATATGTTACTTGTATTACTACAAAATCCCTTTTATTTGGGGTATTATACTAATACTTTTTTACTTGTTTTTATACAAATACTGTTACTTGTATTATTTACTAATACTGTTACCTTGTTTTACTAAAAATTTACTTTACTTGTATTCCCAACTAAACTGTTATTTGTATTACAAACTAATACTGTTATTTGGTATTACTACTAATACTGTTCCCTTTTTAAAATTACTAATACTGTTACTTGATTACTACAAATACTTTTTACTTGTATTAAAATAATCGGGTTATTTGTTTTAAATACTAATACTGTTACTTGTATTATTTACTAAAAACTTTTAAATGTATTACTACTAATACTGGCCGGGAAGTATAACTAATACGTTATTTTGTATTATTTCTAATACTGTTATTTGTATTACTACTAATACTGTTATTGTTTAAACTACTAATACTGTTCCCTTGTATTACTCAATAATTTAAACCTTGAAATTAATACAAATTACTTTTACTTGAATTCCCTACTAATATGTTACTTGTTTTAAACTACTAATACTGAATTGTTTTAAACTACTAAAAATGTTACTTGTATTACTACTAATACGTTACTTGTTTTATTTATTTAAAACTTTTAAAATTGTATTAACTAAATATGTTATTGAAATTAAATACTAATACTGTTACTTGTATTACTACAATCCCCCTTTTAAATTGTATTACTATTTAAATACTGTTTTTTTGTATTACTACTAATCCCTGTTACTTGTATTACTACTAAAAAACTTTTAAATTTGTATTACTATAATACTGTTCCCTTGTTTACTACAAATTTCTTTTTATTTTGGTATTATTACTAATACTGTTACTTGTTTTAAACTACAAAATACTGTTATTTGGAATTATAAATTATTATTATTTTTAAATTACTGGTATTACTACTAATAGGGTTTAAACGGGTATTATTTACAAAATATTATTACTGGTTAACTACACAAATTTTTACTGGTTTACTACAATTTTAAATTACTGGTATTACTACTAATATTATTACGGGGGGGGTTTTATTACTATAATTTTATTATGGTTTTTACTACAAATTATTATTCCGGGTTATATTACTAAAAATTATTTAAATGGTTTTTCTTTTAATATTTTTTTCGGGTTATTACTACTAAAATTTTTAAATGGTTTATCCCTAATATTATTCGGGGTATTCCCTACTAATTTTAAATTACTGGAAATTACTACCTAATATTTTTACTGGTCTTCCTACTAATATTATTCCCTGGTTTATTCCTACTAATTTATTATTGGTTTTAAACAAAATTTTTTTAACGGGTATTACAACTAATATTTTTAAATGGCCCCTTTTAATTCCGGGTTTTACTCCCTCTTTTAAAATTACTGGAAATTACTACTAATATTATTACGGGTTTATTACTACTAATATTTTTCGGGTATTTACTATTTAAAAAAAAATTCCTGGAAATTACAAATTTAAAAATTTTTACTTTTTAATTAACCTACTAATATTTTTTCGGTTTACCCCTAATATTTTACTGGTTTACTACAATATTATTATGGTTTTTTTTACAAAAATAATTTAAATTCTGGTATTATTTAATATTATTCCTGGTTTTATTTACTAATATTTTTTCTGGTATTCAAACAAATAATTTTATTTGGTTTTAACTACTAATTTTATTTATTTGGTTTTATTTACAAATTTTTAAATTAAACTGGTATTACAAACAAATATTATTACGGGGTTCTTACTACTAATATTATTACGGGTTTCTTTTCCAAAACTTTCCACTTTTTTTTTAAACCTGGATTAACTACAAATTATTTTTTATTACTAAAACTACTTTTATTACTCCCATCCTGTTGTAACAAAACCTCATCAGAAATTACTACCTAAAAATACTTCCCTACTTTAAATTTTAAAAACCCTGCTTCTCCCGGGCTACTACACAAATAAAACTACGCTCTATTACCCACCACACTGTATATACCCCCCACTTACTGCTACTATACTACCACCTTTTACTATTCCCCCCTGCTACAAACCACCCACCCACTACTGTTTAACTCTCCCCACCCAACTGCAAATTTCCCCACCCCCTACTCCCTACAACTACCCCCCCCTTTCCTGCTACTACTAACCACCATTTATGCTACTACTACTACCACCACTACTGCTACTACAACCACCACTACTGCTACAAACTCCCTCCCACCATTACTACTACTGAACTACCACCCCCCATATGCCAACTACCACCACTACGCTACTACTACCCCCCACTACTGCTACTACAACCCCCAAATCTGCTACTACTCCCCACCCCCCCCCTCAAATTTTACTACCACCACTACTCCCTTAACAAAAACCCCACCATTTACTGTACAAATACTCCCAAACTACTACTACACCCCCAAATTTACTGCCTACCCCCCCCCCACTACTATACCCCCCAAAAGGGTTTATTTACTTCCCCCACTATCTACTACTAACCCCCCCTATTTGCTACTACAAACCCAACCACTCACTACACTACCCACCAAAAGTACTACTACACTGCACTACTCCAAACCCCACACTCCCCAATTTTTTACTATCAAAAACTCCCTGAATCTACTACCACCCCCACCTACCTACTACCCCCCCCACAAAACCATCCCCTACTACTACTAAAACCACCCCCACTACAACTACATACTCCCCCCCTACTCTACTACTATACCACCCCCTTTACTACCCCCACCACTACTGCTCCTTTTACAATACTACTACTACTACTACCCCCACCATTACTACTATACATTGTTTTTTATACCCCCACTTACGGGGACAAACTACCACCCACTACTCCCACCATAATACATACTCCCCTTTCCCCCAACCACTTTTTACTCTCCACCACAAACCTGCCAATACTACCCCCACAATACTACCATTTAACTCTACTACTACTACTACCACACAAACTACCCCCCCACCCATATTTACTACTACTCCCAAACCACTCCCTATACTCTACCACCACTACTACAAACTACTACACTACAAATACTAAAACTACCCCCACTACTACTACTCCCATCCACTTACTATACTACTAAAACCCCCAATA
>NC_069496.1:17719815-17839815 GCF_026875155.1 Cherax quadricarinatus
AAAGACCTCGTTGTTTGGACCCCTAACCCCCCATCGCCTGGGAGAGTTGCTTGATCCCTTGCTGATCCCCAAAACTTTCGGCTTTTTAAGGATTCAGAGTGTGTCATATTCGTTGGGTTGTCAAAAGAGGGTGCGCACCTCAAGAAGTAGGCGAGTCTTGGCAGAGTAAGACACCTTGTGAGGAGATACAGGGCATTAAGATTCCTTATTCTCTCCTCCATTCTCTTCAGGTCATTCAGTTTGTCCTTGAGGACTGTGTCGATGGCCTGATAACCCAGTGGTGCTTCCACGAGGGTGCTCTTAAATGGAGTGGTAGTAGAGACTTCAGGGAGGTTTGTTCGCACAGCTCTGATTATTTCCTGGTTCGTTGTGATGATTTCACATTTAGAGGGATTGAGGATGAGTCCCAAGTCTTATCCCTGTGTCTTTACCAGCTGTAGGTCCTCTAACAGGGACTCTTTAGTACCTGCCAGAGTGCCATCATCCAGGTACCAGATGTTAAGAAGAGAAGTGGAGCGACTGGTTCACCATGCTCAACATCCTCTGATAAGGGAATTTCATGTTTGCCGATATATATATTATATATATATATATATATATATATATATATATATATATATATATATATATATATATATATATATATATATATATATATATATATTAATATTATATACACTCACAGACTGGATCAAGGTAAATTTTTGATATTTTATACAAGGCTTTGAAATAAGCAGTGGGTTTGATCCGAGGTAAGAGAATTCAGAGCTGTGTCAGCAGTTCAACATATAAATTCCATCACAATATTCACGTCACGGGGAAATGTTTTTTCAGATCCACATTACAATATTTTGTATCAAAAAGTTCACATTTGCAAGTGACAAAAATATTTTTGTCACTTACACATATGGAGTGTAAACAAGAATGTGTGTGTTTACCTACTGTGTTTGTCACTGTGTTTGTAAACCGTATTTACATAGTGTTTCTCTCAGTGTATATTACACTGAGAAGTGTCTCTCAACCTGTATACATTGATAGGTACGCATCTTTCACTGGTGTGTGTGGGGTGTGTGTGTGGGGTGTGTGTGGTGTTTTGTGTGTGTGTGTGTGTGTGTGTGTTGTGTGTGTGTGTGTGGTGTTGTGGGTTTTGTGTGTGTGTGTGTAGGTGTGTGTGTGTGTGTGTGGTGTGTGTGTGTAGTGTGTGTGTGGTTGTTGTGTGTGTGTGTAGTGTGTGTGTGTGTGGTAGTGTGTGTGTGTGTGGGATGTGTGTGTGTGTGTGTGTATGTGGGGTTGTGTGTGTTGTGTGTGTGTGTGTGGTGGGTGTGTGTGGGGGTGTGTGTGTGTGTGTGTGTGGGGTGTGTGTGTTGTGTGTGTGTGTGTGTGTTTTGGTGTGGTGAGTGTGTGTGTGTGGTGTGTTTGTGTGTGTGTTGTGTGTGTGTGTGTGTGTTGTGTGTGTGTGTGGTGTGTAGTGTGTGTGTAGGTGTGTGTGTGGTGGGGGTTGTGGTGTGTGTGTGTGTGTTGGTTTTGTGTGTGGTGGGGGTGTGTGTGTGGGTGTATGTTTTGGGGTGGGGTTGTTGTGTTGTGGTGTGTGTGTGTGTGGTGGTGTGTGGGGGGGGGTGGTAGGGGTTTTGTGTGTGTTGTGGGGGTGTTGTGTTTTGTGGGTTTTGGTGGGGTTGTGGGTGGGTGGGGGTTTGGGGGTGGTTGGGGGTGTGGTTTGGGGGGGGGTGGGGGTGGTGGGTGTGTGTTTGTGTGTGTGGGGTGGTGTGGTTGTGTGTGTGTTTGTGTGTGTGTGTTGTGTATGGGTGTGTGTTGTTTTTTGGTGTGTGTGTGTGTGTGTGGGGTGGGTGTTGGGTTTTAGTTTTGGTGGGGTGGTGTGTGTGGGGTGTGTTTATGTGTGTGTGTGTTGTGTGTTGGTTGGGTTTTGGTGTGTGTGGTGTATGTGTAGTGTTTTGGTATGTGGGGTTGTTTTGCGGTTTTGGTGTGCGTGTGGGGTGTGTGTGGTGTGTTGTGGTGTGTGAAAGTGTGTGTTTTGGTGTGTAGTTGAGTGTGTAGGGGTTGTGTGCGTGTGTGTGTGTGGTGTGTGGTGTGTGGGGCGTGTTGTTGTTTTGTTTTGTGGTGCGGGGGTGTGGGGGATGGTAGGGGTTGGTGTATGTGGGGTGTGGTGTGCGGTTTTGTGTGGTTGTGGGGTGTGTTTGTGGTGGGTGGTAATGTTTTTGTGTGCGTTGTGCGTGTGGGGTGGGGTTTGTGTGGGGTGTGCGGGTGCGTGTGTTGGGGTTTGTGGTGTTGTGGGGCTGTAGTTGTGTGTGTGTGTGTGTGGGTGTGTGTGTGTGTGTGCGTGTTGTGGTGTGTTGTGTGTGTGCGTGGTTGTGTGTGTGGGGTGTGTGTGTGGGTGTTGTTGGGGTGTGTGTTGTGTGCTTTGTTTGTGTGTTTGTGTGGGGGTCGTGTGTGGGGTGCGTTGTGTGTGGGGTGTGTGTGTGTTGTGGGGGGCGTGTGTTTTGTGCGTGGGGTGCGTGTGTGTGTGTGTTGTGGGGTGGTGGTGTGTTTTTGGGGTGTGGTTGGTTTGGGGTTTTGGTGGGGGTGTGTGTGTGGTGGGTGTGGGGTTTTTTGTGTGGGGTTTTGTGTGCGTGTGCGTGTGTGTGTCGTGGTGTGTTGTGTGGGGGGCCCGTTGTGTTTGTGTTTTGTTTTGTGTGTGTGGTGTGTGGGGGGGGGTGTGTGCGCGGTGGTGTTTGTGTGCTGTGTGTTGTGCTTTGTGTGTGTGGTGCGTGTTTTTGGGGTGTTGTACTCCCCAAATTTGAACTCCCCAAATTTGTGGTTGCAGGGGGCGGGGACTCAGCTCCGGCCCCGCCCCCTTTCACTGATCGCTACGGACCCTCTCTCTCTCTGCTTCCTGAGTTTTGTCATCCCTCTTCTTAAAACTATGTAGGGTTTCCCCCTGCCTCCACTACTTCACTTGCTGGGCCTATTCCACTTGCTGAAAACTCTATGAGGGAAGAAATACTTCCAAAAGTCCCGGTGCTCGTCTGATCTTCGCTTCCAGTTGTGCCCCCTTTCCCGTGTCCCCTCCCCGGGAACCCTATCTCTGCCCAAACCTTGTCTTTTTCCCCGCAAAATCTTGTATGTCGTTATAAATTCCCCCCCTACCCTTCTGCCCTCCAGTGTCGTCAGTCCGATTTCCCTTTAAACCTTTTTCTCGACCTTTCCCCCGAGCTTGGGACTAGCCTTGTTGCAAACCTTTTTACTTTCTCTAACTTCTTTTACGTGCTTTACCCGGGGGGGGTTCCAGAAAGGGTGGGTGGGATAAATCCAGTATGGGCCCGTAGTTTTGGGGGTGTACGGGGGGGGTTTTGTTGTGCGTGTTGTGGGGTGCGCCCTGTGTGTGTGTGTGTGGGGGTGTGTGTGTGTGTGTTTTGCTGTGCGTGTGTGTGTGGGGCGCCGTGCGGGGTGCGTGCGTGTGCTTCAATGTATTTTTTCTCCCTTTAAAAAGTTTGCATGGGTTTAATTTACACTCCCCGTAATCCTCTAAACTTTTTTTTTCCCACTGTTTTAAATTTATTGATGGGACTCCAGAAAGGGCGATCGTGCCTTTCTTCAAACTGGTATGATGTTTTTCTTTACCCACCTGTTCATCCACTGCCCCTCATCTGCATCCGCCACTGAAAAAAAGCTTTTTAAACAGAAAAGAAAGTGCTTAGGGATCCCAATTTTACTCTTCCTAACATTAGTAGGTATTGGTATAATATTTTTTCAAATTTGGAGGTCTGGTCACAGGGCCGGGCCCCGGGGAAACCCTGCCTTTGGCTATACCCTTAAAAAAACCATCCCCCTGGTCCCTTTTTATATCAATTCTAATCTATTCCAAAACCCCCCAAAATCTACCCTTTAAAATTTCCCCTTGCCAATCCCAAAAACTATTTTCCCCATGCTGCTCTTTTTCCATCAGGGCGGTGCATGGGGTAAAAAGCGGAAGGGATTGGGATGGCAAACAGGGGGGGCCGGGGTGGTCTTTAAAACCCTTCGGCTTTAGATGGACCTGAGCCAATTTAAAAAGTGACCAATAAAGACCCTTTTCCCAAAAAAACGAAAAAAATTCCCAAACCCTGAACCCCCTCGTGTTCGATATTAAAATATTTTATATAATTATATATATATAATATATAAATATATATATATATATATATAATTTAAATTTTAATGTCGTGCTGATTAGGTAAAACTTGCTTTTTTGGCTTAAATGGAACACTCGTTTCCGAATAAGACCCAAACGAAAATTTTTTGGTATGCAATTTAAATTTTGCTTAAAAAACAAATTTTGAACCTAAAGAAAAAAAAAGTAAATTTTATTTTTGTTTGTTTATTAATAAAAATTTTTGTAAACTTAAAATTAAAAAAATATTTATTTTATTAGGAAAATTAAATTTCACTTGTTTTTAAAAGGTCCCGGGTTTAAATTTTTTTTAAGGTTCTTTTGGGACAAAATTTTTAATTTTTTTTTTAACATTTAAAAGAAAAAAAATAAAATTTCTTTTAAAACGTATAAGAGAAAATTTTAGAAAAAGGGCAAAATTTTAAAAAGGTTGTACTAATTGACCCCAATTTTTTCCCAACGGGAAAGACTGTAAGGGAATATACTACCTCCAATTTTTTCGGATCAAAATCATGGGGTAAAATTTAATGAAAAACGTGATGAAGGGGGGGATTAAAAAAGGGGAAGGGAAATCAGAGAATTTTTAAAGTAAAATGATAATTATTAAAAAGAAGGCTGATAAGGGGAAAACGCTTAACTCGGGAGGGGGGGGTGAATGCCCTGGGGGAATGGGGGGAAAATCAGTTTTTACCGAGGGAAAGGGAGGATAGCTCCATTTCCCCTTTATGGTAAAATTCCAAAAGGAGGGAAATTTCGTAATTTAAGCCTCGCACGCGCCCCTTAATTGAAGATAAAAATTTTTCTCTATTAATATCCCCTGTTAATTACCCATCAATATTATGCCAAAAAAATTTTTTTTAAAATTTTTTTCATGATACATTATTTCCCTAATTTTTTTTTAGGTTTGCCCATGGGGGCGGGGGAGGACACCGCTAAACAGGGGGCATCAAAACGGGGAATTTGGGAAAAAGATTTTGAGGCCTGTTGTTTACAGGTATTTTTGTTTTAAATTTTTAAAAGACCCTGGGGCCCGTATCTTCCCCCCCGGCCGGGGTTGACTAGCCCCCAACCCTGAAGAGAAAAAAAAAACCATTCCCCCGGGTTTTTGGGGTTGAACCCTCGGGCAAGTCGTAAGACTCCAGAGCGGGCGCGTTATCCACTGGGCCAGAGGATAACGCGTTGCTCTGGAGTTTTATGACTCTCTGACCGCGGGTTCAAGCCCCCACCCGTGGTATAGTTTGTTTGCAATCGCGTCACTACGATTTCGTGAGTCTGCAGAGAAAATATATTGCAAGCAGGAAGATTTACCTGCCATCTAACGAGTACTTGCGACATAAAGCGGAGAGTAGCAGTCCTGTTAGAGTGAAAAATATCTGCCGAGATTTCATTTCACACAAATGACAGAGGGAAGCATTTCCCTGTATAGTTATCTGTCAATTTACTACTTGTGTTGAGATAAGGTATGGTAATACCTGTGTTTTACACTAATATAACAGGAGGAGGGTAGTACCTCCCTGGATGATTGTTGTCTACCAACCTACCGTGTTTTCCGCATATGACAGACAGGTAGTACCTTCCTGGATTCATTTTAATTTTCAATGGGTGGAGGGGAAAGCCAGTGGAAGGCTTCGTTCAGATGACCAAAAGCTCCTGTGTCAGACCATCATATTACAAAGACCCGAGTCTTAGATAAATCTTAACTAGCCTAACCTCTCTGGATGGTTGCTGTCTACCAACCTACTACCTGTGTTTCACACACTTGACAGAAGGATAGACACTTAGCCTGCTATATGCAGTGTGTGTGTGTGTGTGTTGGGGGGAGGGGAGAGTACACTGAGAGTTCTCTCATAACATATATTCTAACGTTAAAATTTATTTCCCATTAAGTGTTTATACGGTTGTTAATAGCATTGGGGAAAACATGCATTCTTAATGACCTTCCAGTAGTAGATTGACTTAACGATTGACTAACGTCATGAGATGTATTTTAGATGTCAGTGAGAAATATTTAGAAGTGAAAAATGAGCACTAGTGATAAATGGGGTGAATTGTGATGTGATACGTTAAGTTAGATGTGATTAAATGCCTTCCAGTTTTATGTGATAACATGCCTCCCAGTATTATGTCAGTCGTCAGTGGTCAGTCGTCACGTGGGGCCCAAGACCCTGAGCTGCTTTGGGGATTAGTGTTGGACGGTTACAAAGCATGGCTTGCTTCTGCAGTGTTTTAAAAATTGAGGTTGGAGAGTTGAAGGAGGAGGTCTTGCTTCTCCAGGAGGAGATTAGGAGGCTGAAGGCCACCTCAATGGGTCTGGGAGAGAGTGTGAGGTGGCTGGAGTTTGTGGGAATGAGGCTTCAAGTGAGGTGCAGTCTGTCTCTCGCTGTGAGGAGGCTGTAGTTGGGGAGGTAGCAACGGCTACCAGCATTGAGGTGCATCCAGCAACTGCTACAAGTGGCGAGGGTTCACATAATGGAAGGCGCATCAGAGTAAGGAAAGTTAAGAGTGAAGATCTAAAGGTAGGAAATCGCTTTTTCTGTTCTTCAGGATGAATGTACTTCAGTGGCCAGTGAAGGTAAGGGTACTACTGCCCCTTTAATGGAGGTAAGCGCATTCTTGGGGTTGGTGACTCTCAGGAAAAGATATATTGCCCGGGTGCTTTTTGTAATAGGAATAAAAAGATGAAGATAGAGTGTGCTTCCCTGGAGCTGGTTTTGGGGGACATTGTCAACAGGCTGGATAATATCATGTCAGGTAAGGGGAACAAGCCCATTATCTGCCCTCAGTGCTGGTGGAAATGATATTGGGAAGGGTAGGAGAGAAGAGCTGCTAATAAGTACAGGTCAGCTATAGATTTCATTAAGTCTAAGGGGGATCCCAATCATTTTGTAGCATCTGCCTAGAAGGGGAGTAGGAAATGAATGGTTGTCTAGGGCAATTGGTGTAAATTGCTGGCTAGACAGATACTGCAAGGAACTGCAATCCCATTCATTGACAACTGGAACAACTTTATGGCAAACATGATATGTATGCAAGGGATGGGGTACATCTCTCTGGGGCGGGGGTGGTGGGGGGGGGGTAGCCTTGAACTGATGAGAAGGATTGGTGGGAAACCAAGATTAAACGGGGTTGGAAAATAAGTATGGGTTGCTGGAAAACAAGCAGGGCAAAAAAAGGGGGAAACAGAAATAGTTAAGGCATTAAAAGCAGATTAAGTAAATAAAGACAATTTAATTTCAGGTCAGGAAACAAAGGGGGAAAGCTATAACAGGGACTGGCTCCCTTAAGGTAAACCTTAATTAATACAGGTTAAAAAATTTTTAAATGAAGGGTAAAGGGAAAGGGGGAAGTAGCAGTGAAGAAAAATAAATTTTGTGTTAACAAGATTAAAATTTAAAAGAAGGAGAATGTCTGGGGTTTACATCAGGGGCCAAAAAATTCACATTTGGGGTAACAGGAAATGAGGGAGTGCAGAAAATTTCAGGGACAAAAATTGGGGGGTTAAACAAAAATTAATTGAAAGGAAGTCACCATAGAAATTGGGGTTTTGGGGGTTAGAGTTCAGCTTTCGAAGCCAGGATTTTTTAAAAACAATTTGGGGGGACAGACCCAAACTAGGGGAAATAACCTCCTTGACTTGGTTCTTGCCAGTAGGGAAACACAAATTTAAAATAATCTTGAGGTTAATAAATGAGCTTGGGAAGTGATCACAAATCACTCAGTTTTTAATATATCTTTGGAATTCCCCCTAATAATGGCAATCAAGTCTCCGTCCCGACTTTCGCTTGGCTGATTTCATGGGACTGAAAAATTACTTAGGTGGGCTGAACTGGAATGACCTGACTAAGGTCAGGTAGGTGGTGATGGTTGCCGATATGATGCTTCCAGGGCATAGTTCTAGCTGCTCAGTCAAATTATGTTCCAAATAGGGAAATCAGATCAAACAAAAATGATCCTAAATGGATGAACAATAGATTAAAATATCTGATTGGTCAAAGAGAGGCATAATAGGCAAATCAAAAGGGGAGAAGGGGCAATTGAAAAATCGATATATTCAGTTAAAGAGAGAAATAAAAAAGGGAATTAGAAAAGCAAAAAGAGATTATGAGGTTAAAGTTGCAAGAGAATCGAAAAAAAAACCCCAAAAGGATTCTTTCAGGTATACAAAAGGGTAAGATCAGGGACAAGATAGGCCCACTCAAAAGTTCCTCGGTCAGCTCACTGACAGTGATAAGGAAATGTGTAAAATTTTTTTAACACATACTTCCTCTCAGTTTTACACAGGAGGATACCAGCGATATTCCAGTAATGATAAATTTTTGTAGAACAGGACGATAATAAACTGTGCACATTAGGGTCACAAGTGACATGGTCCTTAGCAAATAGTAAATTAAAACCTAACAAATCCCCAGGCCCTGATGAACTGTATGCAAGGGTTCTAAGGAATGTAAAGAGGAGCTTAGCACCCCTTTGGCAAAATCTTTTCAACATATCACTACAAACTGGCATGGTGCCAGATAAGTGGAAAATGGCAAATGTGATACCTATTTTCAAAACAGGTGACAGGTCCTTAGCTTCGAACTATAGCCCAAAAAGCCTAACCTCCATAGTGGGAAAATTTATGGAATCAATAATTGCCGAGGCAGTTCGTAGCCACCTTGAAAAGCATAAATTAATCAACGAATCTCAGCAGGGTTTACAAAGGGGCGTTCCTGCCTTACGAATTTATTAACTTTTTTCACTAAGGTATTTGAGGAGGGTAGATCATGGTAATGAATATGATATTGTGTATATGGACTTCAGTAAGGCTTTGACAGGGTCCCACATCAGAGACTTTGAGGAAAATTAAAGCACATGGAATAGGAGGAAAAATTTTTTTTCCTGGATAGAGGCATGGTTGACAAATAGGCAGCAGAGAGTTTGCATAAATGGGGAGAAATCAGAGTGGGGAAGTGTCACGAGCGGTGTTCCACAGGGGTCAGTGTTGGGCCCCCTGCTGTTCACAATCTACATAAACGACATAGATGAGGGCATAAAGAGCGACATCGGCAAGTTTGCCGATGACACCAAAATAGGCCGTCGAATTCATTCTGACGGGGACATTCAAAACACTCCAGGAAGATTTGAATAGACTGATGCAGTGGTCGGAGAAGTGGCAGATGCAGTTTAATATAGACAAATGCAAAGTTCTAAATGTTGGACAGGACAATAACCATGCCACATATAAACTAAATAATGTAGTCTTAATATTACGGTTTGCGAAAAAGATTTAGGATTCTGGTTAGCAGTAATCTGAAACCAAGACAACAGTGCATAAAGTGTTTCGCAATAAGCTAATAGAACCTTGGCTTCATATCAAGAAGCATAAATAATAGGAGTCCTCAGGTTTTTCTTCAACTCTATACATCCTTGGTTAGGCCTCATTTAGATTATACTGCACATTTTTTGGTTCCGTATTACAGAATGGATATAAATTCTCTGGAAAATGAAACAAAGGAGGAGGGACAAAGTTGATCCCTTTGTATCAGAAACCTTCCCTATGAGGATAGACTAAGGGCCCTGAAACTGCACTCTCTAGAAAGACGTAGAATTGGGGGGGATATGATTGAGGTGTATAAATGGAAGACGGGAATAAATAAAGGGGATGTAAATAGTGTGCTGAAAATATCTATCCTAGACAGGACTCGCACAATTGGTTTTAAGTTGGAAAAATTCAGATTCGGGAAGGATATAGGAAAGTACTGGTTTGGAAATAGAGTTGTGGATGAGTGGAACAAACTCCCAAGTACCGTTATAGAGGCCAGAACGTTGTGTAGCTTTAAAAATAGGTTGGATAAATACATGAGTAGATGTGGGTGGGTGTGAGTTAGACCTGATAGCTTTGTGCCTTTCCAAGGTCCCGGTTTGGTGCCTTTCTTAAGCCAATGTGACCGGGCCTGACTAGGTTGGGTTTTTGCATTTTTGCTTAAACCCCCCGGAAAAAGGAGATTTTGGGAAAACTGCCTCCCATGGGCATGGCCTTCCATTTTGTTCACCCCCCGTTTTAAATGTTCCTTATTTTTATAACATGCCTTCCAGTATATGTGATAACATGCCTTCCAGTATTATGTGATAACATGCCCCCCAAATATTATTGATAACATGCCTTCCAGTATTATGTGATAACATGCCTCCCAGTATTATGTGATAACATGCCTTCCAGTATTATGTGATAACATGCCTTCCAGTATTATGTGTTTTAACATGCCTTCCAAAGTATTATGTGATGAAAACATGCTTCCAGTATTTGTAAATTAACATCCTTTCCAGTATTAGTGGTTTAACATCCCTCCAGTATTATGTGATACACTTCCATATTATGTGATAACACCATCCCCAGTATTATGTGATTTACATCCCTGGCATTATTTTTGATAATTCATACCTGGCATATTATGTGATGATTTACATGCATGGCAGTATTGTGTGATGATTTACATACCTGGCAGTATTATGTGATGATTCACATACCTGGCAGTATTATGTGATGATTCACATACCTGGCAAAAATTATGTGATGATTTCACATACCTGGCATTTTTGTTATAGGGTATTATGTGATGATTCACATGGGAAAAATTGGCAGTATTATGTGATGATTCACATACCTGGCAGTATTATGTGATGATTCACATGCATGGCAGTATTATGTGATGATTCACATACCTGGCAGTATTATGTGATGATTCACATACCTGGCAGTATTATGTGATGATTCACATACCTGGCAGTATAAACCGAGACATGTTATAATTAAGTACCTTAATGACCTTCTAAACCTTACTGTGATATGCGTTATTACCATATAAAAAATTATACATATACTACGTTAAATATATCAAAATTAATATGACAGTATTCCAGATAAAAAAAATTAATTAACATATAATATTTTGGCTCAAAAAATTACATAATGAAAAAAATATTTTGAAAATGGGACACTAAAGGCATCATTTTTTTCCCTTTATACAGATCAGTTTTACAAGTCAAGAGCTGTTATCCAACGTCAGTTTATTTTAAAGCCCAGCCCTATGTTACACTACTACCCCCAGGATGCCACCCATACCAGTCCACTAACACCTAGGTACCTACTTACTGCTAGGTGAACAGTGACAGCAAGTGTAAAGCGACTTAATACCCAGGTACCTACTTACTGCTAGGTGAACAGTGACAGCAAGTGTACGGCGACTTAACACCCAGGTACCTACTTACTGCTAGGTGAACAGTGACAGCAAGTGTAAGGTGACTAGCACCCAGGTACCTACTTACTGCTGTGTGAACAGGGACAGCAGGTGCAAGGTGGTTTTTCCCCACGTTTCCACTCGGCCAGTTCCATTACTGCAACTGCAGATAAGCAACTGCAGCTGATAGTAACTGTAACTCTGCTGGAGAGAAACCTTTGATGTTGTCGTAGCTACTGTACTTATAGTGGAATATTTAACATCCTCATCACTTTACAAAAGTCTCCTAGTACAAGGCTGACACATTTCATTACCTCATGTAAGTAACCCATCCTGTGTGTGATGGAATATGACAAGGAAACATAGCTAGATTTTGTTCCAAAAAATGTAACTATCATATAGAATACTATAGCAATACACTGCTGGTGTTACCACAATGTAACTATCATATAAAATAGTGCACCACACCACCCCCATGCTTTGTCTTCTACAATTGTTTCAACTTCATATAAAATATGCAGCAACACACTGCTGGTGTTCCCACAATGTAACTATCATATACAATAGTGCAGCAACACACTGCTGGTGTTCCCACAATGTAACTGTCATATACAATAGTGTAGCAACACACTGCTGGTGTTCCCACAATGTAACTGTCATAAGAATAGTGAGCAACACACTGCTGGTTTTTCCCACAATGTAACTATCATATAAATAGTGAGCAACACACTGCTGGGGTTCCACAATGTAACTATCATATAAATAGTGAGCAACACACTTGTGTTCCACAATGTAACTTATAAGAATAGTGAGCAACACACTGCTGTGTTCCCACAATGTAAAATATCATAACAATAGTGTAGCAACACACTGCTGGGGTTTCCCACAATGTACTATCATATAAATAGTGTAGGAACACACTGCTGGGTGTTCCCACAATGTAACTATCATATAAATTGTGTAGCAACACACTGCTGGTGTTCCCACAAAGTAACTATCATATAGAATAGTGAGCAACACACTGCTGGTGTTTCCCCCAATGTAAATATCATATGAATAGTGTAGCAACACACTGCTGGGTTCCCACAATGTAACTATCAAAATAGAATAGTGTTGCAACACACGTGTGACAAATTTCACACATTGTATGACAACCACACGTGGTTTACAAATTTAAAACATATACATATTACACACAGTGCTTGCTTACACACGGCTGCATTACAAAACACAACCATGCTTTTCCCACAGTCTGCATTACAAAGTGATGCAACCACTGTGTTACATTAAAACCATATGAAATTACAAAACAGTGCTTGATTCACAAGTTTTATGAATTTCACACAGTGCTTGCCCTCACAAGTGACTGCATTACAAAGTGCAGCAACACACTGCTTGTTTCCCACAATGTAACATTACAAAGTGTAGACAAACACAGTGCTGGTTCCAAAGTTTTCATGAAATTACAAAACAGTGCTTGTTCCACATGTACTGTCATAAAATGCTTGACAACACACGTGGTGACAATTAATCAACAGGAAAATTACAACCCCATGCTTGTTACCCACAATGTAATGAACATTACAAAACAGGGTTTGACAAATTTAAACACATATTGAAATTACAACATGGTGTTCCACAAGTTTTCATGAAATTACAAAACAGTGCTTGACAAAAACCAATTATGACAACACACGTTTTAAAATTAACACATCAGAATACAACACACAGTGTTGACATGTAACACATATGAAATTACACACATGCTGGGTTTCCCCCAATGTAATGTCATTTCAAAACACCAGTGGGTTTACAAATTTAACACATATGAATATTTCAACACATGCTGACAAATTAACCCCAAAAGTGTATGACAACACACTGCTGGTTTCCCACAATGAATGAATACAAAGTGTAGAACCCTTCCCACAAGTTTTATGAAATTACAAAACATGCTTGACAAATTAAAACAACAGGATAATTACAACACAGTGCATGTTCCCACAATGTAATGAACAATATTACACACACCGGGGCCCCAAAGAACTTAACAAGTGTAGACATTTACAAAACACCAGTGGCAAGACCTTTTCCCACAGTGCATGAAATTACAACACATGCATTACCACAAGTTTTCTTGAAAGTTACAAACATGCTTGACATTAACACATCAGAATTTTACAAAACATGCTGGGTTCACACAATGTAATTGACAAAAAATTTAACAACTCGTGTTTAAAAATTACACAAGATAGTGATGACATTACACACAGTGATGACAATTTCACACAGTGATGACATTACACACAGTGCATGACATTACACACAGTGCTTGACATTACACACAGTGTATGACATTACACACAGTGCATGACATTACACACAGTGCATGACATTACACACAGTGCATGACATTACCCCACAGTGCTTGACATTACCCCCCACAGTGCTTGACATTACACACAGTGCATGACATTACACACATGCATGACATTTACACACAGTGATGACATTTTCACACAGTGATGACATTAAACACAAGTGTGACATTACACACAGTGCATGACATTACACACAGTGCATGACATTACACACAGTGCTGACATTACACACAGTGCTTGACATTACACACAGTGCATGACATTACACACAGTGCATGACATTACACACAGTGCTTGACATTACACACAGTGCTGACCATTTACAACACACAGTGCATGACATTACACACAGTGTATGACATTACACACAGTGTATGACATTACACACAGTGTATGACATTACACACAGTGTATGACATTACACACAGTGCTTGACATTAAACAAAGGAGAATTACCAATATAAAAAAAAATACCCAGTGCACATAACAAGTTTCAGAAAGGAAATTAAACGTTTGAATTAAAATGTAGCAAACCCGGGTTTTTCCGGGTTTTTAAATTTTGTTTTGTGAAAACCAGTTATAATTCCAAAGTGTGACAGTTGTGATTTTCAGGGGAAAAAAAGGGCCTCCCTGACACGGTTTGGTTGTTTGTGTAATGTTTTTTGGCTTTGTGGGAAAACATGTTTTAATCTGTTGTTTTGTTGATTTTGTCAGGAAACAATGTCTCCTGACACCGGGCTTGTTGATTGTGTTGCATTTGCCAGGAAACAATGTCTCCTGACACCGGTCTTGTTGATTGTGTTGCATTTGCCCGGGAAAAAAAGTCTCCTGACACCGGTCTTGTTGATTGTGTTGCATTTGCAGGAAACAATGTCTCCTGACATTGATCTTTTGTGGGGGGTGGTGTCTCCCGACACTTTTGGGTTCTTGATGGTGTTTTTCGCTCCTGACAATGGTCCCTTTGGGGGGTACAAGAATGGTGTACAATACCCACAAGATGAAAAAAGACACATGCGCAATATCTAGGTATCTTTATGTTACCCAAGTAATAAACTTTTATAATCCTTTTACTCATGTACGAATTAATTGCTCTTCCATATTGTATCATTTTTGTTACTACTACTACCACTACCACTATGAACATCGAAATGTTACCTCACTAGTATTACACCTCACTCTGAGCCTTTATATACCCTCTGTGTCCATGTATTGTTTTTTAATGGCTTGATAAAGCTCCTGGAGAGCGAAACGTTGCCACAATAAATGTCACATTAGTTTTCACTTGTGTCCTTTTACTTTACATATTGTCGGTAATTCTACCAACTTTTTTACAATCTTTATTGTTAACGTTCGCCATCCAGTGGCTTATCAATATGAATTCCAGGACATAATTTTTAAAAACAGTAGAACTATATACAGAAGATGAGGTAATCAGTCCCTCAGCCTTGGGCTTAGTGTGAACCGCACCGTAGTAGTGAAGACAAAAGGAGCACAGGCAAGGAGGCTGTCGCTTATATACTAACGCCAAGTTTGGGAAAAGGGGCGTGTAGCAGACGAGGGCATCCCGCCTCCCAGTGACTATAAACCCCTTTTCTGCTTCACGTCCCCATCCACGACGCCTATATAAGCGCCAGTCTTCTTGCCCTTTTCTCCAGATTCTCCTCCACCACGATGCTGTGAACATTTAAATCCAAGACTGAGGGACTCATTACCTGGAGTTTACCTAGAGAGAGTTCCGGGGGTCAACGCCCCCGCGGCCCGGTCTGTGACCAGGCCTCCTGGTGGATCAGAGCCTGAAACAACCAGGCTGTTGCTGCTGGCTGCACGCCAAACTAACGTAAAGAGCCACAGCCCGGCTATCAGGAAAATGACTTTAGTGCTTGTCCAGTGCCAGCTTGAAGACTGCCAGGGGTCTGTTGGTAATCCCCCTTATGTGTGCTGGGAGGGCAGTTGAAACAGTCTCGGGCCCCTGACACTTATTTGTATGGTCTTAACGTGCTATGACACCCTGCTTTTCATTGGGGGGATGGTGCATCGTCTGCCAAGTCTTTTGCTTTCGTAGTGAGTGATTTTCGTGTGCAAGTTCGCTACTAGTCCCTCTAGGATTTTCCAGGTGTATATAATCATGTATCTCTCCCTCCTGCGTTCCAGGGAATACAGGTTTAGGAACCTCAAGCGCTCCCAGTAATTGAGGTGTTTTATCTCCGTTATGCGCGCCGTGAAAGTTCTCTGTACATTTTCTAGGTCGGCAATTTCACCTGCCTTGAAAGGTGCTGTTAGTGTGCAGCAATATTCCAGCCTAGATAGAACAAGTGACCTGAAGAGTGTCATCATGGGCTTGGCCTCCCTAGTTTTGAAGGTTCTCATTATCCATCCTGTCATTTTTCTAGCAGATGCAATTGATACAATGTTATGGTCCTTGAAGGTGAGATCCTCCGACATGATCACTCCCAGGTCTTTGACGTTGGTGTTTAGCTCTATTTTGTGGCCAGAATTTGTTTTGTACTCTGATGAAGATTTAATTTCCTCATGTTTACCATATCTGAGTAATTGAAATTTCTCATCGTTGAACTTCATATTGTTTTCTGCAGCCCACTGAAAGATTTGGTTGATGTCCGCCGGGAGCTTTGCAGTGTCTGCAATGGAAGACACTGTCACGCAGATTCGGGTGTCATCTGCAAAGGAAG
Organism: Cherax quadricarinatus; assembly: GCF_026875155.1. NCBI lineage: Eukaryota > Metazoa > Arthropoda > Malacostraca > Decapoda > Parastacidae > Cherax > Cherax quadricarinatus. Next base: position 17,736,245 of record NC_069496.1, read on the forward strand.
ACACGGTGCTGTGGCTGACATCCTTGTCTATGTCGGATATGAGGATGAGGAACAAGATGGGAGCGAGTACTGTGCCTTGTGGAACAGAGCTTTTCACCGTAGCTGCCTCGGACTTTACTCTGTTGACGACTACTCTCTGTGTTCTGTTAGTGAGGAAATTATAGATCCATCGACCGACTTTTCCTGTTATTCCTTTAGCACGCATTTTGTGCGCTATTACGCCATGGTCACACTTGTCGAAGGCTTTTGCAAAGTCTGTATATATTACATCTGCATTCTTTTTGTCTTCTAGTGCATTTAGGACCTTGTCGTAGTGATCCAAATGTTGAGACAAACAGGAGCGACCTGTTCTAAACCCATGTTGCCCTGGGTTGTGTAACTGATGGGTTTCTAGATGGGTGGTGATCTTGCTTCTTAGGACCCTTTCAAAGATTTTTATGATATGGGATGTTAGTGCTATTGGTCTGTAGTTTTTTTGTTTTGCTTTACTGCCCCCTTTGTGGAGTGGGGCTATGTCTGTTGTTTTTAGTAACTGTGGGACGACCCCCGTGTCCATGCTCCCTCTCCATAGGATGGAAAAGGCTCGTGATAGGGGCTTCTTGCAGTTCTTGTTTGAACACAGAGTTCCATGAGTCTGGCCCTGGGGCAGAGTGCAGGGGCATGTCATTTTTTCGCCTGTTCGAAGTCATTTGGCGTCAGGATAACATCGGATAGGCTTGTGTTAATCAAATTTTGTGGCTCTCTCATAAAAAAATTTAAATTTTGATCTTCGACTCTCAGTCTGGTTAGCGGCTTGCTAAAAACTGAGTCATATTGGGACTTGAGTACTCACTCATTTCCTTGCTGTCATCTGTGTAGGACCCATCTTGTTTAAGTGGGGGCCCAATACTGGACGTTGTTCTCGACTTTGATTTGGCATAGGAGAAGAAATACTTTGGGTTTCCTTCGATTTTCATTTATGGCTTTTAGTTCTTCCCGCGATTCCGACTCCTAAAGGATTCTTTTAGCTTAAGTTCGATGCTTGCTTTTTCCTCTGACCAGTGCCCTCCCAACGCATTTCAGATATATTGACCTCTTTTAGCCGCTCTGTTATTCTTTTCCGTCGCCTGTAAAGGGAGCCCTGTCTCTTTCTATTTTACATCTACTCCTCCTTTTCTTAGAGGAATAAGCCTTGTGCATACATCGAGTGCCACCGAGTTAATCTGTTTAGGCATAAGTTGGGGGCTGTGTTGCTTAGTATATCTTCCAGCTTATATCGGTTGGACTTGGTTTATTGGTCCCACTTTAATGTTTTTGTTATTGAAGTTGAATTTGGTGAATGCTCCCTCGTGACTAATCTCATTTTGTGGGTCTGGGGCTCCGCGCATACATGTCTGAACCTCAATTATGTTGTGATCTGAGTATATTTTTTTTGATATGGTACATTTCTTATCAGTCATCTTTTTTTAGTGAAGTGAGGTCTAGTGTATTCTCCAGTCTAGTAGGCTCTATTATTTGCTGGTTTAAATTGAATTTTGTGCGAGTTTTAAAAAAGCTCGCGTGAGTGCGAGTTTTTCATCAGAGCTGCCTCCTGGTGTTATTGCTGCAACAATATTATTTGCTATATTCCCCATTTTAGGTGCCTTAATTTTGAAATCCCCCAGGAGCCAAGATGTTGGGGGCAGGAGCTGGAAGATTTTCCAGACAGTGGTCAATTTTTAACAGCTGTTCCTGGAATTGCTGGGATGTTGCATCGGAGGCCTTGTGACTACCACAATGACTAGGTTTTGGTTCTCGACTTTACTGCTAAAACTTCCACTACATCATTTGAGGCATTTACAGTTCTGTGCAAACAAGTGACTCTGCAATGTACAGGCCAACCCCCCCCCCTTTTGCCTGTTCACTCTGTCACATCTGTATAGGTTGAAACCGGGGATCCATATTTCGTTGTCCAAGTGATCCTTTATGTGGGTCTCAGTGAAAGCCGCGAACATTGCCTTTGCCTCTGCAAGCAGTCCACGGATAAAAGGTATTTTGTTGTTTGTTGCTGGCTTAAGACCCTGTATATTTGCAAAGAAGAATGTTATCGGACTGGTCGTATTGTTGGTACTGGGGGGGTTTTTTTTTTTCCGGCATTAGAAATCTGTATCTGTTGGTTTGGAGTGGAGGCCATCGACTGTGGTTCCACTCCAGGAATGACTGGATTTGGTGTACGATTTCTGCCATTTCCTGCCAGTTTTTTTTTCCTTCCTGGCACTAAAAAACCCCCTCCCTCTTGAGTGGCGTAGCTACCCAGGTTTTCCCATGGCCTGGATGTTTTGTATCTTTTTGTCCCCTTTAGATGGTATGCCTGGCAATTTAAGTTATAGCACAGTCTTTCCTGTACTGAAGGGGTTTCACAGTTCAGGGCGAAAAAGCTTACAGGAAGGGAGTTTGCATTTTCCTGTTGTCATAGGGGCAGGGCCCATTTTCAGGGTGGTCATAGTTGCCGTCCCATCTGTTTTTCCAGATTTCCCATGCCAGCAGATACGAGTGCATAGTATGTGCACAGGCTTGGTTTCCTTTTGCCTTGGGTTTCTGTGACTGATTCCCTGTTGGTGCATTTTTCCCCTGTTTTTACTTCTATTCCTCCCTAGCACCAACAATGGAGCTCCCACCAGTTGTTTTTGGTAATATATCCTCACTATTGCTAGTGGAGTCCTCTTGTTTGCTATTTCCTGCGGTATTTCTAGTTTGCAATATTGGTTTTATCTTATCTTTGACTACACTTGTTTCCCTACTTGGCTCCTGTTCCCTATGAGGTCTTTTTATATGTATTCCTTCCTGGGGTATAATTCCCCGACTACCTGGACAAAATCTCCAGCTTCACCATTACTGTCTCCCAGGACAGCATCTCCAGCTTCACCATTACTGTCTCCCAGGACAGCACCCCAGCTTCACCTTACTGTCTCCCAGGACAGCACCTCCAGCTTCACCATTACTGTCTCCCAGGACAGCACCTCCAGCTTCACATTACTGTCTCCCGGGACAGCATCTCCAGCTTTCCCATTACTGTCTCCCAGGACAGCACCTCCAGCTTCACCATTACTGTTTTCCCAGGACAGCACCTCCACTTCATCATTACTGTCTCCCGGACAGCACCTCCAGCTTCACCATTACTGCTCCCAGGACAGCACCCTCCAGCTTCACCATTACTGTCTCCCAGGACAGCATCTCCAGCTTCACCATTACTGCTCCCAGGACAGCACTATCAGCCCCACATTTACTGACTACCAGACTTCATCTCCAGCCTTACAGTTTCTGACTACATGACCAGTATCAAGGGCAGTACCATTCACCCTTTAGACTTTTTATGTTCCATCTGTTGTAGAAAGCTTCCAGGTTTTCTATGAAAGCAGCTTTGATGTTGACCTCTTTTAATACCCTTGTGATTTTAGTCCACAGATTTATCTCATTTGGGCATACCCAAAAACATTTCCCCTGTTTTAATACTGCTTGTAGCTAGTTCTGGGATATCTGCACAAGGGGCGTGACACCAATTTCCACAAAAATGACAATTTTGCATGTGGAAGCCCGTTTGTTTGACTGACCACAGACTACACACAGCTTCTTTAATGATTTGAAGGGTTTTAATTTACTGCAATTCTACTACAACCTCTTGAAAATTCTTTTAATAACCTCCTTAAATGAAGCTCTAGCTATTTGTATTTCTGTTTCTAACTTTTTTTTGTATATTGGACAGCTTACCGTGCACGTTTCTGATATATATTTAATGTTTGTGTTTATTAGGGCGCCTACAACCCCATCCGTTTACAGTCTGCTTTATGTCCAACGAAACCTTTTTAAAAACCAGTCCAGGGTTTGGACCAGTCAAGGTTCGGACCAGTCAAGGGTTCGGACCAGTCAAGGGTTCGGACCAGTCGATCTGATCTGATCAGTGGGTCGCTTATTTAAAACATACTGGTCGGTGATTTGGGCTAACACATGAAGGATCTACTGGAAATTATCTACCCGAGAAATATGTGATTGATTGATACAAAAGTATAATTGCGTTGAAGAGCCGGTGACTGCTGGCAGCTCCTACAGGGGACGAAGGGTTTCGACCTCAACCCTTGTTTATCAATCGCTGTATCTAGCTTTTCTATTTTTTTTCCCGGGTCTCCACCACAATAAATGCTATATTATCACTATAGTTGACGGGTGCAAATTTTGGAGGAAGGGCGCTTTTTCTGTAGAAAATAATTGCTTCTCGTTGTGTATATTGCGACCGCTGGTAACAAACAGGTTATATGAAATTCACAGTAACGCCCTGGTATTTCAAGAAAAAGAAACTAATGAAAGTCACTCCACTCCACTAAGTACCATTATAATACTGGTTAGTTGCTACTACAACACTGTATTCTCTCTTCACTGGTATCACTAGATTATATGCGAGTACACTAGCAGGCCAGGAAGATTATTAAAAACAGCTGACCTGTGGTAAGTTTCTGGCGACTTCTGGCACCTGCCTCTATAGGCTTATCACTTCATTTACAAATTCACCTGTTTTCAACTGACACTTTAGCCTTTATCATCAATATACTAGGGAGCCACTGTAGTATACACTATACACTATGTATACTCAATGTTATCAGGGAGACTTTCTTTCCTCTGACACAAAGTTCAATATTATTATTTTTCCACACGGAACACAGGCCTATGATTCCCCTCTGGCAGTAAACTCTGATAGGTAGTGCACACTAATTCTCCTTTTTTGACTCAGTATATAATGTTTTCCGCCCATCTTCTGTATATAGTTCTACAGCCTTCCACTTATGTCCTAGAATTTGTATTGATAAAGCCACTGGATGGCGAAACGTCTACAATAAAGATATCCAGATGTTGCACATGTGTCTTAACTTTCATGGTCTTTGTGGTGTCGTGTCTCCGGACACTGGTCTTGGTGGTGGTGTCGTGTCTCCTGACACTGGTCTTGGTGGTGGTGTCGTGTCTCCTGACACTGGTCTTGGTGGTGGTGTCGTGTCTCCTGACACTGGTTTTGGTGGTGGTGTCGTGTCTCCTGACGCTGGTCTTGGTGGTGGTGTCGTGTCTCCGGACACTGGTCTTGGTGGTGGTGTCGTGTCTCCGGACACTGGTCTTGGTGGTGTTGTGGTTGCGTCGTGTCTCCTGACACTGGTCTTGTTGGTGTTGTGTCGTGTCTCCTGACACTGGTCTTTTTGCTGTTGTGTCGGTCCCCCTGACACTGGGCTTGTTGGTGTTGTGTCGTGTCTCCTGACACTGGTCTTGTTGGTGTTGTGTCGTGTCTCCTGACACTGGTCTTGTTGCTGTTGTGTCGTGTCTCCTGACACTGGTCTTGTTGCTGTTGTGTCGTGTCTCCTGACACTGGTCTTGTTGCTGTTGTGTCGTGTCTCCTGACACTGGTCTTGTTGGTGTTGTGTCGTGTCTCCTGACACTGGTCTTGTTGCTGTTGTGTCGTGTCTCCTGACACTGGTCTTGTTGGTGTTGTGTCGTGTCTCCTGACACTGGTCTTGTTGCTGTTGTGTCTGTCTCCTGACACTGGTCTTGTTGCTGTTGTGTCGTGTCTCCTGACACTGGTCTTTTTGCTGTTGGTGTGTCTCCTGACACTGGTCTTGTTGCTGTTGTGTCGTGTCTCCCGACACTGGTCTTTTTGCTGTTGTGTCGTGTCCCCCTGACACTGGTCTTGTTGCTGTTGTGTCGGTCTCCTGACACTGGTCTTGTTGCTGTTGTGTCGTGTCTTCTGACACTGGTCTTGTTGCTTTGTGTCGTGTCTCCCGACCTGGGGCTTGTTGCTGTTGTGTCGTGTCTCCTGACACTGGTCTTGTTGGGGTTGTGTCGTGTCTCCTGACACTGGTCTTGTTGGTGTTGTGTCGTGTCTCCTGACACTGGTCTTGTTGCTGTTGTGTCGTGTCTCCTGACACCCGGTCTTGTTTGGGGTTGTGTCGTGTCTCCTGACATGGTCTTGTTGCTGTTGTGTCGTGTCTCCCGACACTGGTCTTGTTGTGTTGTGTCGTGTCTCCTGACACTGGTCTTGTTGGTGTTGTGTCGTGTCTCCTGCACTGGTCTTGTTGCTGTTGGGTCGTGTCTCCTGACACTGGTCTTGTTGCTGTTGTGTCGTGTCTCCTGACACTGGTCTTGTTGCTGTTGTGTCGTGTCTCCTGACACTGGGCTTGTTGCTGTTGTGTCGTGTCTCCTGACACTGGTCTTGTTGCTGTTGTGTCGTGTCTCCTGACACTGGTCTTGTTGGTGTTGTGTCGTGTCTCCTGACACTGGTCTTGTTGCTTTGTGTCGTGTCTCCTTTACACTGGTCTTGTTGGTGTTGTGTCGTGTCTCCTGACCTGGTCTTGTTTGCTGTTTGTCGTGTCTCCTGACACTGGTCTTGTTGCTGTTGTGTCGTGTCTCCTGACACTGGTCTTGTTGGTGTTGTGTCGTGTCTCCTGACACTGGTCTTGTTGCTGTTGTGTCGTGTCTCCTGGACACCCGGTCTTGTTGCTGTTGTGTCGTGTCTCCTGACACTGGTCTTGTTGCTGTTGTGTCGTGTCTCCTGACACTGGTCTTGTTGGTGTTGTGTCGTGTCTCCTGCACTGGTCTTGTTGCTGTTGTGTCGTGTCTCCTGACACTGGTCTTGTTGCTGTTGTGTCGTGTCTCCTGACACTGGTCTTGTTTGGGGTTTGTGTCGTGTCTCCTGACACTGGTCTTGTTGCTGTTGTGTCGTGTCTCCTGACACTGGTCTTGTTGCTGTTGTGTCGTGTCTCCCGACATGGTCTTGTTGCTGTTGTGTCGTGTCTCTGACAGGTCTTGTTGCTGTTGTGTCGTGTCTCCTGACACTGGTCTTTTTGCTGTTGTGTCGTGTCTCCTGACACTGGTCTTGTTGCTGTTGTGTCGTGTCTCCTGACACTGGTCTTGTTGCTGTTGTGTCGTGTCTCCTGACACTGGTCTTGTTGTGTTGTGTCGTGTTTTCCTGACACTGGTCTTGTTGCTGTTGTGTCGTGTCTCCGACACTGGTCTTGTTGCTGTTGTGTCGTGTCTCCTGACACTGGTCTTGTTGCTGTTGTGTCGTGTCTCCTGACACTGGTCTTGTTGCTGTTGTGTCGTGTCTCCTGACACTGGTCTTGTTGGTGTTGTGTCGTGTCTCCTGACACTGGTCTTTTTTGCTGTTGTGTCGTGTCTCCTGACACTGGTCTTGTTGCTGTTGTGTCGTGTCTCTGACACGGTCTTGTTGCTGTTGTGTCGTGTCTCCTGACACGGTCTTGTTGGTGTTGTGTCGTGTCTCCTGACACTGGTCTTGTTGTGTTGTGTCGTGTCTCCTGACACTGGTCTTGTTGCTGTTGTGTCGTGTCTCCTGACACTGGTCTTGTTGCTGTTGTGTCGTGTCTCCTGACACTGGTCTTGTTGCTGTTGTGTCGTGTCTCCTGACACTGGTCTTGTTGCGTTGTGTCGTGTCTCCTGACACTGGTCTTGTTGCTGTTTGTGTCCCTGTCTCCTGACACTGGTCTTGTTGCTGTTGTGTCGTGTCTCCTGACACTGGTCTTGTTGGTGTTGTTTTCGTGTCTCCTGACACTGGTCTTGTTGCTGTTGTTCGTGTCTCTGACACGTCTTTTGCTGTTGTTGTTCTCCTACACTGTTTGTTGGTTGTGTCTGTCTCCTGACCTGTCTTGTTGCTGTTGTGTCGTGTCTCCTGACACTGGTTTGTTGCTGTTGTGTCGTGTCTCCTGACACTGGTCTTGTTGCGTTTTTGTCGTGTCTCCTGACACTGGGTCTTGTTGGTGTTGTGTCGTGTCTCCTGACACTGGTCTTGTTGCTGTTGTGTCGTGTCTCCTGACACTGGTCTTGTTGGTTTTTGTGTCGTGTCTCCTGACACTGGTCTTGTTGTGTTGTGTCGTGTCTCCTGACACTGGTCTTGTTGCTGTTGTGTCGTGTCTCCTACACTGGTCTTGTTGCTGTTGTGTCGTGTCTCCTGACACTGGTCTTGTTGTGTTGTGTCGTGTCTCCTGACACTGGTCTTTTGCTGTTGTGTCGTGTCTCCTGACACTGGTCTTGTTGCTGTTGTGTCGTGTCTCCTGACACTGGTCTTGTTGGTGTTGTGTCGTGTCTCCTGACACTGGTCTTGTTGGTGTTGTGTCGTGTCTCCCGACACTGGTCTTGTTGGTGTTGTGTCGGGGTCTCCTGACACTGGTCTTGTTGCTGTTGTGTCGTGTCTCCTGACACTGGTCTTGTTGTTGTTGTGTCGTGTTCCTGACACTGGTCTTGTTGCTGTTGTGTCGTGTCTCCTGACATGGTCTTGTTGCTGTTGTGTCGTGTTCCTGACACTGGTCTTGTTGCTGTTGTGTCGTGTCTCCTGCACTGGTCTTGTTGCTGTTGTGTCGTGTCTCCTGACACTGGGCTTGTTGCTGTTGTGTCTGTCTCCTGACATGGTCTTGTTGGTGTTGTGTCGTGTCTCCTGACACTGGGCTTGTTGCTGTTGTGTCGTGTCTCCTGACCCCTGGTCTTGTTGCTGTTGTGGGCGTGTCTCCTGACACTGGTCTTGTTGTGTTGTGTCGTGTCTCCTGACATGGTCTTGTTGCTGTTGTGTCGTGTCTCCCGACACTGGTCTTGTTGTGTTTTGCGTGTCTCCTGACACTGGTCTTGTTGTGTGTGGCGTGTTCTCCTGACACGGTCTTGTTGCTGCTGTGCCGTGTCTCCTGACACTGGTCCCTTTTTGCTGTTTTGCGTGTCTCCTGACCAAAGCTTTTTTTCTTTTTAAAATTTTTTTGTTTCTTTAGGAAATGTATAAATTACGTAATACATTCGTATATATTACGATACATTACGTATTATTAGAATACATTACGATATTTACGTAATACATTTTGATTTTATTACGTAATACATTATGTATATATTACGTAATACATTACGTATATATTACGTAATACATTACGTATATATTACGTAATACATTACGTATATATTACTTAATACATTACGTTATATATTACGTAATACATTACGTATATATTACGTAATACATTACGTATATTTTTAGTAATACATTACGTATATATTACGTAATACATTACGTATATATTACGTAATACATTACGTATATATTACGTAATACATTACGTATATATTACGTAATACATTACGTATATATTACGTAATACATTACGTATATATTACGTAATACATTACGTATATTTACTTTAAAACATTACGTATATATTACGTAATACATTACGTATATATTACGTAATACATTACGTATATATTACGTAATACATTAAGTTAAATATTACGTAATACATTACGTATATATTACGTAATACATTACGTATATATTAGTAATACATTACGTAATATTACGTAATACATTACGTATATATTACGTAATACATTAAGTAATATTACGTAATACATTACGTTTTATATTACGTAAACATTACGTATATATTACGTAATACATTACGTATATATTACGTAATACATTACGTATATATTACGTAATACATTAAGTAAATATTACGTAATACATTACGTATATATTACGTAATACATTTTCGTATATATTTTCGTAATACATTACGTATATATTACGTAAAACATTACGTATATATTACGTAATACATTACGTAATATTACGTAATACATTACGTATATATTACGTAATACATTACGTATATATTACGTAATACATTACGTATATATTACGTAATACATTACGTATATATTACGTAATACATTACGTATATATTACGTAATACATTTCGTATATATTACGTTAATACATTACGTATATATTACGTAATACATTACTATATATTACGTAATACATTACGTATATATTACGTAATACATTACGTAATTACGTAATACATTACGTATATATTACGTAATACATTACGTATATATTACGTAATACATTAAGTAATATTACGTAATACATTACGTATATATTACTAATACATTACGTATTTTATTACGTAATACATTACGTATATATTACGTAATACATTACGTATATATTACGTAAAATTTCATTAAGTAAATATTACGTAATACATTACGTATAATTACGTAATACATTACGTATATATTACGTAATACATTACGTATATTTACGTTAATTACGTATATATTGTACTAAACATTAAGAAATATTACGTAATACATTACGTATATATTACGTAATACATTACGTATATATTACGTAATACATTACGTATTTTTTACGTAATACATTACGTATTATTTCGTAATACATTACGTATAAAATTACGTAATACATTACGGGATATATTACGTAATACATTACGTAAAATATTTACGTAATACATTACGTATATATTACGTAATACATTACGTATATATTACGTAATACATTACGTATATATTACGTAATACATTACGTATATATTACGTAATACATTACGTATATATTACGTAATACATTACGTATATATTACGTAAAAACATTACGTATATATTACGTAATACATTACGTATATATTACGTAATACATTACGATAATTTCGTAATACATTACGTATATATTACGTAATACATTACGTATATATTACGTAATACATTAGTATATATTACGTAATACATTACGTATTATTTACGTAATACATTACGTATATATTTTCGTAATACATTACGTATATTTACGTATTCATGGTATATTTACGTAATATTAAACACATAAAGAATAACCTGGGAGTAGCCATCTTGTCCATTCTGGCAGGTTCTTTCAAACCAACCATAACAAAAATGTTTGTCCAACCCCAAAGCGACAATAACGAAAAGGGAAATAAAAAAAACGAGAGAAGCCTCCACCTTGACCCATTCGGTCGATTTCAACCCAAGATCAAAGTCGGAGTTGGGTCCACGAAGGCAAAATCGTGGGGAGAGATTACCCTGGTTTATTTACCCTGCTACGTAGGAGTTTTTTTGTTTGTAATATTCATTTCACTCACAGCATAAACCGGGTGGGCGAAGCCACTCAGGGTACGAGGGCAACCCCACCGGATCTGTAAGCCGGGTGGGTTTTTTATTGATGTTGCTTATTTTAACCTGGTATGATAGTATTATTTAGTGCTTATATATGGATATAGACAAGGCATATAAAAAAAATACCATTGTAAACTTAAGAGATGGGGCCAGGGTTATTTTCAGTTCTGCAAGTTTACTAATGACAGTACCCAGGCGGTCTATGTATAGCTCTAAAAAAAAGTATTGTAGGGCAGTAGGCTGAGAGAGATAAACTGACAATGACCATAGAAAGCAGAGTCAGGAACTGTAACTCGACCCTGCAAAAACAAGCAGGTGAGTACGGGGAAGAATCACAACAAAATCCTGACTGCATATATGAAATATAAGAGAAAGAAACACGGAACACTTACATGTCTACCCTACGCGTTAGGTCAGTACTTTGTGAGGGACAAGCACACATGTGAACAACGAGCGGACACCTTCCACACAGGTCAGTCATATTGAGAAAAGTACTGGCGCTACCCTGGGGCCAATACCAGCAATGAAAGCATTTTGTGAGTGTGTGTGTACAGCAGGTTGAAAAAGCGCTGCCTCGCCCCTAACATGTAAAATTTGGGGGCAAATATGCCTTACGTGAAGCAGGTGAGGCTCCAGCCTTTGTCTTCTACCCAATAAAAGTGACCCGAATTCCAGAGACGAGGGAAGTTTTGAGAAAAATATTTTAGCTACGTATCATTTATAGCGTTCACTACTGCACGCGCGTGCGTAATTAAGTTTTGATGCATGTGGGGATGGGGCAGAGCGATTTTTCGTTGTGTTCAGTTGGTCCTGAGAACTCGAGGGCTGAAGAAATACTTCCTAACATCCCCGTGACTCATCCGAGTCTTCGATTTCCAGTTGTTATCTCCTCTTCCCTGTGTCCCATCTCTGACCAACATCCTGTTTCTATCCACCTTGTCAGTTCCTCTCAGTATTTTATGTAGTTATCATGTCCCTTCTCTCTCTCTCTCTCTCTCTCTCTCTCTCTTGTCCTATGTGTGCGTGTGTGTAAGTGTGTTTTACTATCTAAGGGGTAACAGCCCCGCCTTCATATATTTGTTAAGAAATATCTGCTCCCAGTGACCAATATCTGGTAAAAGGTAACAGCTCCCAGTGACCAATATCTGATGAGGGGTAACAACCCCCAGCGACTAGTATCTGTTGAAAGGTAACAGTCCCAGCTACCAATATCTGGTGAAGGGTAGCAGCTCCCAGATACTATTTTGTAGCCAGCCAAAAAGGTAAGAGCATTTATCCCCTCAAATAGTGACAGACTCGTGCCAAAAGCCAATACTTAACACAAACTTAAGAATGTCGTTCTGAAGCTCAAATTTCATACGGAGTGGTATGAGGCGAGCCTAGGATATTACACTGTTTTGACACTCTTGATAAGAACATAAGAACATAAGAAAGGAGGAACGCTGCAGGAGGCCTGCTGGCCCATACTAGGCAGGTCCTTTACAATTCATCCCACTAACAAAACATTTGCCCAACCCAATTTTCAATGCCACCCAAGAAATAAGCTCTGATGTGAAAGTCCCACTCAAATCCAACCCCTCCCACTCATGTACTTATCCAACCTAGATTTGAAACTACCCAAAGTCCCAGCCTCAATAACCCAACTAGGTAGACTGTTCCACTCATCAACTACCCTATTTCCAAACCAATACTTTCCTATGTCCTTTCTAAATCTAAACTTATCTAATTTAAATCCATTACTGCGGGTTCTCTCTTGGAGAGACATCCTCAAGACCTTATTAATATCCCTTTATTAATACCTATTTCCACTTATACACTTCGATCAGGTCTCCCTCATTCTTCGTCTAACAAGTGAATGTAACGTAAGAGTCTTCAATCTTTCTTCATAAGGAAGATTTCTAATGCTATGTATTAATTTAGTCATCCTACGCTGAATGTTTTCTAACGAATTTATGTCCATTTTGTAATACGGAGACCAGAACTGAGCTGCATAATCTAGGTGAGGCCTTACTAATGATGTATAAAGCTGCAGTATGACCTCTGGACTTCTGTTGCTTACACTTCTTGATATAAATCCCAGTAATCTATTTGCCTTATTACGTACGCGTTTGGCATTGCTGTCTTGGGTTAAGGTTGCTGCTCACCATAACCCCAAGTCCTTTTCGCAATCTGTATGGCTAGTTCTACATCATTTAACTTATAAGTACTAGGGTTTGGGCACTCCCAAGCTTCAGAACCTTGCATTTATCTACATTGAACTGCATCTGCCACTTTTCTGACCAAGAATAGAGTTTGTTTAAATCTCCTGAAGTTCCATAACATCTACGTTTGAATCAATTATCTTACCTATCTTTGTGTCATCGGCGAATTTGCTCATATCACTAGTAATTCCCTCATCAAGATCATTGATATATTATAAACAACAACGGGCCCAAGACTGATCCCTGTGGAACGCCACTTGTTACAGATCCCCACTCGGACTTAACCCCATTTATGGACACTCTCTGCTTCCTGTCAGTGAGCCATGACTCGATCCACGAGAGCACTTTTCCCCCAATGCCATGAGCTGCCACTTTCTTTAACAGTCTATGGTGCGGAACTCTATCAAAAGCCTTACTAAAATTTAAGTAAATAATATCAAATTCTTTATTGTGGTCAATAGCCTCAAAAGCTTTACTGAAGAAAGTTAATAAATTAGTTAGACAAGACCGGCCTCTTGTGAATCCATGCTGAGTATCATTAATCAAGCTATGCTTATCGAGATGGCTTCTTATAATCTCAGCTATAATTGACTCTAGTAATTTGCCTACAATTGAGGTCAGGCTTATTGGGGGGTAATTTGACGGTAACGATTTTGCCCCTGTTTTAAAAATGGGAAATTACATTAGCCATCTTCCCACATATCAGACCAAAACCTGTTTGAAGAAAAAATTAAAAATATTAGTTAAGGGTTCCAGATTTCCCCCTTTTTGCTTTCCCTTTAAGAACCCTTGAAAAAACCTCATCAGGGCCGGCGACTATTTTGTTCACCCTATTGTTTCACAACATTTTACAGTGCTGTGATGTTTACTAATTTATTTGGTAAATGGTTTGAAAAACCGCAAGTTGAAGTTTGAGACTGAACCATCGTGGACTGAACAATCGACTCCGGGGTTGAGGGATGTTACCTCTTTCCCCCTCCTCTCCTTACGCCTTCCCTTTGTATTGGTGAGAAGCCACTGTGGGCGAAACGTTTCCTGTATAAAGTTTCCCCTATGCTGCAAAAGTGTCTAAATTTTTCATAATTTATCTTCTTCACCCCCCTTTTTTTGGAATTTGTTTGGTTTCCTGTGTAAAAACTGAGGAAAAAAAATTATTTAAAAACAAGCACATTTTATTCTCTTTCGTAAAGGGCCCTAGTTTTTTTAAGGGGACCTTTTTATCTCTAACTTTTTTTTTTAGACCTGGAAAAAAATTTTTTGGGTTAGTTTTTGAATCCCCAGCAACTTTAATTTTATAGTCCTTTTAGCTTTTCTTATCCCCTTTTTAATGTCCCCCTTTGTCAATATCTGATTTAAAAAGACCCTCACTCTTTTATACGCCTATAAATTTCCCTTTTTTTGCCCCTTTGATTTGGGCCCATTATTCATCCTTTTTTGGGCATTTTATTTGATTAATTTTTTTTATATGGGGTAAAAAGCTCTTTGAAACAGATGTATATGTTTAGAAAACGTCTATTGTAGCTCTCTTCTTTTCCCCCAGTCAACAGATGATAAGTGTTCTCTAACCCCATCTTTAATCTGCAAAGCAAAAATCTGGGATGTTACTGAGTTATCGCTACAAACGTATTTCCATTAAATCCAAAAAGTAATTGTTTTGGGTCGCTCCCACCCGTTCCTCAAAAAATTTCAAAATTATTTAAAAAGGGGATTCATTTGTTTGCCAAAACCTAAGCCAAAGGTTATTTCCCCTTGTAGGTTCGGGTCAAAACGCTTCAAAAAAAAAATCCTAAAATTTCTTCTAAGAAGTCGTTGATTCTTTTTTCCCCGTCAAAAATTCCAATCAACATGACTAAATTAAAGTCTCCTAAAAATTACAAACATTATCTTTTCCTTGGGGGCCTTAAAAATTTTTCCCCCCCAATTTATTTCCCCCTTTTTTTTCCCAAACTAATTTTGGGGGGAAAGGGATATCACCCCTAAAATCGGGTTTTTTTATGCCCCCTTTTTGAAAAACTATCCAAACAGACTTGTATGTGTTACTTCGGGATTAATACCCTTTTTTTATGCAAAAGTTCAAGCGATCTGGACAAAACAATGCCACCCCCCCCCCTTCCCCGGGATATTTCTTCTATTTGGAAAATTTTAAAAACCCTGAATATGTTTTTCCCGGGCGGGGATGCCCCGACTCAAAAGGGTTTAGTATGTGCCGATGATGGTGAGTGGGGGAAATATTATTTAATCAAAAAGAAGCGCTAAGCTAAAAGGACTATCCAGGTGAGGGGGAGGGGAGGAGAGCACCCCCTTTTGGGTAAAACCGTTCTTGTTTTTTGTAGTAATACAAGGCCCCAAAAAAGGGGAAACCTTTAAAGGGCCCATTAAAAAAAAGCTGAGGGCCGGGGTAGAAGTTTAGGGTCAGGGGGGAAGGAATGTACCTGGGTTTTCCTGAAAAAGTTGGGAACATTCTTTCATTTGTACTTGTAATTTTCCCCTTAAAATTTTAAAATGGGTATGTGTGTGTAAAGGTAAAGTGACCAAAAGAAGAAAAAACTTTCCCCACACTCTTTCACTATCTTGTATAGGGGCGCTGATATTTTTAAAAAACTGCAAATACCCCCACCCCTCCTTAAAGTGCAGGCACTGTATCCCCCCCCAAAGGGACTCAACCCCGGAAATGGGTTTTTCCCTGAATTTCTTCTTTAATGTTGTCTTGCTCCCCCCCCAAACAGCACGTCAAAAAAAAAAAAACCATGGCCTCCACTCTTTTTCAAATTACTCCAAAAAGGGCTTGTTTGATGTCTAAGCCCCTCGCACACGAAACCTCCTTTCCCCCCTGCCCCCATTTTTTCCTAGGAGGGCCCCTGCTCCATTTTTCCTCCACGAACCTTACACCCTTTCCCAAACCACCCTTTTTATTTTCCCATCCTCTCTATCCGAACGACCCGAAACCTTCATTCCTCCGGGGAAAAATTTTTAAAAACCTGTACTTTCTAATCCCAAGTACAAATTCTCTGAAAATTTCACCCCACACTTTGGCCCTCGCCCCCAACCCTCCTCGCTACAACATTCAAAACCTTCTTCACCCCCTTTTTTTTGGCTTCCATGGTTAACGTTCTTTGTCCCCACAGGTGAGTGCACCCCCACCTTCCCCTCGTCAAATTCTGTAGTTCATTATTTATTTTTTAAATTTTTGAAATGTTCTTTTGAAGATTTTTTAGATTTTGCCCAAAAGTGGTAGTTTTTTGGTGCACCCCCTACCCCATCCTGGGACGGTAGCGCGAGAGTTATGGATACACAAAAGGGCCCTGGGGAAACTGGGCCCAAAAAGGGGGTTAACGGGGAATACATATGGATTTATATCTACATATCTATAGTTCACTTATCTGTTGAAAGGGCAAATTTGGGGGAAAATTTGCTTAGTATTTTCGGGGTTATCTTTTTTTCATTAATAATATTCTTGACTTGTCACATAGGTTATTTTTCTGTTGTCTCTGTATTCCTCAATAAGGGGAAAAAAATTAAGCACATTTGTTTCAAGAAGTGACCATATCCCTGATAAAAATTTTCCCATTTATTTTTTGATCTCATCGTGTGTCTCCAAAATGCCCAGAAGTATTAAAAACCAAAGCCAAACCCGGCCCACTACATTACGTAAAGTATTTGTAACCAAGCCTAACCCTTTGGGCCACTACATCATCAGCATTTATTGTAACCAACCCTAACCCGGGCCACTACATCACCAGTCAAGTATTGTAACCAGCCTAAGCCGGGCCACTAAAAACATCAGTCAGTACTTGAAACCCAAGGGCCTAAGCCTGGCCACTACTCTTCAGTAGTACTTGTAACCAAGCCTAGTTTGGCCACTACAAAAAATCGTGTTCACATTGCCCCTTTGGGCTCCATAAACATACTTTCTACGTTCATTTTTATCATAGTGGGTTTTTAAAATCTACTCGGGCTTCAAATTTTGCTTTTTCCTATAAAAATTCTTTTTTAATTTTTATTCTCTCCAAAATTATTTTCCTAATGCTAGCACATTTTATACCAAAGTTTTTATTCTACTTTCCCTCCTTTGGGTATTTCTTGGCTAACTTTTTAAACCTTTAAATCATGAAGGAGTTTTTCCAATGTGTGAGGGGAAATCCATAGCAATTTTTACTTTTTTCCTTTTGTCCCAAATTTTTTGGGAAGTAAAAAAGAATGCAGTTAAATGCAGCTTTCCAAAGCCACTTGAATCCCATAGCTTTTACGGGAAATTTTTAAAATTTTTAAATTTTAAGATTAGCAAAAGAAATGAGGGAAATTCAGTGAAAAAAAACATTATTTTTAAACGGATAAAAAGCCCAAATGAGTATAACAAAAAACCAATAATGTTTAAAATTAAATCAAAATGAGGATACATATATGAGATTTATTTTGAGAAAACAATTATTCAGTATTTTTTTTAGTTGTGGGTGGGGGTAAGTGATTTTTGAGAAAAAGACTTTGAAATTTTAAACATCATTTAAGATCATCTCCCGCCATGTTCCCCCCCCAAATTTAAAAACACTATATTTCCCCCATACTCCTTCCCGTCTGTTATCTAACGAAACTTACACATGCAGAACAACTACTGTGGAAAAATTTATAGTGGAAATCACGAAAGGCATGGAGTTTTTTTTCATTTTTTTTCACAGTAGTTTTCCTGGTATTGTGTTCCCCACTTGTTTTTTGTAATCTTATTGCCCCTATTTATATTTTCGTGCAAATTAGGTAAAATTGGTCATTTGGGCAAAAAACCCCGTTGAAAAATTAAGTTTTTCAAAAATTTTAAATTTTAAACTTTTAAAAGGGATATATTTTTTTTTTTTTTTAAAAAAATTTAAATGTTAAAAATTTTTTGTAAAAAATTTAAAAAAAATTTTTTTTTTTTTAAAAAAAAATTTTTTTTCCCAAAATATTAAAATTATTTTTAGAAATTTTCCCCAAACCCCCCTTTGGGGAAAAAATAAAAAATTTTTTTTTTCGGGGGGAAGAAATTTTTTTTAAAAAAAAATTATTTGCCTTTTCCCCGGCCAAAACCCCCCCCCAAACCCCCCAAAACCCCCCAAAAAACCCAAAACCACACTATTTTTAAATTTCCCTTTTTATTTAAAAAAATTATTTTAAAAAAAATTTTATATTCAACAAAAACACACCAACAAACACCACAAAAACCCAAAAACAAAAAAAAAAAAAACCCAAAAAAAAAAAGAAAAATAAAAAAAAATAAAATAGTATTTTCGTTTAAAATTAACAAAAAATTTTTCCCTTGGGCCAAACAAAAATTTTTTCGGGGAGCCTTAAAACGTTTTAAAATGAAAAAACAATTTTAAATAGGAAAAAAAGGGGAAAAAAAGGAGAGGGGACAAAAGAAAAAAAAAGGGAAATTAAAGAGAGAGATATTTTTGAAAAAAGTGGGAGAATTTCTCGGGGGTTTACACGGAAAGGGGCTTTTTTGGATCTTCTATTGGGGGGTTCCCCAATCCATTTCCTTTGTTTTTTAAAATTGGAAAAGAATTTTTAAAAAAAAAAAAAAAAAAAAAAAAAAAAAAAATTTTTTAAAAATAAAAAAAAAAAAAAAAAAAAAAAAAAATAAAAAAAAAAAAAAAATAAAAATTTTTCCTTTGGGAAAAATTTGCCCCCGGAAAAAATTTGGGAAAAAAAGGGCGTTGGAGGGGAACGCCCCCTTTTAAGGAGAAAAAGTCCCATTGGGCCCCCTCGGACTCAAAGGGGGTTAAAAAGTCCGGGCATATGCCCCCTCGTAATTTTCTAATTCACAAAAAACTTTTTAAAAAGGGTTTTGCGAAAAAGTCCAAAAACGGCGTAAAAGGAAAAATTGTTTTTTTTTAAAAAAACCTGCCCTTTGGGTTTTAACGCCCCCTGTTTGGGTTGAAATTTTGACCCCCAAAAAGGGAAAAATTTTTCAGCCCCCCGGGGGCCCACCCCCCAGGGGATTAACGAAAGGTTTAACCTATTTGCCGGCTTGTAACGGGCGTATTTCCCTTTTTGGGGTTACCTTCTTTTTGAAAAACTTTTAAATTTTTGGGGAAAACCGGGAAACCCAAAAAAAACCCCTTGCTTTAAAAACTGCTTTTCCAAATTTTTAATCCTTTTTGGAAATTTTTCCCGGGCGGTTTTCCAAAGGTTGCGCGGGTTTTTTATGAAAGTGTATTTAAAATTTAACCAGAAACCCGGGTTAAACAACCAAGTTAACCCAGGTTTGGCCCTCCACACCGTCGATAACCCCGGGACCTACCCTTCAATTTTGAGGGGTTGATTTTTTTCCTTAGGCTTCTTTTTAATTAAATTTTAAAAAAAGGGGGGAAGGAAAGTGAAAGGCTTCCTTGCCTAAAATTTTAAAGTTTTGTTCTTTTTTTTGGCAATTTAATTATTATGGGAAAATTTAAAGTTTTTGAGTGGTTTTGTGAAAAGGGTTACGGAGCCTTTATAATGTTTTGTCTTTTTAGGCTTTAAAAACCCTGGTTAAACCACTAACCCTGGGGGAAATAAAAGGGGCCAGACGGGAATTTGGCCCCCGGATTAAAAAGGGGTCTCGAAAATCTCCTTAAACATTACCCCCAAAATAAGTTTTTCCCCTTTTAATGGGGGGGTCTTTTCCCGGTTTGGTTACCTAAAGAAAAGGGGTTTTTAAAGGATGTTGGGTTTTCTTAAAGTTTTTTAAAAATTCGCATTTCGCCTTTTAATTTAAAATATTTATACAGACGAAAATATCTTTATCCTGTTAAGTCCCGGAGGAAAAAGTCCCCCGTTGACCTTTTCCGGGGGTTTCAAAGGCCCCACTTGTGATTGTAGGGGATTCTATGTTAAACTGTTATTTTTTCCCCCATTAAATAAACCCTTCCCTTTTTAAAGGTTTGCTAGAAATAGGAAAACCTTTTTCTTTTTTGGGGCCCCGGGGTTCTTTTAAATCCCAAAAAAATGGTTAAAAAACGGGTTTATAAATGTTACGGTGCAAACCCTTGGGTTTTTTTTGAGTTATTTAATTTTTTTAATAAATTTTACTTATTAACCCCCCCCCCCCCCCTACCCCCACCGGGGCCCCCCCCGGTAGTCAAAAGTTTACAGGGTTTCAAAATTTGGGGCCCGGGGGCCCCGGGAAACCCCAAAGTTTTGTTTGCTGAGCAAGTTACAGGGTTAAAATTTGGAACTCACAATTTACAAAGGAAATTGAACTCTCAATTTAAAAAGGGTTAATGAACTCACAATTTAAAAAAGGAAATTTGAACAAAAATTTTAAAAAAAGGTAATAAAAACTCCAGGTGGGGCCCTGGTAAACCAATTCATGAAAATTTTTACAAAGGTATTTCAGATTAAAGAGGTCGTAATGGGTCCAGGGACGGCCCCCCCAAAAGTTTTGATAGCTGAACTAGGTACAAAGGTTTTTGAGCTCACAGGGTTACAAAGGTAATGAATTCTTTTGAATGGTTATTTAAAGTTTATACATGGCTACAATCATGAAAAATTATGGTGAATGAGCAATTTAAAATTTTAAAACCCCCGGTCAAAATTTTAATGAGTTACTGGTGCAAATATTAAATTTTTTGAGTCACACACCCCCCACAACCCCCAAAAAAACCCCCCCCAAACCCCCCACACACAACACAAAACCCCACACACCACACACACCCCAACCCACACACCCCACACACACAAAAAAACCCACCAAAAGTGCTCTTAAACCCCCGGGTCCGTCCCAAAGGGAAAGGGGATTTTTCAGGGGGGGAATTTTTTGAAAATCAGCCCCCTCAGCCTGGGGGGTCGATGTTATCATTCCCCCAAGATGATAAACTGTTGTGGGGTGGCTTTCCGGGGGGGAAAAAAGGGAGAGGAACCCAAAAGGGAAAAAGACAGCGTCTTGCCCCTTTTTTGGGGGATCATCGGGGGTTTTTAACCGGAGAAATTTTTCTTTTTCTTTTTCCCCTTTTCCCTCTTGTTTCCCTGTTTCTCTTCCTGCTGTCCCCCTTCGACAAGAACATATTTTTAAGATTTTTAGGAAACAAAAAGATTTTCCCGTTTCCGTGGCTAAAAACAATTCACCCCTAAACCCACATCCCGTGGCTAAAAACAATTCCAACAGCACTCACAATACTGTGGCTGAAAAAAATTCAAAACCCGGTCAAAATTTCTGTGGCTGAAAAAATTCACAACTGCCCCCAAAATACTGTGGCTAAAAAATTCAAAAACAGACTCACAATTCTGGGGCTAAAAAACAATTCAAAAAACAGACCCCAAAATTTACTGTGGTTTGAAAAAAATTCACAACAGACTCACAATACTTTTGGCTGAAAAAATTTCAAAAAGGCCCCACAATACTGGGGGCTGAAACAATTCACAACAGACTCAAATACTGTGGCTAAAAAATTTCCCAAAACCGACCCAAAATACTTTGGCTGAAACAATTCACAACTGCCCCAAAATTTACTGGGGTTTAAAAACAATTCACAACAGATTTCACAATCTGTGGCGAAACAATTCCAAAAACCGGGGACTCCCCCCCCAAAATTTTTGTGGTTTTGAAAAAAATTCCCAACAGTCAAAATTTACTTTTGGCGGGAAATAATTCACAACTGACCCAAAAATTACCGTGGCTGGAAACAATTCACAAAAAAACTCAAAAATCCCGTGGCTGAAAAAATTTCACAACTGACCCAAATACTGTGGCTGAAAAAAATTTCAAACTGAAAAAAAACAATACTGTGGCTGAAAACAATTCAAAAACAAAATCACAATACTGTGGTTTGAAACAATTCAAACTGCCCCACAATATGTGGCTAAAACCCAATTCCAACTGACCCACAATCCCGTGGTGAAAAATTCAAAAACAGATTTCACAATTCCCGTGGTTGAAAAAAATTTTCACAACTGACCCCCCCATCCCGTGGCAAAAAACAATTCACAAACTGACCCCCAAAATTGTGGCGGGGGGAAAACAATTCACAACAGACTCACAATACTGTGGTGAAAAATTCACAACTGCCCCAAAATATTTTGGTTTGAAACAATTAACAACAAAACCCAAAATTCTGTGGCTAAAACAATTCACAACTGCCCACTTTTACTGGGGCTAAAAACAATTCACAACTGCCCCCATTTTTCGGTGGTTTAAACCCCCAATTCACAAACGGGCCCCACAATACTGTGGCTAAAAAACAATTAAAAAAACGACCCAAAAATACTTTTGGCTAAAACAATTCACAACGCCCCACAGTACCGTGCTGAAAAAAATTCAAACGGGACCCACAATACCGGGGCTGAAAAAAATTCAAAAATGCCCCAAAAAAACCTTTGGCTGAAAACTTTTTCAAAACCCGGCCCCAAAAAATTCCCGTGGCTGAAACAATTCACAATGACCCACAATCCCGGGGCTGAAACAATTCAAAAACCGGGGAAAAATTTAGACATTTTCGCAACTTTTGGGGGAATTTCTTTATTCGGGAAAATTTAAGGCACCTAAAAGGGAGGAATTTTTAGCAAATAATTTTTTTTCCCGTAAAAAACACAGGAGGCGCTCTGAGGGAAAACTCACACTCACACGAGCTTTTAAACCCTTCCCACAAAACAATTTAAACCGCAAATAATGAGCCTATAGAATGGAGAATACTCTAGAACCCCATCTTCACTAACAATGATGATCTGTTAAAAAATGTACCTTTTCAAAAAAAATATACCAGTCACAACAAAAATTGAGGTTCAGGGCATGGGAAAGCGTGGAGCCCAGACCGCATAATGGGACAAATCCGGGGAGCATTCATAAATTCCAAATTCAATAACAAAAACCCTAAAATGGGGGCCGTAAACCAAGTCCCCAAACCGATAAAGCTGGGAAGATATACTAAAACAACACAGGGCCCCAAAATTTTGCCTAGAACGGTTAAAATCGGGGGACTCGATTTTATGCACAAGGCTTTTTCCCCTAAGAAAAAAGGGGGAGTAGTGTAAAAAAAGAAAGAGACAGGCGCCCCCCTTTTTCAGGCGACGGAAAAGAATAAAAAGAGCGGCTAAAAAACCCGGAAAAACATTGAAATGCGTAGGGAGGCCCCCCTGGTAGAGAAAATTTGCAAGCATCGAACTTAAGCCCAAAGGAAACTTTTAGGAGTCAGGAATCGCGGGAAGGGAAAAAAGCCATAAATTTAAATTTGAAAAAAACCCAAAGTTTTCTTCTCCTATGCCAAATAAAGGTTTGAGAACAACGTCCAGTATTGGGGGCCCCCACTTAAACCCAAAAATGGGTCCTACACAGATTTTCAGCAAGGGGAAAAGAAGGGGAGCTTTCTCAAGTCCCCAAAATGGGCTCAGTTTTTAGCAAGCCGCTAACCAGATGAGGGGTCGAAGAAACAAAATGCATTTTTTATGAGAGACCACAAAATTTTGGGTTTAAAAACAAGCCTGGCCGATGTTTTCCTTTCGCCCAAAAGACTTCCAACAGGGCGATAAATGGGCATGCCCCTGCACCCTTTCCCCGGGGCCAAAACTCAGGGGAAATCCGTGTTCAAACAAGAACTTTCAAAAAAGCCCCCATCACGAGCTTTTACCATCCTATGGAGAGGGGGCTGGGACACGGGGGTCGGCCCACAGTTACTAAAAAAAAAAAAGACATAGCCCCACTCCCCAAAGGGGGCGTTTAAAACAACAGCAAAGAACTACCAAAACCCATAGCATAACATCCCATATCTTTAAAAAACTTTGAAAAAGGGGCCTAAGAAACAAGATCACCACCCATTAGAAACCCCTGTTAAAAAACCCCGGGCAAAATTTGGGGGTTTTGAAAAAGGGTCGCTCCTGTCTGTCTCAACTTTTGGATTTACTACGACAAGGTCCCAAAGCACAAAAAGGCAAAAAAAAAATGCAGAAGTAATTTATACAGGGCTTTGCAAAAGCCTTCGACAAAATGTGACCAGGCGTAATAGCGCACAAAATGCGCGCCCAAAGGAATAACAGGGAAAAAATCGGTCGATGGATTATAATTTCCTCATAACGGAAACAGGGGAGTAGGGCGTCAACAGAGTTAAAATCCGAGGCAGCTTTCGGTGAAAAGCCCCTGTTCCACAAGGCACAGTTTCTCGGGTCCCCTCTTGTTCCTCATCCTTTATCCGAAATGCCCAAGGGATGTCAGCCACAGCACCGTGTTTTTCCTTTGCAGATGGGCACCCCCATTTGCATGACAGTTGTCTTCCATTGCCTACAATGCAAGGTCCAGGGGGACATCAAAAAACTTTCAGTGGGCTGCAGGAAAAAAATATGAAGTTAAAAGATTTAGGAAAATTTCAAATTTTCCCGATATGGTAAAACACGAAGGAAAATTTAAAAATTCATCAGAGTTTCAAAACAAATTTTGGCCACAAAAAGAGCAAACACCAAAGTTTAAAGGAAACCCGGGGGTGGGTCATGTTTAAAGGAATTTTCCCTTTTAAGGACCAAAAAAATTGTATCAATCGCATCTGCTAGAAAATGACGGGGTGGAAATAACCCAAAAAACCGTGGTTTTAAAACAATTACAATAAAAACCCCCAAAACCCTGGTTGGAAAAAAATTCACAAATAAAAACCCAAAAAAACCCCCTGGTTGAAAAAAATTCACAACAAACCCCCCCAAAAACCGTGGTTGAAAACAATTCACAAACTAACCCACAATTTCCCTGACTGAAAACAATTTACAAAAACCCCAATTTCCGTGTGAAACCCAAAACAAAATCAGACCTTTTGACTTGGTTTAAAGGGGCCCCTACCCGGGCCCCTTACCAAGTCACAAGCGAACCCCTTCGGTTTTTTTTATTAAATTGTTCTTGATAATGGCCGAAAAAATGATCGAAATATCAAGTTTTATCTCTTAAATTTGCGTAAGTTTACCAAAGTTTTATAAAATAAAGCGTTTTTTTTTTATTAAAACGGCAGATGAAGGTAATTTAAAGGGGATTTTCTCTCTCTCTCTCTCTCTTCTTTTCTCTCCTCTTCTCTCTCTCTCTCTCTCTCTCTTGGTCATTGACGTTTAGGGCTACCGCCCTTTTCCCCTCCCCCCTTTCTCCATTTCCCTCCCAAAATTCCCCCTCCTTTGTTCCCCACCTTCCCCCTTTCCACCCCCCACCTCCCAAACCCCCCCACAAACTCGTAAAACCCCCGGGGGCCTTAGTCAATAAAAATTTTGTCAGATTTTATTTATCAATGGTTTTATTGGCTTTTAATCTTTTAAAGCTTTCCCCCCTTTGTTTGTGTGTATGTGTGTGTGTGTGTGTTGTGTGTGTGTGTGGTGTGTGTGTGTGTGTGGGTGTGTGTTGTGTACTAAACCCAATTTTTTTGGTTGCAGGGGTCGAAATCCTAGGGTCCTGGCCCCGCCTTTTTCACCGGTTGCTTCTTGGCCCCCCTCTCTCCCCGCTCCCTGAGCCCTTTTTCAAAACCCCGCCTTAAAACTGTGTGTGTGTGTGTGTGTGTGGTGTGTGTGTGTGGGGTTTTGTGTGTGAGTTTTGGGGGGTGTGTGTGTGTGTTTGGGTTGGCTTTGTTTGCGGTTCAACTTTTTTTTTAAATTTCTGTTAGTCGTTTTAGGTTAAAGTACCGAAAATTTGTTCCTGGCCCGACTTTTTGTGTGTGAATAGCGAATGAGTGGGTGGAGGGGAGAGAGAGAGAAGGGGGGGAGGGGAGGGAGTGAAGGGACCGGTCAGCCCAAAAAAAAGGGAGTGAGAAAAATTTTGGGAGAGTCTAAAGACTGTAAAACAAGAGGGAAGAGTGAGAGAGAGGGAGAGTAAAAGAGAGGAGGGAGAGAGTGGCAAGGGGGGGGTGAAAGTGAGGCTTAAATTTTTTTAAAGAGATTTTGGTTAAATTTTTGATGAGCCTCACACCATAGGGGAAAAAACACACTTTTTCCTTTCCCCGTCCTTCTACAACACCAGTTACACAGTAAGTTGTCCCGAGTTTCTTGCGTAGGCCCTTTGGGGCCTACTGCAAACCCCCTGTGAAGGTTTTGTGACCCGAAGTGACCTGAGGTTGGGGGTTTGTTCCTGATTTTTTTGTTTCAGGTTTTATATCTGTTTTTACTGTTTTAAGTTTGCGAAAAAGTTAATATTGTAGTTTTTAATGTGGGTTTAACCCGTTTAACTCATAGAAATTTAAGTTGTTGAAAAATTTTTTTACTGGTATTTTTTTGTGTCCTTCCCGGTATTGGTGATTATTTTTGTTTTAGGAAAATATACACCCCGAGGCGTGTTTTGGGCCCGTGTTTTACCGTTTTTTTCCGGAATAAGGCGCACGATGAAATTCATAATGGTAATCAGTTTAAATTTTTTTTTAAAAGGGAAAGACCCTGGGTATGGACGGGTGAGGGAAACCCAAAGCCTACCTTGGGCCCTGACCTTTAGTATGTATGGCCGGGGTGATTTTCCAGGGTTTTTGTGGGGGAAAAAAGGTTTTGCCTTGTTTTGCGGAAAAAAAACCCCGATATGCTAGAGTGTACTTAAAACCCTTTCTATAAGGTAAAGGGAGTTTACTTGGGTGGTGGTTTTTAAAAACAAAATGCAGTTTTTTAACCCTCGTGTTTGTGATAGGTTTTTAAACTCCATTAATCAGTGTACTAAGAAAAGAGTTATGGGTGATTGAAAGGGGGTGATCATTTATTTTGGGGAGAGGGTGTATTTTTGGGGAAAAAACTGGACGGGGATCGAAACCCTGGGAATTTTATGTTTAATTTTTTGACATCTGTTCTGACGCTTGTCTCGAGTTTATAGGTGGTGTGTAGGGTGTATCTGTGACCCCTGAGGGCCCGGCCAAGGGCTGGGTTTAGCGGGGGCATTGACCCAATGAACACTCTTCGGTAGGAAGGCAAACCCAGGGAGGCTTATGGGGAAAAATTAGGGGTTTTTCAGGAAAAAAAGGACAAGTGTTTCTTTACGCAGGTTTTTAGCGTCTTCTGGGTGGTGCTTCTGGAGTACTTTGTTTTTGGGAGTGGGAGTTTTAGGGGGGGTGTTTAGTGGGGAAAGTTGAGTGGGGTGTTTTGTGGGATGTTGAGTGAGGTGTTGAATTTAGGTGTTGATTGGGTGTGAAATTTAGGTTTTTGATTGGGGTTTTTGGGTTGAGGGGTTGGTGGGATGTTGAGTGGGATGTTGAGTGGGGGGGTTTTGTTTAAATTTTTAGTGGGGGTGTTGAGTGGGAAGTTGAAATGGGATGTTGAGTGGGTGTTGGGGGGGGATGTTGAGTGAGGTGTTGAGTGAGGAAAGTTGAGTTTGGGGGGTTTTTGTGGAATGTTGAGTGAGGGTTTTTAGTGGGATGTTGAGTGGGGGTTTGAGTGGGATGTTGGGGTGGGGTGTTTAGTGGGATGTTGAGTGGGGGTGTTTGTGGAATGTTGGGGTGGGGTGTTGAGGGGATGTTGAGTGAGGTGTTGAGTGGGATGTTGAGTAGGTGTTGAAATGAGATGTTTTGGGGGGGGTGTTTAGTGGAATGTTGAGGGGGAGGTGTTTTAGTGGGATGTTGATGGGGTTTGAGTGGGTGTTGAGTGGGATGTTTAGGGTGGTGTTGGGGTGGAAAAGTTTAGTGGAATGTTGGGGTGGGGGGTTTTTTAGTGGAATTTTGTTGGGGTGTTTTAGTGGGGTGTTGAGGGGATTTTTGAGTGGAAAGTTGAGTGGGTGGTTTAGTTTTTGGGGTTGAAGGGGGGATGTTGAGTGGGTTTTTGAGGGGGGTGTTGGTGGGGTGTTTAGTGGGATGTTGGTGGGAAAGTTGAGTGGGGGGTTGAGGGGAAGTTGAAAATGGGGGGTGTTGGGGTGGGATGTTGAGTGGGGTGTTGGGGTGGGGTGTTTAGTGGGATGTTGAGTGGGGGTTTTTTTAGTGGGGTGTTATGGGTGTTGAGTGGGGGGTTGGGTGGGGGGGGTTGGTGGGGTGTTTAGTGGGGTGTGAGTGGGTGTTGGGGGGGGTGTTTAGTGGGATTTTTGAGTGGGATGTTTAGGGGGGGTGTTGGGGGTGTTGAGTGGGGTTGGGTTGGGGTGGGGTGTTGAGTGGGGGGTTGAGTGGGGGGGGGTTTGAGTGGGGTGTTGGGGTGGGGGTGTTGAGTGGGGTGTTGGGGGGTGGATGTTGATTTGGGGTTTTTGAGTGGGATGTTGAGTGGGGGTGTTTGGGGGGGTGTTGATGGGGGGGTTGAGTGGGGTTTTTGAGTGGGGGTTGAGTGGGGTGTTGAGTGGGTGGGTTTAGTGGGGGTTGAAATGGGGGTTGGTTTTTAAATGGGGTGTTGGGGTGGGGGGTTGAGTGGGGGGGTTTTTAGTTGGGGGTTGAGTGGGGTGTTGAGTGGGGGTGTTGAGTGGGGTGTTGAGTGGGGTTTTTGAGTTTGGGGGGTTGAGTGGGGTGTTTAGTGGGATGTTGAGTGGGGGGGTTGAGTGGGATTTGGGGGTTTGAGTGGGAAAGTTGAGGGGGTGTTGAGTGGGTGTTGGGGTGGGTGTTGAGTGGGTGTTGAGTGGGGTGTTGAAGGGGGGGTGTTGTGGGGCGGGTTGAGTGGGGTGTTGAGTGGGGTTTTTGGGGTGGGTTTTTTTGGGGGAGGGGGGGGGGTGGGGGTTTAGTGGGGGGTTGAGTGGGGTGTTTGGGGTTGGGGGGATGGGGTTTAGTGCTCTGCGAGTGTTGTAGACACTTAGAAAACATATCTTTTCCTGATTTTGTTCTCGTGTTTTCACTTATCTTCTTTAAACATTTTACCCCCTTTATGAGTTTCAAGAGTTTTTTTTATTCCCGTTTTCTCGGCCCAGGCCCTTTTCCCGGTGCTTGCCTGATCGACCAGACTGGTTTTTGCTGGCAGTCCTCTTGGGCCCCCAGGGTCAACAAAACCCGGTTGATCCCGAATTGTCAGTATCAAACAAGGTTACATCATGCCTGCGAAGATTACTGGAAATGTATTAATGTTGGTAGAATTACCCCCAATGTATCAGAGAACAGGACACAAATGAAATAATGTGACGTTTTATTGTGGCAACGTTTCGCCCCCCAGGAAAGTTATCAAGCGTTACAAAAAAGTTAAAGGACCCAGGGGGGTGTATGTAAGCTTCGGGCGAGGTTTTAGAAATACCGTTGAAAGGGAGTGTAGTTTAAAAAAGGTCGAGGTTCTCAGGGTTTTTCAAGGTTTTTATAAATATGGCTGAGGGCTTTAAGGTTCTTTTTCGTTTTTTAAAAAAAGGCCTCGAGGTTCTTTAAGGTTTTTCTCGTTTTATAAATATGGCTCGAGGTTCTTTAAGGTTTTTCTCGTTTTATAAATATGGCTCGAGGTTCTTTAAGGTTTTTCTCGTTTTATAAATATGGCTCGAGGTTCTTTAAGGTTTTTTTTGTTTTTTTTAAAAATGGGTCGAGGTTTTTTAAGGTTTTTCTTTGTTTTATTTAAAATTTTGGGTCAGGTTCTTTAAAAGGGTTTTTTTTGTTTTATTAAAAAATTTGGGTCGAGGTTCTTTAAGGTTTTTTTGTTTTATAAATTTTGGCTCGAGGTTTCTTTAAGGGTTTTTTTCGTTTTATAAAATTTTGGCTCGGGGTTTTTTTAAAGGGGTTTTTTTAATAAAAGGATCCTTTTTTTTCGAAAATTTGGGGGGTTTTTAAGGGGTTTTTGGGGAAATATTTTGGGGGGGCCTTTGGGGGTTTTGGGTTTTTAATTTTCCGGGAAGGATTTTTTAAAAGGGATTTTGGGGGGGGGTTTTTTTCGTTTTTATTCCAGGAAGGTTTTTCCTTTTGGTCGAGGTTTGGGGGGGGGTTTTTCCCGTTTTAATAAAGGCCCCTTTTTTTTGGTCAAACCTTTGGGGGGGGTTTAATCCGTTTAATCCAAGGAGGTCTATTTCCTGGGATAAATTTGGGGGGGTTAATCCTTTTTAATAAGGGGAAGGTCTATTTTCCCGGGATAAGGCCTTTGGGGGGTTTTTGTTTTAAAAGGGGTCCCATTTTGGATAAGAGTTTGGGGGGATGTTCTTTAAAAGGGAAAGGGAACCCCTTTCCTTCAGAGAGCCTTTGGGGGGGATTAAAAAGGGGTTTAATAAGGAAGGAAAACTATTTTGAAAGGGAGCCTTTGGGGGGGATGCCCCATTAAAAAAGGGAAAAGGAAAATTTTATTTGGAAGGGCCGGGGGGGGATTAATCCATTTTTAACCCAAGGGAAAGGGTAACCCCATTTCCTCGGATAGGGGCCCTTTGGGGGGGGGAGTAATCCGTTTAATCCGGGGAAGGTAACTCCTTTTTCCTGGATAGAGACCCTTTGGGGGGGGTGTAATCCTTTTAACCCAAAGGAAGGAACCCCCTTTTCCTGGGATCAGGGGCCCTTTTGGGGGGGAGTATCCTTTTAAACCCAAGGGGGGTAACCCCTTTTCCCGACGAGACCCTTTGGGGGGGGTTTTAATCCATTTAACCCAAAGGAAAGGTAACTCCTTTCCTCGGATAGAGAGCCTTTGGGGGGGATGTAACCGTTTAACCCAAGGAAGGAAACTCCTTTCCTCGGACAAGACCCTTTGGGGGGGATGTAACCCTTTAACCCAAGGAAGGAATCCATTTCCTGGGACAAGACCCTTTGGGGGGGTTAAACCCAGTTTAATCCAAGGAAGGAAACCCCCATTTCCTCGGTCAAGAGCCTTTGGGGGGGATTAACCCAGTTTAACCCAAGGAAGGTAACCCATTTCCCGGATGAGACCCTTTGGGGGGGGATGTAATCCGGTTTAATCAAGGAAGGTAACTCCTTTTCCCTGGGATCAGGACCCCTTTGGGGGGGGTGTAATCCATTTTAAACCCAAAGGGAAATAACCCTTTTCCCTGGGATCAGAAAACCTTTTGGGGGGGATGTAATCCATTTTTAACCCAAAGGAAGGTAACCCCTTTTCCCTGGGATCAGGGGAGCCTTTGGGGGGGATGTGATCCAGTTTAATCCAAGGGGAAGGGTACTCCATTTCCCGGATCAGGAGCCTTTGGGGGGGTTAATCCTTTTAATCCAAGGGGTAACCCTTTCCCTCGGATCAGGGCCCCTTGGGGGGGGGATGTAATCCAGTTTAACCCAAAGGAAGGTAACCCTTTTCCTCTTCAAGACCCTTTGGGGGGATGTAACGGTTAACCAAGGAAAGGAAACTCCATTTCTGGGGATCAGAGGCCTTTGGGGGGGTAATCCAGTTTAACCAAGGAAAAACTCCTTTCCTGGGAAATCAGAGACCCTTTTGGGGGGAGTTTAATGTTTAATCCAAAGGAAGTAACCCCTTTTCCCTGGGATCAAGGCCTTTGGGGGGATTAACCGGTTTAATCCAAGGAAAGGTAACCCTTTCCGGAAGAGGCCTTGGGGGGGGATGTAATCCAGTTTAATCAAGGGAAGGAACCCCCATTCCTCGGTCAGGACCCTTTTGGGGGGGGATGTAACCCGTTTAAATCCAAGGAAAAACTCCTTTTCCCCGGGATCAGAGCCTTCGATAACATCAAAATTACTATTCAAACCTGGGAAAATTTTTTTAATTTTATGCAAAATAGTGTAGCGGTCTTCACATTTATCAAAATTTCAGTTTTTTTAAAAAAAAAAGCTAACTTATAAAATTACTAAAAAATTGAGAAACCCCAAAAAAAAAACTTTTGTTTTTTTTTGTTGTTTTCACACGTCATTTGTATTACTACTAAATTTTATTGTTTTACTACAAAAATGTTATTGTATTACTACTAATACGTTACTTGTTTTAACTACTTTTAGTTACTTGATTACTACTAATACTGTTACTTGTATTACTACTAATACTTAATTGTATTTTACAAAAACTGTTATTGTTTTTATACTAAAAATGTTATTGTATTATACTAATACTGTTACTTGTTTTACACTAACTGTTACTTGTATATACTAAAAATGTTACTTTGAAATTACTATAATACTGTTCTTGTTTACAAAATATGTTACTTGTATTACTACAATCTGTTACTTGTATTCTATAATAGTTTTTTGTATTACTAAAATACTGTATTGTATTACTACTAATCTTTTATTGTTTACTAAAAATATGTTATTTGTATTACTACTAATACGTTACTTGTATTACTACTAATATTTTTCTTGTATTACTACAATACTTTTACTTGTTTTACTACAATACTTTTATTGATTACTAAATACTGTTACTGTATTATACTAATATTTTTATTGTTTACTACTAATACCGTTCTTGTTTATACTAATACATTACTTGTATTACTACTAATACTTTTACTTGTTTTATACTAATATGTTATTGTTTTACATATACGTTATTGTTTACTACTAATACGTTACTTGTATTACTATAATACTTTTTTGTATTACTACAAATATGTTACTTGTATTATATAATACGTTACTTTGTATTATACTAATACTGTTACTTGTATTATACTAAAGTTACTTGTATTACACTAATCTGTTATTGATTACTATAATACTGTTACTTGTATACTACTAATACTGTTCTTGTATTACACTAATATGTTATTTATTCTATAATACTGTTACTGTATTACTACTAATACTGTTATTGTATTACTACTAATACTTTTTATTGTTTTACTAAAATACTGTTACTTGTATTACTACTAATACTTTTACTTGTATTACTACTGATATGTTCTTGATTATACTAATATGTTACTTGTTTATATTTAAAACTGTTATTTGATTCTACAATACTGTTACTTGTATTCTACTAATACTGTTTATTTGTATTATACTAAACGTTACTTGTATTACTACTAATACTGTTAATTGTATTTACTATACTGTTATTTGTTTACTACTAATACTGTTACTTGATTACTATAAAATTTTAATTGTATTATACTAATATGTTTGTATTACTACAAATACTGTTACTTGTATTACTACTAATACTGTTACTTGTATTACTACTAATACTGTTACTTGTATTACTACTAATACTGTTACTTGTTTTATACAAAATACTGTTACTTGTATTACTACTAAATTTTACTTGTATTACTAAATATTTTTCTTGTTTTATTACTAATACTGTTCTTGATTACTACTAATCTGTACTGGATTACACTAATATTATTACTGGTATTACTACAAATTTTACTGGTATTACTACTAATATTATTACTGGTATTACTACTAATATTATTACTGGTATTACTACTAATATTATTACTGGTATTACTACTAATATTATTACTGGTATTACTACTAATATTATTACTGGTATTTACTACTAATATTATTACTGGTATTACTACTAATATTATTACTGGTATTACTACTAATATTATTTCTGGTATTACTACTAATATTATTACTGGTATTACTACTAATATTATTACTGGTATTACTACTAATATTAATTACTGGTATTACTACTAATATTATTACTGGTATTACTACTAATATTATTACTGGTATTACTACTAATATTATTACTGGTATTACTATTATTACTGGTATTACTACTAATATTATTACTGGTATTACTACTAATATTATTACTGGTATTACTACTAATATTATTACTGGTATTACTACTAATATTATTGCTGGTAATTACTACTTAATATTATTACTGGTATTACTACTAATATTATTACTGGTATTACTACTAATATTATTACTGGTGTTACTACTAATATTATTACTGGTATTAACTACTAATATTATTCTGGTATTACTACTAATATTATTCTGGTATTACTACTAATATTATTACTGGTATTACTACTAATATTATTACTGGTATTACTACTAATATTATTACTGGTATTACTACTAATATTATTACTGGTATTACTACTAATATTATTACTGGTATTTACTACTAATATTATTACTGGTTATTACTACTAATATTATTACTGGTATTACTACTAATATTATTACTGGTATTACTACTATTATTTTTATTACTAAAACTACTATTATTACTACTTATACTGTTGTAACTACCTCATCAGCACTACTACTACTACTACTTACTACTACTACTACTATTAATACTGCTTCTGCCGCTACTACACCTACTAAAACTACTGCTACTATTACCACCACTACTGCTACTACTACCACCACTACTGCTACTACTACTACCACCATTACTACTACTGCTACTACCACCACCACTACTGCTACTACTACCACCACTACTGCTACTACTACCACCACTACTGCTACTACTACCACCACTACTGCTACTACTACCACCACTACTGCTACTACTACTACCACCACTACTGCTACTACTACCACCACTACTGCTACTACTACTACCACCATTACTACTACTGCTACTACCACCACCACTACTGCTACTACTACCACCACTACTGCTACTACTACCACCACTACTGCTACTACTAACCACCACTACTGCTACTACTACCACCACTACTGCTACTACTACCACCACTACTGCTACTACTACCACCACTACTGCTACTACTACTACCACTACTACTACTACCACCACTACTGCTACTACTACCACCACTACTACTACTACTACCACCACTACTGGTACTACTTCCACCACTACTGCTACTACTACCACCACTACTGCTACTACTACCACCACTACTACTACTACCACCACTACTGCTACTACTACTACTGCTACTACTACCACCACTACTGCTACTACTATCACCACTACTGCTACTACTACCACCACCACTACTACTACTACCACCACTACCACTACTACTACTACTACCACCACCACTACTACTACTACTACTACTACTACTACTACTACTACTACTACCACCACTACTACTACCACCACCACTACTGCTACTACTCCCAACTACTACTACTACTACTACCACCACCACTACTACTACTACTATTTGCTATTACTACCACCATTTACTGCTACTACTACCACCACTACTACTACCACCACTACTACTACTACTACCACCACCACTACTACTACTACCACCACTACTACTACTACTACCACCACTACTACTACTACTACTACTACTACTACTACTACCACTACTACTACCACCACCACTACTACTACTACTACCACCACTACTACTACTACTACCACCACTACTACTACTACTACTACTACTACTACTACTACTACCACCACTACTACTACTACCTCCACTACTCCTACTACTACCACCAATAATAATACAGCTACCACTAACGCTACAACACAATAACTCCATTCTTCCCACCGCCCTCTACCGTTATTGTTTTCCAGTCTCTATTTTTCTCTCCCAACTTGACAATGGTTGAAGACAGAGCGAAACCACCTCGTCTTAAGGCTCCTGAGTGCGGGTGTATGGTGGACTGTTTTACCCACGATTTTTTGTTTATTCTTTTCTGCTGTGGTAGGACGGGTATTTACTATGAAGTAACCAGCATTAAACCACCTTCCTGGCGTCTTAAACTAGAAAAGGCAAGTTATGAGTTAAGATTTTGTTCGGATTTTTAACCCCGGAGGGTTAGCCACCCAGGATAACCTGGGGTAGGGAGGGTTAGCCACCCAGGATAATCTGGGGTAGGGAGGGTTAGCCACCCAGGATAACCGGGGGTAGGGAGGGTTAGCCACCCAGGATAACCTGGGGTAGGGAGGGTTAGCCACCCAGGATAACCTGGGGTAGGGAGGGTTAGCCACCCAGGATAACCTGGGGTAGGGAGGGTTAGCCCCCCGGGATACCTGGGGTAGGGAGGGTTAGCCACCCGGAAACCTAGGGTAGGGAGGGTTAGCCCCCCCAAAAAACCGGGGGTGGGGGAGGGTTACCCCCCCCGGAAAACCCTGGGGTGGGGGGGGGGGTTACCACCCGGATAACCTAGGGTAGGGGGGTTAGTACCCAGGTAACCTAGGGTAGGGGGGGTTAGCCCCCCAGGATAACCAGGGTGGGAGGGTTAGCCCCCCAATAACCGGGGTAGGGGGGTTAGCCAAGGAAAACCGGGGGTAGGGGGTTAGCTCCCCAGGATAACCTGGGGTAGGGAGGTTAGTCACCCAGGATAACCTAGGGTAGGGGGGGTTAGCCACCCAGGAAAACCGGGGGTAGGGAGGGTTAACCACCAGGATAACCGGGGTAGGGAGGGGTAGCCCCCCAGGAAAACCCCGGGGGGTAGGGAGTGTTAGCCACCCAGGAAAACCCGGGGGTTGGGGAGTGTTAGCCACCCAGGAAATCCCAGGGTGGGGGGGTTACCCCACCCGGGAAACCCAGGGTAGGAGGGTTAACCACCCGGGATAACCCGGGGTAGGGGGGGTTTTTAGCCACCCAGGAAAACGGGGGTGGGAGGGTTAACCCCCCAGGATAACCGGGGGTAGGGGTGTTACCACCCAGATAAACCTGGGGTAGGGATGTTTGCCACCCAGGATAACCGGGGGGTAGGATTTTTAGCCCCTGGGAAAAAAACCTGGGGTAGGAGTGTTAACCACCCAGGATAACCTGGGGAGGGGGGGTTTACCACCCAGGATAACCAGGGTAGGGGGGTTAGCCCCCCGGAAAACCTAGGGTAGGGAGGTTAGCCACCCGGGATAACCGGTGGGGAGGGTTAGCCCCCCAAATAACCGGGGTAGGAGGGTTAGCCCCCCCGGTTAACCGGGGGGAGGGGGGGTTAACCCCCGGGATAACGGGGGAGGGAGGGTTAGCCACCCGGTAACCAGGGGAGGGGGGGTTTAGCCACCCAGGATAACCTGGGGTGGGGAAAATGTTAGCCACCCAGGAAAACCCGGGGGTGGGAGGGTTAGCCCCCCAGGTTAACCTGGGGTAGGGGGATTACCCCACCCGGAAAACCTGGGGGGGGAGATTTAAACCCTCCCAGGATAACCGGGGGTGGGGAGGATTACCACCGGAAACCGGGGGTTGGAGATTAACCACCCGGGATAACCGGGGGTAGGGAGGGTTTGCCACCCAGGAAACCTGGGGTAGGAGATTAACCACCCGGGAAAACCGGGGTGGGGAGGGTTTACCCACCAGGAAAGCCAAAAAAGTCTGCGTCATTAGGACTGTCTTGTTAAAAATGTGGTTCTTCAATGTTTTTTCCCCCGGATGCTACGTGGAGGGTAAGAGTAATTTTGTATTTTATTCGTGTCACACACGCCAAATAGCGGCCTCCCCCCCATGCCCCCGGGCCAAAGGGGTTTTAACCTCATGGCCCCGTCGTTTACAGTACTTGGGTTCAGCCAGTCACAAAAAGCCCCCCCAAAGGGTGCAAGCGATGGGTACATCTAAACAACTTTATCAAATTTCCCTTTCCCCTTCGGGTCGGGGCTTTGTTTGCATTTTCCTTAATGACATAGTGTTTAGTTTTCAGTTCCCCAATGTTACTAGCTGTAAATACTGTACATAGGCAAAATTTGTTGCAAATACCAACTTTTTTTTGTGAAGGATAGCATTAATTTTTTCTCTTCGACGTATCCAAAATCGAAATGCAGATTGCAACCCCAAAACCATCCCCCGGGTCGGGTTTTGAACCCGCGGTCAAGAGTCTCAAAACTCCACCCCGCGTGTTACCCACAGACCAGTAGCCACAATAAGATTCTCCAACATTTATTTTTTTCCACCATAGGAAGGTTAGCACAGGCCCACTGTACCACAAATGAGTTTTTACAACAATCTCCAGCTAGCGGGGCCCGTGACGTGCATTACGATTCGTGAGTCTGTTGAGGGCAGTGAAGGGACTTAGCTAGAGTTCGTCAGGGCCCACGCTAGCGAATTCGTGGGACCGAAACGTCTCGTAAGCTTCTTTCTTTTATTGGGGGTTATTTGTGTAGGGTCCCACTTGCTTGCTGGGGGAAGGGATACCAAGTGTTAGGAAACACTCCAATGTTCCCCCGGCCGGGGTTTAAACCACGGACACTCAGTGTGTAGGGGGAGGCGTTGCTACCAGGCCACGGGGCACCCTTTAGGAAACACGGGCTTGCCTCCCCTTCTTTACAGTGGAAATTTGAACCGTAAAGTGAATCTTGTAACTTAATCGAGACATCTCTCTCGGGGCTAGGGGCTTGGGGAAAAGGCGAATATGAGTTGACTTGCACAAGAGGCATGACCTGACTTCCATTTCTCTGGAGCGGCTGCTGCCTCTACTGGGGTTTACCCCAGAGAAATGTGATCAGGATTCTCAAAAACCATTTAGAATCTAAAGTTTTTCTTATAGTGAGATGGCTATTGGTTTGGGGGGTGTTGTGTGTGTGTTTTTATTGTGTGTGTGTTGTGTGTGTGTGTGTGTGTGTTGTGTGTGTTTTTTTTTATTGTGTGTGGGGTTTTGTGGTTTTTTTTTTTTGGTGTGTGTGTGGGGTGTGTGTTGTGTGTGTGTGTGTGTGTGTGTATGTATCACCTAGTTTTCTCACCAGTTGAGGTTGCGGGGGGGGAGCCGAGCCCTGGGGCCCCCCCTCTTTATGATCGCTACTAGTCACTCCCCCGAGCCGTGAGCTTTACATACCTCTGCTAAAGCTATGTATGGACCTGCCTCCACTACTCGTGTGTGTTGTGTGTGTTGTGTCTGTGTGTGTTTGTGTGGTTGTGTGTTGTGGTGTGTGTGTAGTTTTGTGTATGTGTGGTGTGTGTGTGTGTGTGTTTTTATTGTGTGGTTGGGTGTGTTGTTGTGTTGTGTGGTATGTGTGTGTTGGGGGTGTGTGTGGTGTGTGTGTGTGTGTGTGTGGTGTGTGTTTTTGTGGGTTGGTGTGTGTGTGTTGGTGTGTGGTTTGTGGTGGTTTGGGTTTGTTTTGGGTTGTGTGTTTGTTTTGGGGTGTGTGTGGTGTGTTTGTGTTTTGGGTGTGTGTGTGTGGTTTTTGTGTGTGTCTTAATTTTTCCCCTTTGTGGTTGGGGTGGTGCTTTGGGTTTGGTTGGGTTTTTTTGTTTTGGTTTGTCTTTTTTTTTTGGGGTTTTTCCCCCCTTTTTGTGGTTTTTGTGTTGTGGTTTGTTGTGTGGTGGTTTATTTCCATTTGTCCCCCATTTGGGGTTTTCGGAACCCCAAAAGGCCCCCGGGCCCCCCCGGATTTTGTTTTGTTAAAGGGCCCCCCCTCCCTCTGCCCCATGGCTTTGTTCATTAATTTTTCCCTTAAAAACATGTTTGGTTCCCTTTACTACCTTATTAAAAACCTTTTATTTTCTCAAATTTCTTGACGGCTTCCCAAGGTTGTGGTTCGCGGGTTTTAAATTTTCCAGTTGGCCCTTGTCTTTTGCCCCTTTAAAAAACTTTCCTTTATTTCCCAACCTTTCTATTTCCCCCCCCGTATTTTGAGGGGTTTTTGTTTGATTTTTTCCTCCGGTGTTGTCCGGTTTATTAACCCCCAGCTTTCCCTTTCCCTGGGGGTCTGGATTTTCCTTTGTTTTTTCCCTAATTTCCTTGCCTGCGTTTCCTTTGGGGGTTCCAAACCTCCCCAATTTCATCCCTTTCATTTTGGCCTTTTTTAATTCGGGGAAGCCATTCTCCAAAACCGGGCCCCTTCTCAGGGTTTTTTTTTGTCCTCCTTTTCTGGGTTTTATTAAATTCTTTCTCAACTTAGGTCATTTTGCCAACCGGGGAACTTCGGTCTTTTTCCCCCCCAAAATCTTCAAATTTTTTTCAAAACAGAACCTTTAAAGGAACTGCCCCTTTCCCAGGCTCGCGGGCCGCCCACCTTGTTTTAATTTTTCCCTCCAAAAAAACTTTCCCCCCCTTTCCAAAGGGTTTTCCCTTCCAGAGTCCTTTTCCTTTTTCTTTTCCTATTCCACCTGGCCCCAAATCCCTTGGGGGGCCCCCGTGTAAAGGGCCCCAAACTGAAAACCTTTTCCTCCAACCCTTTCTCCTCCCGTTTTTCCCTTACCTTCTGTTTCCTTTTTTTCCTATCCTCCGGGGTTTGTAATACGGGGGGAAAGGGGGGGGGGGGGGTGGGGGGGGGGGGGGGGGGGCCCCCCCCCGGGGGGGGGGGGGGGGGGTTTTGGGGGGGGTTTGGGGGGGGGGGGGGAAAAGGGGGGGGGGGGGGGGGGCCCCAGCGGTTTTCATTTAGTTTCTTTTTCCCTTTCCCCAGGTTTCGCCACTTTCCTCCGGGTTTTAAATCTTTCCTAAATTTGCACCAATACATGTCAAGAACGGGGTTTTGTAGTTTATTGCCTCGTTTCTGTTTCCTTTTTTAAAATATGGGGCCCTACATTAGCTTTTTCTTCCTTTTTCTCGGGTATTTGGGCCCAGTTTCAAGGGATTGTTGAAGATTGGGGTTAGAGGCACACCCAGCATCTTGCTCCTTCTCTAAGGACCCAGGGGGAGATTTTGTCCGGCCCCAAACCCCTTTGAGGTGCCCAAGGGGTCACTTAAGAGCTTCTTCACCTCCTCCTCATTTTGTTCGTATGTCATCCCCCCAATTCTTGGTATATTCCCTCTTGATTTCCCTTTCTGTCCCTGTCTTCCCACAGCCCTTCCTGTCTCAAACTGTAAAAATTTCCTTAAATCTCCTGTTCAGCTCCTCAAACCCCCCTAAATTCATTTCTTGGAGTTCCCCACCTTCTGCCCTTAAAATCTATCACCTGGTCTTTAAATTTTTGTTTCCCCCCTAAATGTGGCTATACAACATTTTTCGGGTCAGTCTTGATTTCGATGCTATGCCCTTTTTCATACGGGTCGCGGGGCCTCCCCCCTTTTCCTGTGGTACTCATTCCTGGCTCTGCATGATCTCCCTATTTTCGTGGGGTTCCCTTTTGCCTTCTGAAAATTTTTTCCATTCTCAAAGGCACTTTTTTTTTCCCTCCTTACACCGTGGGGTAAACCAGGGGTTTGGGTTCCCCTGGTCTTCCCGTTTTTACGTTGCCTTTGGGAATGACCCCTTTAAACGCCCCCTTGCATTTTGTCGTACATATTCCATCATTTCTTTTTTATGGTTTTCCCCAGTTTTTGGGCCCCAAAGGAAACCCCCCGCAGGAATTCTTAAACCCTATGTTGCCCCCTCTTTTAAAGGGTCGGGGTTTTTCCCCTTCTACCCTTTTTATTCCTAACTTGCAGCTCTACTATGTATTCAAAGCACGGAAAAACCACTGGCCCGCTTCCCCCCCCTGGGGACCTCATACTTGATGCCCCAAAAATGCCCCTAGCTGCCCGGGGGTAACAAAGGCCCAAATTTTGGCGGGTTTTCATCCCCCCCTCTCACTCGGGGTAGTGCCCCCTTAACATTTTTGGTGATGGGGTTTTTTCCAGCCCCACGTCCAACATCCTGGCCCCCATTTTTCGGGCCCCCCAATTTTGGCTCCGGTTTTCCCAGTCTTTCCCCCTGGGGTTAAAATCCCCCATAACCAAAACTTTGCTCTGCTGGATGAGCCTTTTTTGCCACCTCAAAAAAGTGTTTCCACCATTGCTCTGTTGCTCTCTTCATATTCCCCCTTTTGGCCTCCTGCGTTCTGTGGTGGTTTATACATCACTGCAATGACCACTTTGTTTTCCCCCAACTGAATGTCCCTGCTATTTTCTCTTTCTCCCGCTCATTTTTTTTCCCAATTTTTCTCAAATTTTCCATCTTTTTTTACGGAAAGGCAACCCCCATTTCCCCCCCCTTTCCCCCTTCTATTTTTCCCTCATGATCTGGTATCCTGGGGGGAAAAGATTGCATCTTTTTTATTGTCGGTTTTTGTGTGGGTGTGTGTGTGGGGTGTGTGTGTGTGTGGAGAGAGAAAGAGAAAGAGGTGAGAGAGAAAGAAAGAAGGGGAAGAGAGGGAGGGGAGGGGAGAGAGAAATGAGAGAGAAAGAGAGAAAAGGGGAAAAAAAGAGAGGAAAGGAAAAGAGAGAGAGAGAGGGGAGAGAAGAGAGGAGAGAGAGAGAGAGAGAGGGGAAAAGGAGAGAGGAGAGAGCAGTGCAATTATTGCA
Organism: Cherax quadricarinatus; assembly: GCF_026875155.1. Classification (NCBI taxonomy): domain Eukaryota; kingdom Metazoa; phylum Arthropoda; class Malacostraca; order Decapoda; family Parastacidae; genus Cherax; species Cherax quadricarinatus. Next base: position 17,778,216 of record NC_069496.1, read on the forward strand.
CCAAAAGAAATAAACAAAAAGGCTTCGGGGGAAAAATTTTTTGGGGAAAATTTTAATTCCTCTCCCCCTCCCCCCCCCCCCCCCTCCCTCCCCCCCCCCGCCCCCTTTCCCCTCTCCCCCCCTCCCTCCCTCCCCCCCTCCCTCCCCCCTCCCTCCCCCCCCTCCCTCCCTCCCCCCCCCTCGCTCCCTCCCTCCCTCCCCCCTCCCCCCTCTCCCCCTTTCCTTCCCCCCTCCCCTCCCTCCCCCCCTCCCCCTCCCCCCCCCCCTCCCTCTCCCCCCCTCCCTCTCCCCCCCTCCCCCCCCTCCCCTCCCTCCCTCCCCCCCCTCCCCCTCCCCCCCCTCTCCCTCCCTCCCCCCTCCCCTCCCTCCCCTCCCTCCCTCTCCCTCCCCCCCCTCCTCTCTTCCCCCTCCCTCCCTCCCCTCCCCCCCCTCCCTTTTCCCCCCCTCCCTCCCCCCCTCCCCCACCCTCCCTCTCCCTCCCTCCTCTCCCTCCCTCCCTCCCCTCCCCCCCTCTCCCTCCCTCCCCCCCTCCCTCTCCCTCCCTCTCCCTCCCTCCCTCTCCCCCCCTCCCCCCCCCCTTTCCCCCCCTCTCCCCCCCTTCCCCCTCCCTTTTCCCTCCCCCCCCTTCCTCTCCCTCCCCCCCTCCCTCCCCCCCTCCGGGCCCCTGGTCATGCAGTTAAGGCTTGGTAATAGACCTCCCAGGGGCTAGCAGCAGCAAATCAGCTTTGATTCCCCTTTTCTGAAGGGGTATCCCGGGGGGGTAAATAAGGGGCAAAATAGCAAGGGGGAGGAGAAAGGAAAGGAAGAGGAAGAGGAGGGGGGGAAATAAAAAAATTGAGAGATACACAATGAACCCAAAAAAACTAAGGGAGAATAAGGGGGAAAAAAACGAAAACCTTACATTGTGCCCGCTAGCGTCCCCCCACACCAAACTGACAGATATCTTTGAAGAAAAAAACTGCACTAACAATTTCTGATCGGCAATCGAAAACTTTTCTCTTTGTTTTAGTATAAAAGAGACCATCAGTTCCTTCGCCCTGCGCTCCCCATCGTTTCTCACGCACCACAAAATCTTAAAAAACATTCATTTCTCTTTTTCCCACCCTTTGTTTGCTCGCCTGAATGAAAAGGCTGCCTTACTTTGTCTCTAAGTTATTATATACCCAAAAATGATTATAATCTAACCATTTTTGGTTTAAAGGGGTAAAGGGGGGGTTGCCGGGGGGGGGCCCCCGCTCAGAGGGCCCCAAAACCCTTCCAATGTGGGTCTTAATATGACAAAGACGTCAGGAAAAACTTGCCTGTTTCCTTTAAAACCTAATACCTGCCCACCTATTTTTTTTGTCAATTGAAATTTTTTAAATGGTCCAAGTCGGACCGAAAAGTGTCGTAAGTTTGTCAAAAATTTTTTTACCCCCTTATTGATTGTGTGGTTTTTCGACGTGTTTTTTTGGAGATAGATTTTGTAAAATACCCTTCAGTGGAAACCCCCCCTTAAAAGAAAATACTTTTTTACTTTCCCGGAGTATGTTTGGTGCCCGTCTGGGCCCCATTTGTTCCCATAAGGAATATTGTGAAGTAGATTAAATCCTTTCAGACCCCCAAAAATCACGTACAAACGCACTTTCATAAAAAAAACTTTCATAATTGGCGCCCTTTTTTTGGGGGTGGGTCGTTTTTTGCGGGGGGTTCCCCCTGGAACCCTACTGGGATTTCTACCCCCGGTTTGATCTCTTTGTGATTTTTTTTTAAAGTCAGTTTTTTTATTGGGCGAAAACGTAGTTCCCGTAAAGATCAAAAATTTTTTCTGCATTTGTGTTTATTTTTTCAACAGTGTGTGATCTACTTTTATTTATCTATTTGGGTTATCTGCATGTACTTAGGGTTTAAATTTTTTGTGGTTAAATTTTTATAATTCCCGGGGTTTTAACGTTTATTAAAATTTTTGATTTTTTACTGAGAAATTTATTTTTTTGTTTTTATGGGGTATTTGGGTGGTTTATCTAAGTGGGGGGTTTAGTTTCTATGCCCCTTTTGGGTCCCCTTTTCAGTTTTTGTAAAACACGACTAGTGCCTCTTGGATCCTTTACAGTGGTTGGGAGCAAAAGACGGCCTCTTGGATCCCTTACCGTGGTTGTAGCACAGATTGCCTTTGGATCCCTCTTACAGTGGTTGTAGCACAGACAAATGCCCCTTGGGTCCTTACAGGGTTGTAAACCAACTAGTGCCCCTTGGATCCTCTTACAATGGGTTTTAACACAGACAGTGCCCCCTTTTTATCCCTCTCACAGGGGGTTGTAATACAGACTAGTGCCCTTGGACCTCTTTCAGTGGTTTTTAGCAAAGACTATGCCCTTGGAAACCCCCTTTTAAAATGGTTGTAGCACAGACTAGTGCCTCTTGGTTTCCCTTACATGGTTTTTTAGCACAGAATAGTGCCTCTTGGGTCCTCTTTCAGTGGGTTTTAGCACAGACTAGTGCCCCCTTGGTTTTCTTTCAGTGGTTGTACACAAATAGTGCCTCTTGGGTCCTCTTTCAGTTTGGGTTTTGCACAGACTAGTGCCCCTTGGAAACCTCTTTTCCCGTGGGTTTTAGCACAGACTAGTGCCCCTTTGGGGTCCTTTTCAAATGGGTTTAGCACTGAAATATGGCCCCTTTTGGGTCCTCTTACGTGGTTTTTTAGCACAACTTGCCTTTGGGTCCTCTTACAATGGTTTTTGCACAGACTAGGGGTCTCTTGGGTCCCTTAAGTGGTTTTTAGCACAGAAAATTTGTTTTTCCTCTTGGTTTCCCCCTTAAGTGGGGTTTAAAAACGAATAGGGGCCTTTTTTTGGGTCCCCTTTTAAAAGTATTGAACCAGACTAGAGACTTTTGGGTCCTTTTATAGTGGGTTTAAAACAGACTATGCCCTTTGGGTCCTCCTTTTCAGTGGGTTTTAATACAGACTAGTGGGCCCCTTGGAACCTTTTTCAGTAGTTGGAACAAAGACAGAGACCTTTGGTCCTTTTTATAGGGGGTTGGGAAAACAAGGGCTATGCCTCCGGAAACCCTTTCAGTTTGTTGAAAAACAGACTAGAGACTTTGGATCCTCTTACGTGGTTGTTTTACAGGGCAGTGCCCTTGGAAACCTCTTACAGTTTTTTGTTGTAACACCCGATAGGACTCTTTGGGTTTCCCCTTACAGTGGTTGTAATACGACCCAGTGCCTTTTTGGGGTCCCTTTCAGTAGTTGTAAAACAGATAAGATCTTGGGAAATTTTCTCACAGTGTTGTAACACAGACTAGTGCCTCTTGGATCCTCTCACAGTAGTTGGGAGCACAAATAGTGCCCTTGGTCCTCTTTCAGTAGTTGTAAAAACGACAGAGACTCTTGGGTCCTCTTACATGGTTTTTAATACAGACAAGCTCCCTTTGGGCCCCCAACAGTGGTTTTAGCACAGACTAGAGAATCTTGGATCCTTTTTACAGTGGTTGTAATACAGAAATAGTGCCCTTTTTTGGATCCTCTTTCAGAAAATTTTTAACACAGACTAAGACCCCTTGGATCCTCTTACAGTGGTTGTAGCACAGACTAGAGACTCTTGGATCCTCTTACAGTGGTTGTAACACAGACTAGTGCCTCTTGGATCCTCTTACAGTAGTTGTAACACAGACTAGATACTCTTGGATCCTCTTACATGGTTTTAAAAACAGACTAAGACTCTTGGATCAAACTTCAATGCTGGGAAATCCGTTATCTCCCTCCAGAAACCCACTTCCCAAACTGGGCCCAACCCCTCATAAGAAAAGGGAAAAATTCCCCATTTTATTTCCCCGCTGCAGCATTTTTTTTTCCCCAAGTTTTTTTATTTTGGGGGGTTTTTCCTCATTGTTGAATTTTGTGGTTTTTTTGTAGGTTATTGTTTTTTAAAAACCCCGAAATGTTTTAAATTTTGGTTTAATTTAAAGTGGGTTTTAAAGTGATTTAAAACCCTTTTCCCAAATGGGTTTTAAAACTTTCCCTTTACCAAAAGTATTTGTTTAAATTTTTTTGTTTTTAAAAATTTACATTTATGGAAAAGTGTTTTGGGTGTGTGTGTGTGTGTGGTGTGTTTTTGTGTGTGTGTGTGTGTGGGGTTTTGTGTGTTTGTTGTTGTGTGTGTTTTTTGGGGGTGTTTGTGGGTGTGGGGGTGTGTATGTGTTTTGTATGTTGTGTTTGTGTGGTGTGTGGGTGTGTGTGTGTGGTTTTTTGTTTTGTGTGTGTTTTGTGTGTGTGTGTGTGTGTGTGTGGGTTTGTGTGTGTGTGTGTGTGTGTGTTTTTTTTGTGTGTGTGTGTTTTGTGTGTGTTTGGGGTTTTGGGGGTTGTGTGTGTGTATTTTGTGTTATGTGTGTGTTTGTGTGTGTGTGTGGTGTGTGTTTTGTGTGTGTGTTTGTGTTTTGGGGTGTTTGTGGTGTGTGTGTTGTGTGTGTTTTGGTGTGTTGGTGTGTGTGTGGTTGTGTTGTGGGGTGTGTGTTTGTGTGGTGTGTGTGTGTGTATGTGTGTGATGTGTGTGTATGTGTGTGTGTGTGGTGTGGGTTTTGTGTGGTGTGTTGGTTTTGTGGGGGGGGGTGTGTGTACTCACCTAATTGTAATACCTAATTGTGGTTTCAGGGCGAGGAAATTCAGCTCCGGGGCCCCCCTCTTCCCCTGACGCTACTGGGTCCCCTCTCTTCCCGCTTTGAGCTTTGGGCATAAACCCCTTTTTAAAAAAATTGTAAAGGTTCCTGCCTCCAAATACTTCACTTGCAAGGGGTATTCCACTTGCTGACAACTCTGTGACTGAAGAAATACTTCCTAACGTCCCTGTGACTCGTCTGAGTCTTCAGCTTCCAGTTGTGACCCCTTGTCCCTGTGTCCCCTCTCTGGAACATCCTATCTCTGTCCACCTTGTCTATTCCCCGCAGTATCTTGTACGTCGTTATCATGTCTCCCCTGTGTGTGTGTGTGTGTGTGTGTGTACTCACCTGGTTGTGGTTGCAGGGGTCGATTCACAGTTCCTGGCCCCTCTTCCTCACTGGCCGCTACTAGGTCACTCTCCCTGAGCTTTATCATACCTCTTCTTAAAGCTATGTGTGGATCCTGGCTTCACTACATCACTTACAAGATTATTTCATTTCCTGACAACTCTGTGACTGAAAAAAAAAACACTTCCTAACATCCCTGTGAATCATCTAAGTCTTCAACTTCAAATTGTGACACCTTGTTGCTGTGTGTATGTATTTGGTGGTGTATTTGGTGGTGTATTTGGTGGTGTATTTGGTGGTGTATTTGGTGGTGTATTTGGTGGTGTATTTGGTGGTGTACTCATGACCAACACTGGTCTATTCATACCCTAGTTATTGATTGACTAATGCCATCAACTAGGTCAGTCTTGGGCCGGAACTTGGTGATGACTCCTGCAATTAACAAGCATCCCAGTCATCAACAAGCATCCCGATGATCAACAAGCATCCCAATGATCAACAAGCATCCCAATCAACAAGCATCCCAGTCATCAAAAAGCATCTCAGTCATCAAGCATCCCAGTCATCAACAAGCATCCCAATGATCAACAAGCATCCCAGTCATCAACAAGCATCCCAATGATCAACAAGCATCCCAGTCATCAACAAGCATCCCAATGATCAACAAGCATCCCAGTCATCAACAAGCATCCCAATCATCAGGCATCCCAATCATCAAGCATCCCAATCATCAACAAGCATCCCAATCATCAAGCATCCCAATCATCAAGCATCCCAGTCATCAACAAGCATCCCAATGATCAACAAGCATCCCAGTCATCAACAAGCATCCCAATGATCAACAAGCATCCCAGTCATCAACAAGCATCCCAGTCATCAAGCATCCCAATCATCAAGCATCCCAATCATCAAGCATCCCAATCATCAACAAGCATCCCAATCATCAACAAGCTTCCAAACTTTAGGCGAAAGTTAGAGAATATCTAAAACTTGTAGTGTATACATTGCATCAGTTAGAGAATATCTAAACTTTCTATTGTATATATTCCATCAGACATTTATTGGTATTGTTCTTCTTGGATAAATGTTGGTGTGGAGGGTGTGCATGAGAGGCTGTGTTCGACGCTGTGAGCTGCGTGAATGACAGCCTGTATTGAATATCGAACAGTATTGGATGTCCGCCTACAGACGGTGCGGCTGTGATGCTCTGATCTCCTTACCTGAACGGGGAGACTTAGCGAGGAAGAAGGGAGGAGAGGCAGGAGAGCCGAGAAGTGGAGTGGAGAGGTGTCAGGTGTACGTCGATGAAACGAGGAAGTGGAAAGGGAACAGTGATGATGGGAACTGAAAGGCATTTCACAGACGTAGAAATAACGAAAAACAAGGAGACTGGGTGGATAGGCTTGAACGGTGATAAACGTTAGAATAGTGAGAAACGGAGAATGAATAAAGATACACAAATAACCCGCACATAGAAGAGAGGAGCTTACGACGACGTTTCGGTCCGACTTGGACCATTTACAAAGTCACACTAACGAGAGGTAGTGCAGGAAGGGTATATATAGGCGGGTTATTTGTGTATCGTTCCAGTCGCGGTATTGTGCCTTTGTTTTGTTATTTATGAATGAAGATGATTATATAGCAGTTAAAGAACGTCTAGAAATCGAAGAAGGAAAGAAGTGAGTAGCGAAGAAAGGAAACAAGACAAAGCTTGATGGCGGTTGAAGGACGTGAATGAAGGAGGAGGAAGAATAAAGGCGGAGAGGAAAGAATGTATGTCTAGGAATGGAGAGCAAGTTGAAGAATGTTAGATAAAAGAACACAAATATATAATGCAACGTGTTCCTTTAACTAACATATTGTCAGTAATTTTACCAGCATTGTAAGTTGAAGAATACCGTCCACCATAGATGACAGATTAATGGAGCCGCGGGGGCGTCAACCCCCCGAAACCCTCTCCAGGTAAATTGCAGGTAAACTACAGGGTCATAGAGGCTCCAGGTAACGTGTTCATCGCCAGTCAAAAATAATACCAAAAATAGAAATTTATCTCCTGACTTTAGTTGGGAGACTTAAACTCGTTTTCTATATACACTGAGCGATACATGCTTCTCAGTGTTTGTCCCGTGTTCCACTCTGGAAAGTGCTTCTGCTTCCAGCAGTAACTGCGGCAGGAAAGTAATGAAGTCTGGCTCCTGCTTCCAGCAGTAACTGCGGCAGGAAAGTAATGAAGTCTGGCTCCTGCTTCCAGCAGTAACTGCGGCAGGGGAAAATAATGAAGTCTGGTCCTGCTTCCAGCAGTAACTGCAGCGGGAAAGTAATGAAGTCTGGCCCCTGCTTCCAGCAGTAACTGCGGCAGGAAAGTAATGAAGTCTGGCTCCTGCTTCCAGCAGTAACTGCGGCAGGAAAGTAATGAAGTCTGGCTCCTGCTTCCAGCAGTGACTGCAGCGGGAAAGTAATGAAGTCTGGCTCCTGCTTTCCCGCAGTAAACTGCGGCAGGAAAGTAATGAAGTTGGCTCCTGCTTCCAGCAGTGACTGCAGCGGGAAAGTAATGAAGTTGGCTCCTGCTTCCAGCAGGACTGCAGCGGGAAAGTAATGAAGTCTGGCTCTGTTTTCCCGCAGTGACTGCACGGGAAAGTCAATAAAATCTGGCTCCTGCTTCAAGCAGTGACTGCAGCGGAAAGTCATGAAATCTTGGCTCCTGCTTCCAGTAGTGACTACAACGGGAAAGTAATGAAGTCTGGCTCCTGCTTCCAGCAGTGACTGCAGCGGGAAAGTAATGAAGTCTGGCTCCTGCTTCCAGCAGTAACTGCGGCAGGAAAGTAATGAAGTCTGGCTCCTGCTTCCAGCAGTGACTGCAGCGGGAAAGTAATGAAGTCTGGCTCCTGCTTCCAGCAGTGACTGCAGCGGGAAAGTAATGAAGTCTGGCTCCTGCTTCCAGCAGTGACTGCAGCGGGAAAGTCATAAAATCTGGCTCCTGCTTCAAGCAGTGACTGCAGCGGGAAAGTCATGAAATCTTGGCTCCTGCTTCCAGTAGTGACTACAACGGGAAAGTAATGAAGTCTGGCTCCTGCTTCCAGCAGTGACTGCAGCGGGAAAGTAATGAAGTCTGGCTCCTGCTTCCAGCAGTGACTGCAGCGGGAAAGTAATGAAGTCTGGCTCCTGCTTCAAGCAGTGACTGCAGCGGGAAAGTCATGAAATCTTGGCTCCTGCTTCCAGTAGTGACTACAACGGGAAAGTAATGAAGTCTGGCTCCTGCTTCCAGCAGTGACTGCAGCGGGAAAGTAATGAAGTCTGGCTCCTGCTTCCAGCAGTGACTGCAGCGGGAAAGTCATGAAATCTTGGCTCCTGCTTCCAGTAGTGACTGCAACGGGAAAGTAATGAAATCTGGGTTCTGCTTTCAGCAGGTAGATTCATTGCCTTAGATCAAGAGCCCTTTAGCAACATCAAGGCCCTCCTTGTTGGGTGTGAAGGTGTCGATATAATAATCATGATCATAATAATTGATACTAGCAAATAGTTTGTTTGCTGGAGTTGCCACACAGAGGGAGCAGTCCCCCAGGGAGCACCCCTGACGGAGTACTCCCTCAGGGAGCACCTCTCAGAGGGAGTACTCCCTCAGGGAGCACCTCTCAGAATGAGTACTCCCTCAGGGAGCACCTCTCAGAATGAGTACTCCCCCAGAAAAGAACCTCTCAGAGGGAGTACTCCCTCAAGGAGCACCTCTCAGAGGGAGTACTCCCTCAGGGAGCACCTCTCAGAGAGAGTACTCCCTCAGGGAGCACCTCTCAGAGGGAGTACTCCTCAGGGAGCACCTCTCAGAGGGAGTAGTCACCTCAGGGAGCACCTTCAGAGGGAGTACTCCCTCAGGGAGCACCTCTCAGAGTACTCCCTCAGGGAGCACTCTCAGAGGGAGTACCTCTCAGAGGGAGTACTCCCTCAGGGAGCACCTCAGAGGGAGTACTCCCTCAGGGAGCACCTCTCAGAGGGAGTACTCCCTCAGGGAGCACCTCTCAGAGGGAGTACCTCTCAGAGGGAGTACTCCCTCAGGGAGCACCTCAGAGGGAGTACTCCCTCAGGGAGCACCTCTCAGAGGGAGTACTCCCTCAGGGAGCACCTCTCAGAGGGAGCATTCACTCCCTAACATTCACATCTCAACTTAAGTCTTCATGTCACGTACGTTAGCTTGTCCGTACACACGTTCTGGCAGATCACGCTATTCATCGAGACACTAAACCCGTACGAACGCATTCAACACCTGGGGAATAGTCTAGTCTAGTACATCAAGGGCCCTTCCAGAATCAAAGCTCCCTTCCTGAAGAGAGTACATCAAGGACCTTCAGAATCAAAGCTCCCTTCCTGAAGAGAGTACATCAAGGACCTTCAGAATCAAAGCTCCCTTCCTGAAGAGAGTACATCAAGGACCTTCAGACTCAAAGCTCCCTTCCTGAAGGGAGTACCTCAAGGACCTTAAGAATCAAAGCTCCCTTCCTGAAGGGAGTACATCAAGGACCCTCAGAATCAAAGCTCCCTTCCTGAAGGGAGTACATCAAGGACCCTCAGAATCAAAGCTCCCTTCCTGAAGGGAGTACATCAAGGACCTTCAGAATCAAAGCTCCCTTCCTGAAGGGAGTACCTCAAGGACCCTCAGAATCAAAGCTCCCTTCCTGAAGAGAGCACATCAAGGACCCTCAGAATCAAAGCTCCCTTCCTGAAGGGAGTACCTCAAGGACCTTCAGAATCAAAGCTCCCTTCCTGAAGAGAGTACCTCAATGACCTTCAGAATCAAAGCTCCCTTCCTGAAGGGAGTACCTCAAGGACCCTCAGAATCAAAGCTCCCTTCCTGAAGGGAGTACCTCAAGGACCCTCAGAATCAAAGCTCCCTTCCTGAAGAGAGCACATCAAGGACCCTCAGAATCAAAGCTCCCTTCCTGAAGGGAGTACCTCAAGGACCCTCAGAATCAAAGCTCCCTTCCTGAAGAGAGTACCTCAAGGACCTTCAGAATCAAAGCTCCCTTCCTGAAGGGAGTACCTCAAGGACCCTCAGAATCAAAGCTCCCTTCCTGAAGGGAGTACATCAAGGACCTGTAAGTGAATACCACACTTAATATTTACACATGAAGAACTAGCGGCGTGACTAAATCTTTGGGACACTCACTTGTAATCTAAAAGGATTTTTTCCAGTACAGGTGAGATTTTCGACTATTTATTTTTTTAAAAACATCTGGATTGCGCGTTCTCATTCTGGGCTTCTAGTCAGTGACGTTCTTTCTTGTTGCAAGTTAAATTTGTGTCCGGCCGTTCATCCTCGTTCTTTCTTGTTGCAAGTTAAATTTGTGCCCGGCGTTCATCCTCGTTCTTTCTGTTGCAAGTTAAATTTGTGTCGGCCGTTCATCCTCGTTCTTTCTTGTTGCAAGTTAAATTTGTGTCCGGCCGTTCATCCTCGTTCTTTCTTGTTGCAAGTTAAATTTGTGTCCGGCCGTTCATCCTCGTTCTTTCTTGTTGCAAGTTAAATTTGTGTCCGGCCGTTCATCCTCGTTCTTTCTCGTTGCAAGTTAAATTTGTGTCCGGCCGTTCATCCTCGTTCTTTCTTGTTGCAAGTTAAATTTGTGTCCGGCCGTTCATCCTCGTTCTTTCTTGTTGCAAGTTAAATTTGTGTCCGGCCGTTCATCCTCGTTCTTTCTTGTTGCAAGTTAAATTTGTGTCCGGCCGTTCATCCTCGTTCTTTCTTGTTGCAAGTTAAATTTGTGTCCGGCCGTTCATCCTCGTTCTTTCTCGTAAGTTAAATTTGTGTCCGGCCGTTCATCCTCGTTCTTTCTTGTTGCAAGTTAAATTTGTGTCCGGCCGTTCATCCTCGTTCTTTCTTGTTGCAAGTTAAATTTGTGTCCGGCGTTCATCCTCGTTTTTCTCGTAAGTTAAATTTGTGTCCGGCCGTTCATCCTCGTTCTTTCTTGTTGCAAGTTAAATTTGTGTCCGGCCGTTCATCCTCGTTCTTTCTTGTTGCAAGTTAAATTTGTGTCCGGCCGTTCATCCTCGTTTCTTTCCTGTTGCAAGTTAAATTTGTGTCCGGCCGTCATCCTCGTTCTTTCCTGTTGCAAGTTAATTTGTGTCCGGCCGTTCATCCTCGTTCTTTCCTGTTGCAAGTTAAATTTGTGTCCGGCCGTTCATCCTCGTTCTTTCCTGTTGCAAGTTAAATTTGTGTCCGGCCGTTCATCCTCGTCTTTCCTGTTGCAAGTTAAATTTGTGTCCGGCCGTTCATCCTCGTTCTTTCCTGTTGCAAGTTAAATTTGTGTCCGGCCGTTCATCCTCGTTCTTTCCTGTTGCCAAGTTAAATTTGTGTCCGGCCGTTCATCCTCGTTCTTTCCTGTTGCAAGTTAAATTTGTGTCCGGCCGTTCATCCTCGTTCTTTCCTGTTGCAAGTTAAATTTCTGTCCGGCCGTTCATCCTCGTTCTTTCCTGTTGCAAGTTAAATTTGTGTCCGGCCGTTCATCCACGTTCATGTTATCTCATACTTTTTATTATTGTGTTTAAATAACTGGAACAATACACAAATAACCCGCACATACAAGAGGGGATCTTACGACGACGTTTCGGTCCGACTTGTGACTAGTGTGACTTTGTAAATGATCCGACTTGTGACTAGTGTGACTTTGTAAATGATCCGACTTGTGACTAGTGTGACTTTGTAAATGATCCGACTTGCGACTAGTGTGACTTTGTAAATGATCTGACTTGTGGCTAGTGTGACTGTAAATGATCCGACTTGTGACTAGTGTGACTTTGTAAATGATCCGACTTGCGACTAGTGTGACTTTGTAATGTCCGACTTTGCGACTAGTGTGACTTTGTAAATTATCTGACTTGTGGCTAGTGTGACTGTAAATGATCCGACTTGTGACTAGTGTGACTTGTAAATGATCCGACTTGTGACTAGTGTGACTTGTAAATGATCCGACTTGTGACTAGTGTGACTTGTAAATGATCCGACTTGTGACTAGTGTGACTTGTAAATGATCCGACTTGTGACTAGTGTGACTTGTAAATGATCCGACTTGTGACTAGTGTGACTTTGTAATGATCCGACTTGCGACTAGTGTGACTTTGTAAATGATCCGACTTGTGACTAGTGTGACTGTAAATGATCCGACTTGTGACTAGTGTGACTTTGTAAATGATCCGACTTGTGACTAGTGTGACTTTGTAAATGATCCGACTTGTGACTAGTGTGACTTTGTAAATGATCTGACTTGTGGCTAGTGTGACTGTAAATGATCCGACTTGTGACTAGTGTGACTTTGTAAATGATCCGACTTGTGACTAGTGTGACTTTGTAAATGATCCGACTTGTGACTAGTGTGACTTTGTAAATGACCGACTTGTGACTAGTGTGACTTTGTAAATGGTCTGACTGTATTTCTTAACTTTGCATTTTATTTAAGTATCATCGAAAGGGAATGTGTAATTAAGTGATCACGTGACTTATTTTCTTACTATAAATTCAGATTTTATTTCCTGTAGAAAAAGGCACTTATGTACACTTGAGGAAATATATTACACGACACTTTTCGCCACGAGTGACTTCAAGACGTCTACATCTTCGTGTTTCAACTGGTGTTCTAACTCGTGTTTCAACTGGTGTTCTAACTCGTGTTTCAGCTGGTGTTCTAATTCGTGTTTCAACTAGTGTTCTAACTCGTGTTTCAACTGGTGTTCTAACTCGTGTTTCAGCTGGTGTTCTAACTCGTGTTTCAGCTGGTGTTCTAACTCGTGTTTCAGCTGGTGTTCTAACTCGTGTTTCAACTAGTGTTCTAACTCGTGTTTCAACTAGTGTTCTAACTCGTGTTTCAACTAGTGTTCTAACTCGTGTTTCAGCTGGTGTTCTAACTCGTGTTTCAACTAGTGTTCTAACTCGTGTTTCAACTGGTGTTCTAACTCGTGTTTCAGCTGGTGTTCTAACTCGTGTTTCAACTGGTGTTCTAACTCGTGTTTCAACTGGTGTTCTAACTCGTGTTTCAACTGGTGTTCTAACTCGTGTTTCAACTAGTGTTCTAACTCGTGTTTCAGCTGGTGTTCTAACTCGTGTTTCAACTAGTGTTTTAACTCGTGTTTCAACTGGTGTTCTAACTCTGTTTCAACTGTGTTCTAACTCGTGTTTCAACTAGTGTTCTAACTCGTGTTTCAACTAGTGTTCTAACTCGTGTTTCAACTGGTGTTCTAACTCGTGTTTCAACTGGTGTTCTAACTGGTGTGTCATCTGGTGTGTCAGCTAGTGTGTCATCTGGTGTGTCATCTGGTGTGTCATCTGGTGTGTCAGCTGGTGTGTCAGCTGGTGTGTCATCTGGTGTGTCATCTGGTGTGTCAGCTGGTGTGTCAGCTGGTGTGTCATCTGGTGTGTCAGCTGGTGTGTCATCTGGTGTGTCATCTGGTGTGTCAGCTGGTGTGTCAGCTGGTGTGTCAGCTGGTGTGTCATCTGGTGTGTCAGCTGGTGTGTCATCTGGTGTGTCATCTGGTGTGTCTCTGCGTGTGTCAGCTGGTGTGTCAGCTGGTGTGTCAGCTGGTGTGTCATCTGGTGTGTCAGCTGGTGTGTCATCTGGTGTGTCAGCTGGTGTCCTGACAGTAGACGAAGTAATGAGGTAATATAAGGTAATCAACCTTACGCAAATAACCAGCACAAAGGAAACTGAAACCTAAAACGACGTTTCCCCCTTGTCTTCACCCATTAGGTGTGAAGACAGGGGTGCTTTCCCCCTTGTCTTCACCCATTAGGTGTGAAGACAGAGGTGGTTTCCCCCTTGTCTTCACCCATTAGGTGTGAAGACAGAGGTGGTTTCCCCCTTGTCCTCACCCATTAGGTGTGAAAACAGAGGTGCTTTCCCCCTTGTCTTCACCCATTAGGTGTGAAGACAGAGGTGCTTTCCCCCTTGTCTTCACCCATTAGGTGTGAAGACAGGTGCTTTCCCCCTTGTCTTCACCCATTAGGTGTGAAGACAGGTGCTTTCCCCCTTGTCTTCACCCATTAGGTGTGAAGACAGAGGTGCTTTCCCCCTTGTCTTCACCCATTAGGTGTGAAGACAGGTGCTTTCCCCTTGTCTTCACCTATTAGGTGTGAAGACAGGTGCTTTCCCCCTTGTCTTCACCCATTAGGTGTGAAGACAGGTGCTTTCCCCCTTGTCTTCACCCATTAGGTGTGAAAGAAAAGCTGGTTGATGGAAGTGTCATCACACAGAAGAGACTGAAGATTCATCACACATCTTTGGCGCTGAAGACAAAACTGGGATATCACTTTCTTGATGATCTGTGTGTTTTACTGCAATTTTCAGTTCTTGTTACAAAATATGCCTGCCTCTCTCTCTCTCTCTCTCTCTCTCTCTCTCTCTCTCTCTCTCTCTCTCTCTCTCTCTCTCTCTCTCTCTCTCTCTCTCTCTCTCTCTCTCTCTCTCTCTCTCTCTCTCTCTCTCGCTCCCTCTACAATACTGCTACAGTTCCTGCTCCATAAGACCAGCAGCTCTACACATTTTTCCTCGACAATCTTAACTATTGACAGTATCTGCTCAAAGAAATTTTCGCTCCACCGCACCTATAGTGTGTGTGTGTGTGTGTGTGTGTGTGTGTGTGTGTGTGTGTATGTGTGTGTGTGTGTGTATTTTATGTATGTGTGTGTGTGTACTCACCTAGTTGAGGTTGCTCACCTAGTTGAGGTTGCGGGGGTCGAGTCCGAGCTCCTGGCCCCGCCTCTTCACTGATCGCTACTAGGTCACTCTCCCTGAGCCGTGAGCTTTATCATACCTCTGCTTAAAGCTATGTATGGATCCTGCCTCCACTACATCGCTTCCCAAACTATTCCACTTACTGACTACTCTGTGGCTGAAGAAATACTTCCTAACATCCCTGTGATTCATCTGTGTGTGTGTTTGTGTGTGTGTGTGTGTGTGTGTGTGTGTGTGTGTGTGTGTGTGTGTGTGTGTGTGTGTGTGTGTGTGTGTGTGTGTGTTGTATGTACTCACCTATTTGTGGTTGCAGGGGTCGAGTCTTAGCTCCTGGCCCCGCCTCTTCACTGATTGCTACTAGGTCATCTCTCTCCCTGCCCCATGAGCTTTATCATACCTCGCCTTAAAACTATATATGGTTAGTGCCTCCACTACGTCACTTTCTAGGCTATTCCACGGCCTGACAACTCTGTGACTGAAGAAATACTTCCTAATATCCCTTTGACTCATCTGAGTCTTCAACTTCCAATTGTGACTTCTTGTTTCTGTGTCCCCTCCCTGGAACATCCTGTCTTTGTCCACCTTGTCTATTCCACGCAGTATTTTATATGTTGTTATCATGTCTTCCCTGACCCTCCTGTCCTCCAGTGTCGTCAGGCCGATTTCCCTTAACCTTTCTTCATAGGACATTCCCCTTAGCTCTGGAACTAACCTTGTCGCAAACCTTTGCACTTTCTCTAATTTCTTGACGTGCTTGATCAAGTGTGGGTTCCAAACAGGTGCTGCATACTCCAGTATGGACCTGACGTACACGGTGTACAGTGTCTTGAACGATTCCTTGCTAAGGAATCGGAACGCTGTTCTCAGGTTTACCAGGCGCCCATATGCTGCAGCAGTTATCTGGTTGATGTGTGCTTCCGGAGACATGCTCGATGTTATACTCACCCCAAGATCTTTCTCCTTGAGCGAGGTTTGCATTCTTTGGCCACCTAGCCTATACTCCGTCTACGGTCTTCTGTGCCCTTCCCCTAACTTCATGACTTTGTGTGTGTATTTGTGTATATGTGTGTGTATCTGTGTGTGTGTATGTCTGTGTGTATGTGTGTGTGCTCACCGATTTATGTTTGCAGGGGTGAAGACTGTGTTGTTTACATCCCTTTTACTCTCAGATTTTGAAATATTTCATACCCGGATTTTGAAACATTCTGAACAAAAAAAAAAATCAAACATTTCGCTCGTGAGAAACGTGTTGAGTATCCCCCCACATAGAGGATAATTTCCAAATTATTAACCTCTTAATTCTGATTTAATCGGCCTTAATCTAACCCATCCAACTTTTCCACTGATGAATAATGGACGATAATTAACGAACGTAATTAATGAATGTTCAGTGAGGAGTAATTAAGGTGTTACGAAATAACTTTGTTATTAAATCTGATAATTTTCAGCTGAAAATTCACTTATAATCTTAATTGATAAGCTTCTAATCATTTTGTGTTAATTTTAAATTGATAATTTTGTTAAGTTTTAATGGATAATTTTAAAATGATAATTCTGATAATTTTTAATTGATATTTCTGATAATTTTAAACTTATAATTCTGAAAATTGATAATTTTGATACTTTTGAGTTGATAATTTTAAATTGGTAATTCTATCACAATTATCTATTGATAATTTTTCCTTGGTAATTTTATGTCCGTAATTGATCAAATGATAATTCATCAAATGATAATTCTCTGTGTGAACTTTGACTGTGATGTACATATATATTTTTTCACACAAATGTTTTAGAGAGTTAGGTTGAGAGGGTTCCTAGTTTTATTTAGATGGTGAGAGCTGTTACCTAAATCTCTTTGTTCTGAGACACGCAAATTGGGACTAGGATGAAGTTGGAGCCCCGTGGCCTGGTGGCTAAAGGTTTCGCTTCACACGGCGAAGGTCTGGGTTCGATTCCCAGCGCAGGTAGAAAAAACTGGGCGTGTTTCTTTACACCGGTTGTCTATGTTCACCCATCAGTAAAATGCGTACCTGGGAGTTAGTCGACTGGTGTGGATCGCATCCTGGGACAAGGACCTAATTTGCCCGAAATGCTCTGCATAACGAGGGGCTTTCTGCATAGTAGTATGTCATTGATGTCAGCTAGGCCTGTATACCATGTACATGTACTTGTAGTAATTAAAGAAATTATTATTATTATTATTATTATTATTATTATTATTAATCTGTGGGTCAGTGATTTCATTTGGGATGTTGTTATTCTGTACGAACATGTTCCAGACTCGACTCATTCTTGGAATGAATGATCTCAGATGAAGTGATGTTCTTGAGATGGGTGCAGTCAGAGTGTAGTTGCTCTGTTCTCGATTCTGTCAAGAAGTCGTAGATGAGATGGGGTGCAAGCAATCCAAGAAAGTGTTACACACTCAGGTGTGAGCGTACTTGTGCCTCGTACAGAGTCCTGCAACCTCGACTATCGAACAGAGACGAGATATTTCAAAGTGCTGTAAGCTTCCTAGCCACCTGGGTTTAGCGCTCCCCCATGATTATAATAATAATTATAATTCTTAGCCACCTTATTTGCAAGATTTACTACGTGATTTGGAGTAAAATTTCACCCCAAGAATATCAACCTCATCCTCGGGTTCCAACACTCTCCCATTCATTCTTACCATTACTCCAGCATTATCATCATCATGCCTAGAGATCCTCATTTGCTTTTTTCAGGAGCAAATATGACCTGCCATCGTTTTTCCCAGGCTGATGTAGCTGTAAGTTGGTGATTGATATAACTGAAAGCAGGTGGCATTTCCTCTCTCGGATAAGTAAATGTCTGAGTACAGTCATTTGCATATGCATGGGATTCTGGGATGAGATGAAAAAGGACATAAGAACGTAAGAAAGAAGGAACACTGCAGCAGGCCTACTGGCCCATGCGAGGCAGGTCCAAGTTTCCTTCCGGCTTAAGCCAATGCCCCAACCTAGTCAGGTCAGGTCACATTCACTTAAGGAAGGAACACGGCAACTGACCTAGTAGCACAAGCTAATCAGGTCCAACTCACACCCACCCACACCCACTCATGTATTTATCTAACCTATTTTTAAAACTACACAACGTTTTAGCCTCTATAACTGTACTCGGGAGTTTGTTCCACTCATCCACAACTCTATTACCAAACCAGTACTTTCCTATATCCTTCCTGAATCTGAATTTATCCAACTTAAAACCATTGCTACGAGTCCTGTCTAGGCTAGATATTTTCAGCACACTATTTACATCCCCTTTATTTATTCCTGTCTTCCATTTATACACCTCGATCATATCCCCCCTAATTCTACGTCTTAGTCTATCCTCATAGGGAAGATTTCTGTTACATGGGATCAACTTTGCCATCCTCCTTCGTATGTTTTCCAGAGCATTTATATCCATTCTGTAATACGATGACCAAAACTGTGCAGCATAATCTAAATGAGGCCTAACCAAGGATGTATAGAGTTGAAGAACAACCTGAGGACTCCTATTATTTATGCTTCTTGATATGAAGCCAAGGATTCTATTAGCTTTATTGCGAACACTTATGCACTGTTGTCTTGGTTTCAGATTACTGCTAACCAGAACTCCTAAATCTTTTTCGCAATCCGTAATATTAAGATCTACATTATTTAGTTTATATGTGGCATGGTTATTGTCCTGTCCAACATTTAGAACTTTGCATTTGTCTATACTAAACTGCATCTGCCACTTCTCCGACCACTGCATCAGTCTATTCAAATCTTCCTGGAGTGCTCGAATGTCCTCGTCAGAATGAATTCGACGGCCTATTTTGGTGTCATCGGCAAACTTGCTGATGTCGCTCTTTATGCCTTCATCAGTGTCGTTTATGTAGATTGTGAACAACAGGGGGCCCAATACTGACCCTTGTGGAACACCGCTCGTGAAGTAGACATTCCATAACAATGGCCCAAGCACATTTCCCTGTGGAACACTTGCACCAATAGAATGTCTTGCTGACTCTATCCCATTGAGAACTACACTTCGAGATCTACCTTGAAGATATTCACTGAGGAAACATAATGTAGAGCCAAGAGTCCCTTGTGACATAAGCGGTCGGAAGCGCCAGAAATGTCCAGTTCTACACAGCTGACCTTGGATTCATCCAGTGACTGGTGCCTCTTAGTGGAGATGTTCATCAGCAGATCAGTAGTAGTAGTGATCTCTTCTGAAGCCATGTTGACGGTCACAAAGGAGTGGTAATCAAACAACTCTGTCATTGCAGTGAGAGTATTGTCTCAAGAATCTTGCCAGTGATTGACAGGAGTGACACTGGTCTGTAGCTGCTGATTTCTGCTCTGCTTTTCTTTTCGTGAACAGGGACTACATTTACATTTTCCCCCAAAGAACACCACGTACACTGTGCTTTGTAGTGGTGATAGATACGAGTTAGAGGTGCTGCTACTGGTCTTCGCATTTACTGTGCTAGGTAGTCCTGAGTTAGAGGTGCTACTAGCTGGTCTCCATATCTCGGCAATCTTGGGCTCACCTTATCTGAGACCACGACCTATTCTTGGTCCAGGGATTTTAAGGAGAAGATACACTTTATCCTGTCCTATTGTCACCTCTAATAACTTTGACTCAGTTCTTGTGGCTAGCAAAGGAGGTTCCTCTGTTGATCCGGAACTTGCATCTCTCTCTCTCTCTCTCTCTCTCTCTCTCTCTCTCTCTCTCTCTCTCTCTCTCTCTCTCTCTCTCTCTCTCTCTCTCTCTCTCTCTCTCACTCTCATTCTGTCTCATTCTGTCTCACACACTCATTATTCCTACACACGCTTTGCCTCTCCTCTCTCGTGCGTTGAAGATCTCCACGTACGCCCACGGACGTAGCCTCTGAGCCTGGAGGGAGGCGAGTAGACGACTGGAGATCAGAGAGGAGATTATTGGGTGTCTTTGTAAATAACTGGAAATCAGAGTGGAGATTATTGGGTGTCTTTGTAAATAACTGGACATCAGAGTGGAGATTATTGGATGTCTTTGTAAATAACTGGAGATCAGAGTAGATGACTGAATAGGAGATTAGATGACTGCAGATTAGGGTAGATGAGATCAGAGTAGATAACTAGAGATTAGAGTAGATGAGATAAGAGATAACTAGAGATTAGGGTAGATGAGATCAGAGTAGATAGCTGAAGATTACAGTAGATAACTGGAGATCAGAGAGAATAAGATACTGTCTAATTATTTTTATAGTAGTAGTAGTAGTATTGGGAAGCGCTCTGCACGTAGGGGTCAACCAGCGCCTGGGAAATGGAGGAAATTAGGTTTGATCCAGGGCAAGGGAGGAAAGCTCCAGTTCGTTGAATCTAGAGTCTATGTCAGGGCACATACTTTGAGAGGCGTGTTTCTTAATACTTCTACTACTACTACTATTACTACTACTACTACTACTACTACTACTACTACTACTACTACTACTAC
Organism: Cherax quadricarinatus; assembly: GCF_026875155.1. Lineage (NCBI taxonomy): Eukaryota > Metazoa > Arthropoda > Malacostraca > Decapoda > Parastacidae > Cherax > Cherax quadricarinatus. The sequence goes on from NC_069496.1 coordinate 17,798,375, forward strand.
TACTAATAATAATAATAATAATAATAATAATAATAATAATCTTTATTTCTACAAGTACATGATACAACTTATACAGACCATAGCTGATATCAGTGACATACTACTATATAGAAAGCCTCTTGTTATGCAGAGCAAATTAGGTTAATTTTGTCCCCAGGATGCCACCCACACCAGTCGGCTAATACCCAAGTACCTATTTATTCCTAGGTGAACAGGGACAGCAGGTGTCTATCGATGTATACCCTGTCTCTCTCTCTCTCTCTCTCTCTCTCTCTCTCTCTCTCTCTCTCTCTCTCAAGAGACAAAAGCACTGCCTCATACGAGGTCAAAAAATGAAGTTTGTCGACCAGAGAGTGACAGGTTGCATTAGTGGCTTGACGTGGACCCTGCAACACAGTTGTTTGTTGCAGGTGTTGCAGCAACACCTGCCATGCATGACTTAGGAAAGAAGGAAGGAAGAAGATGAAAAAAGTCAGAAGGGAAGGATGAAATAAAGGAATAAATGCAGGAGGGAAGAATGGAGAGAGGGGAAAGATTGAAGGAAGAAAAGAGGAAAGGAGGGAAGGAAGGAACAGATAAAAAGGGAGATAAGAAACGAACGAAAGCGCTGCTTTTTTAAAAGGTCTTGTAACTATTCCACATTGTTTATGTACCCTCGTGAATACAGAAGAATTTATATTAAAACTGTATAAAATGTAGATATTTTATTTGTATAATATATATCTGAAGGAGGGGTGTTAATGTTGCAGTTTAAAAACTGTAGTGTAAAGCACCCTTCTGGCAAGACAGTGATGGAGTGAATGATGGTGAAAGTTTTTCTTTTTCGGGCCACCCTGCCTTGGTGGGAATCGGCCAGTGTGTTAATAAAAAAAATGTGATAGTTTTGTGGTGCCACAAGAGATTGGAACCTGTCTTGGTTGGTATATTAAGTTTCAAGACTATCTACTACACGAGGGTCATTAATTTAATATTTCACTTGTATACCACCAGTCAAAAACAGGGATGAAGGTAAACTCTGTGTATATATATACACTTGAGATGCACGGCTTCTGGTGTATATACCCTAATATATACACCTCTCGGTGTATATACAGTGGTAAATTAACTCAGAGGTTTAAAAGTGAATAATCTACCAGAATTCGAAAAGTGTGTGTGTGTGTGTGTGTGTGTGTGTGTGTGTGTGTATTCACCTACGTGTGGTTGCAGGAGTTGAGTCTCAGCTCATGGCCCCCACCTCTTTGCTGGTCGCTACTAGGTTTACTCTCCTGGCTTTACGAGCCTTGTCGTACATCTTCTTAAAACTTTGTATGGATCCTGCCTCTACTACTTCATTCTCCATGTCGTTGCACTTTCTGATTACTCTAAGCCTGAAGAAATTCTTCCTAACGTTTATGTGTGTGTGTGTGTGTGTGTGTGTGTGTGTGTGTGTGTGTGTATATATATGTGTGTTTTTACTATCTTCTGATTGTTTCTTCTCTTCTCTTCCTCAGCATTCCATCTTAACTTTGCCTGAAACGTTCAGAGGTCAAAAGAAGGAGAATGTAAGCTGTATGTGGTACTATACACTCCCACCTAAACTCTGTTCTAACTCCACAACACACTACCCTTTTCCTACCTCCCTCGCCTCGTTGGCTTTCTTTTGTAACCTCTGTGATCCGCCTTGCACCAGAGGTCAAAGCAGGTCAGGCTCCCAGGGACCAATTAGAAGGGAGGTTCTCGCGCTGCTGCTCACCTATACACTCACTCTACCAGTTCTTTTACCTGAGAATCTCTGTGTAAACAACTGCTGTGCTTCACTGTGTTTTTCATCTTGTGTTTCTAGTCTATTTTCTGGTCTCGGGGAGTGAAGCTTTGTGTGTGTGAAGGAGGTTATATGAAAGTTTTGTCAGGTGGGAGGATGAAGATGGTGTTGCAGGTGGGAGATGAAGATGGTGTTGCAGGTGGGAGATGAAGATGGTGTTGCAGGTGGGAGATGAAGATGGTGTTGCAGGTGGGAGATGAAGATGGTGTTGCAAGTGTTGGGTGTTTGGCAGGTGGGAGAAGAAGATGGTGTTGTAGGTGTTGGGTGTTTGGCAGGTGGGAGAAGAAGGGTGTTGCAGGTGTTGGGTGTTTGGCAGGTGGGAGAGAAGATGGTGTTACAGGTGTTGGGTGTTTGGCAGGTGGAAGAAGAAGATGGTGTTGCAGGTGTTGGGTGTTTGGCAGGTGGGAGAAGAAGGTGTTGCAGGTGTTGGGTGTTTGGCAGGTGGGAGAAGAAGATGGTGTTGCAGGTGTTAGATGTGTAGTAGGTGGGAGGATGAAGATGGTGTTGCAGGTGTTGGGTGTTTGGCAGGTGGAAGAGGAAGATGGTGTTGCAGGTGTTAGATGTGTAGTAGGTGGGAGGATGAAGATGGTGTTGCAGGTGTTGGGTGTTTTGCAGGTGGGAGGGAAGATGGTGTTGCAGGTGTTGGGTGTTTTGCATGTGGGAGAGGAAGATGGTGTTGCAGGTGTTAGATGTGTAGTAGGTGGGAGGATGAAGATGGTGTTGCAGGTGTTGGGTGTTTTGCAGGTGGGAGGAGGAAGATGGTGTTGCAGGTGTTGGGTGTTTTGCAGGTAGGAGAGGAAGATGGTGTTGCAGGTGTTAGGTGTTTTGCAGGTGGGAGAGGAAGATGGTGTTGCAGGTGTTGGGTGTTTTGCGGTGGGAGAGGAAGATGGTGTTGCAGGTGTTGGGTGTTTTGCAAGTGGGAGAGGAAGATGGTGTTGCAGGTGTTGGGTGTTTTGCAGGTGGGAGAGGAAGATGGTGTTGCAGGTGTTGGGTGTTTTGCAAGTGGGAGAGGAAGATGGTGTTGTAGGTGTTGGGTGTTTTGCAGGTGGGAGAGGAAGATGGTATTGCAGGTGTTGGGTGTTTTGCAGGTGGGAGAGGAAGATGGCGTTGCAGGTGTTGGGTGTTTTGCAGGTGGGAGAGGAAGATGGTGTTGCAGGTGTTGGGTGTTTTGCAGGTGGGAGAGGAAGATGGTGTTGCAGATGTTGGGTGTTTTGCAGGTGGGAGAGGAAGATGGTGTTGCAGGTGTTGGGTGTTTTGCAGGTGGGAGAGGAAGATGGTGTTGCAGGTGTTAGGTTCTCAGTAGTAGTAACCAGTTACCAGTAACCAGTGTACCAGTAGATGACTCACTACCAACCGTCTCTGCCTGAGTCACTGTCTGTATTCATATTGTGCTGACCACAGCAGTATTCAAAGACCCCCTCACATATGGGTACTGTGGGCGGTCAGTCATACGAGAGTGAGCAAGGAGATAGGTACGCCTGTTTGGGCGCTCCCCACATTATCCGTAATTATACGTACTACCAGCCTACGTGAGTATTACTTTACCCTATCCACGTGTTCGAACCCCACATGATAAGGTGTTTTGCAGGTGGGAGAGGAAGATGGTGTTGCAGGTGTTGGGTGTTTTGCAGGTGGGAGAGGAAGATGGTGTTGCAGGTGTTGGGTGTTTTGCAGGTGGGAGAGGAAGATGGTGTTGCAGGTGTTGGGTGTTTTGAAGGTGGGAGAGGAAGATGGCGTTGCAGGTGTTGGGTGTTTTGCAGGTGGGAGAGGAAGATGGTGTTGCAAGTGTCAGGTGTTTTGCAGGTGGGAGAGGAAGATGGTATTGCAGGTGTTGGGTGTTTGGCAGGTGGGAGAGGAAGATGGTGTTGCAGGTGTTGGGTGTTTTGCAGGTGGAAGAGGAAGATGGTGTTGCAGGTGTTGGGTGTTTTGCAGGTGGGAGAGGAAGATGGTGTTGCAGGTGTTAGGTTCTCAGTAGTAGTAACAGTTACCAGTAACCAGTGTACCAGTAGATGACTCACTACCAACCGTCTCTGCCTGAGTCACTGTCTGTATTCATATTGTGCTGACCACAGCAGTATTCAAAGACCCCCTCACATATGGGTACTGTGGGCGGTCAGTCATACGAGAGTGAGCAAGGAGATAGGTACGCCTGTTTGGGCGCTCCCACATTATCCGTAATTATACGTACTACCAGCCTACGTGAGTATTACTTTACCCTATCCACGTGTTCGAACCCCACATGATAAGGTGTTTTGCAGGTGGGAGAGGAAGATGGTGTTGCAGGTGTTGGGTGTTTTGCAGGTGGGAGAGGAAGATGGTGTTGCAGGTGTTGGGTGTTTTGCAGGTGGGAGAGGAAGATGGTGTTGCAGGTGTTGGGTGTTTTGAAGGTGGGAGAGGAAGATGGCGTTGCAGGTGTTTGGGTGTTTTGCAGGTGGGAGAGGAAGATGGTGTTGCAAGTGTTAGGTGTTTTGCAGGTGGGAGAGGAAGATGGTGTTGCAGGTGTTGGTGTTTGGCAGGTGGGAGAGGAAGATGGTGTTGCAGGTGTTGGGTGTTTGGCAGGTGGGGAGAGGAAGATGGTGTTGCAGGTGTTGGGTGTTTTGCAGGTGGGAGAGGAAGATGGCGTTGCAGGTGTTGGGTGTTTTGCAGGTGGGAGAGGAAGATGGTGTTGCAGGTGTTGGGTGTTTTGCAGGTGGGAGAGGAAGATGGTGTTGCAGGTGTTGGGTGTTTTGAAGGTGGGAGAGGAAGATGGCGTTGCAGGTGTTGGGTGTTTTGCAGGTGGGAGAGGAAGATGGTGTTGCAAGTGTTAGGTGTTTTGAGGGGGGAGAGGAAGATGGTGTTGCAGGTGTTGGGTGTTTGGCAGGTGGGAGAGGAAGATGGTGTTGCAGGTGTTGGGTGTTTTGCAGGTGGGAGAGGAAGATGGTGTTGCAGGTGTTGGGTGTTTTGCAGGTAGGAGAGGAAGATGGTGTTGCAGGTGTTAGGTGTTTTGCAGGTGGGAGAGGAAGATGGTGTTGCAGGTGTTGGGTGTTTTGCAGGTGGGAGAGGAAGATGGTGTTGCAGGTGTTGGGTGTTTTGCAAGTGGGAGAGGAAGATGGTGTTGCAGGTGTTGGGTGTTTTGCAGGTGGGAGAGGAAGATGGTGTTGCAGGTGTTGGGTGTTTTGCAAGTGGGAGAGGAAGATGGTGTTGTAGGTGTTGGGTGTTTTGCAGGTGGGAGAGGAAGATGGTATTGCAGGTGTTGGGTGTTTTGCAGGTGGGAGAGGAAGATGGCGTTGCAGGTGTTGGGTGTTTTGCAGGTGGGAGAGGAAGATGGTGTTGCAGGTGTTGGGTGTTTTGCAGGTGGGAGAGGAAGATGGTGTTGCAGGTGTTGGGTGTTTTGCAGGTGGGAGAGGAAGATGGTGTTGCAGGTGTTGGGTGTTTTGCAGGTGGGAGAGGAAGATGGTGTTGCAGGTGTTAGGTTCTCAGTAGTAGTAACCAGTTACCAGTAACCAGTGTATCAGTAGATGACTCACTACCAACCGTCTCTGCCTGAGTCACTGTCTGTATTCATATTGTGCTGACCACAGCAGTATTCAAAGACCCCTCACATATGGGTTACTGTGGGCGGTCAGTCATACGAGAGTGAGCAAGGAGATAGGTACGCCTGTTTGGGCGCTCCCCACATTATCCGTAATTATACGTACTACCAGCCTACGTGAGTATTACTTTACCCTATCCACGTGTTCGAACCCCACATGATAAGGTGTTTTGCAGGTGGGAGAGGAAGATGGTGTTGCAGGTGTTGGGTGTTTTGCAGGTGGGAGAGGAAGATGGTGTTGCAGGTGTTGGGTGTTTTGCAGGGTGGGAGAGGAAGATGGTGTTGCAGGTGTTGGTGTTTTGAAGGTGGGAGAGGAAGATGGCGTTGCAGGTGTTGGGTGTTTTGCAGGTGGGAGAGGAAGATGGTGTTGCAAGTGTTAGGTGTTTTGCAGGTGGGAGAGGAAGATGGTGTTGCAGGTGTTGGGTGTTTGGCAGGTGGGAGAGGAAGATGGTGTTGCAGGTGTTGGGTGTTTTGCAGGTGGGAGAGGAAGATGGTGTTGCAGGTGTTGGGTGTTTTGCAGGTGGGAGAGGAAGATGGTGTTGCAGGTGTTAGGTTCTCAGTAGTAGTAACCAGTTACCAGTAACCAGTGTACCAGTAGATGACTCACTACCAACCGTCTCTGCCTGAGTCACTGTCTGTATTCATATTGTGCTGACCACAGCAGTATTCAAAGACCCCCTCACATATGGGTACTGTGGGCGGTCAGTCATACGAGAGTGAGCAAGGAGATAGGTACGCCTGTTTGGGCGCTCCCCACATTATCCGTAATTATACGTACTACCAGCCTACGTGAGTATTACTTTACCCTATCCACGTGTTCGAACCCCACATGATAAGGTGTTTTGCAGGTGGGAGAGGAAGATGGTGTTGCAGGTGTTGGGTGTTTTGCAGGTGGGAGAGGAAGATGGTGTTGCAGGTGTTGGGTGTTTTGCAGGTGGGAGAGGAAGATGGTGTTGCAGGTGTTGGGTGTTTTGAAGGTGGGAGAGGAAGATGGCGTTGCAGGTGTTGGGTGTTTTGCAGGTGGGAGAGGAAGATGGTGTTGCAAGTGTTAGGTGTTTTGCAGGTGGGAGAGGAAGATGGTGTTGCAGGTGTTGGGTGTTTGGCAGGTGGGAGAGGAAGATGGTGTTGCAGGTTGTTGGGTGTTTGGCAGGTGGGAGAGGAAGATGGTGTTGCAGGTGTTGGGTGTTTTGCAGGTGGGAGAGGAAGATGGCGTTGCAGGTGTTGGGTGTTTTGCAGGTGGGAGAGGAAGATGGTGTTGCAGGTGTTGGGTGTTTTGCAGGTGGGAGAGGAAGATGGTGTTGCAGGTGTTGGGTGTTTTGCAGGTGGGAGAGGAAGATGGTGTTGCAGGTGTTGGGTGTTTGGCAGGTGGGAGAGGAAGATGGTGTTGCAGGTGTTGGGTGTTTTGCAGGTGGGAGAGGAAGATGGTGTTGCAGGTGTTGGGTGTTTTGCAGGTGGGAGAGGAAGATGGTGTTGCAGGTGTTGGATGTTTTGCAGGTGGGAGAGGAAGATGGTGTTGCAGGTGTCGGGTGTTTTGCAGGTGAAAGAGGAAGATGGTGTTGCAGGTGTTAGATGTGTAGTAGGTGGAGGATGAAGATAGTGTTGCAGGTGTTGGGTGTTTTGCAGGTGGGAGAGGAAGATGGTGTTGCAGGTGTTAGATGTGTAGTAGGTGGGAGGATGAAGATGGTGTTGCAGGTGTTGGGTGTTTTACAGGTGTGAGAGGAAGATGGTGTTGCAGGTGTTAGATGTGTAAGTAGGTGGGAGGATGAAGATGGTGTTGCAGGTGTTGGGTGTTTTACAGGTGTGAGAGGAAGATGGTGCTGCAGGTGATAGTGTAATAGGTGGGAAGGGGAGATGGTGTTGCATGTATCAGATGTGTTGCAGGTGGGAAGAGGTAGGTAGTGTTGCAGTGTTTGGGTGTTGCAGGTGGGAGGAGGAAGACGGTGCTGCAGGTGTCAGGTGTGTAATAGTTGGGAGGGGGTAGCAGGTGTTGCAGTTTTAAGTAATGTAGTGGATGGAAGGTGTACAACAGGTGTGTATGTGGGAGTACATACCTGGAGGTTACCTGGAGGTTATTCCGGGGATCAACGCCCCCGCGGCCCGGTCCATGACCAGGCCTCCCGATGGATCAGGGCCTGATCAACTAGGCTGGGGAAATACAGGCAACAGGGGACTTATAAGTCCACACCGAAGCTATCTACTGAGAGGAACTGTCTTCTTCCATCTAGATTAAGAGCTATTGTGTATTATCTAGGTGTATGAGTCAAGGACAGTATAGCAGAAGGTTTTCTAGTGTAGGAGGATGTAGTTAGTCATTTCTAGAAGTGGATGTGTGTGTGGTTAGAAATATGTTTACCCCGTTAGACAGGCTAGTTGGCTTAGCACGGGAGATGTTAGAAGAATTTGTCTGAGATAGCATAGTTTGAGATTTTAGAACAGTTTGTGAGGTGTCGGATAACGCACTCAGTTCAAATACTGTGTCCGTGGTTCGATCCCCGGCACGAATGGAAACGTCGGTTGCGTGTCCTTACACCTACTGTCCCTATTCACCTAGCGGTAAGTAGGTACCTGGGTGTTAGTGGACTGTGTGGGTGGCATCCTGGGGGACAAGATTGAAGGACCATAATGGAAATAAGACAGAGAGTGACTCAAGAAATCGTAATGACACGATTGCAAACAAACCATACCCCGGCTGGGATTGAACCCGCGGTCAGAGAGTCTCAAAACTCCAGCCCGTCGCGTTAGCCACTAGACCAGCTAGCCACAATAAGATTCGTCCAACTAGATATATTTGTTGACGGCAGTGAAGGGACTTGAGCTAGAGTTCGTCACGGCCACGCTAGCTGGAGATTCGTCTGTAAAAACTTGCATTTGTGGTCACAGTGGTGCCTGTGCTAACTTTCCTATGGTGTAGAAATATACCTAGTTGGATGAATCTTATTGTGGCTAGCTGGTCTAGTGGCTAACGCGACGGGCTGGAGTTTTGAGACTCTATGACCGCGGGTTCAATCCCAGCCGGGGTATGGTTTGTTTTTTTTAAGACAGAGAGTCCTCGATGACGCACTGACTTTCTTGAGTTGTCACTGGTGACGAACTCTCCAGGTAAAATTGCGAACAAAATCTTATTTATCTTCATAATAATACTGTCTCCGAGTTATTAAACCCAACGCAGACCATTAAACCTTAAATGCACCCTGCTAAACCTAACTTATTGTCTTAAAACGTAACTTAACCTTCTCAACCTTTCGTAAACCTGAGATGGCAATTTCAGGTCGAAATTGAAAAAACTGGGACTGTTTTTTCCCTCGTGTGCACACGTATCAATTTCCAAAGTTATATCTGCATAGATGCAGTCCCCTTGTACCAATCCTCTTGTACCAGTCCCCTTGTACCAGTCCCTTTGTACCAGTTCCCGTGTACCAGTGATTGACTTGCATTGTGTCTGCCTGGGGTGAGAAGTTAATAACAGAAGCTAGGATTAAATAGTGCCCCCATGTCTCTCTTGTGTTTTCCAGCATATTAGGGAGGAAAACTGGAAGATTTCACATTTAACAAAAATATTAGAAAGAAGTGGAAGATTTAAATATATAACAATGGTTGCTTGATATCATAGTTCCTTGATAATGTGAGTAGTCACGAAAGCGCTTGGAATTTCTCTATTCTTTCAGAGTGGTTGTTTTGTATAACAATGGTTATAAATGACCATAATTTTTAAAGGGGTGGACCGGTAAGCCAGCGGAAGGCCTCGGTCAGATGACCAAAAGCTCCAAAGGCGGGTCATCATCTGACTAAGACCCGCGTCAGGAAACATTTGTGCTGTTTCCTGACGAACCTTACCTAACCTAACCTAGTGGAAGATTTCACTGGAAAATGTAGATGTCCCATGACTCGGTTGGCAGCGCCCTCGCCTCACTAAGTGTCCGTGGTTCAATCCCTGGTACCGATGGAAGTGATTGGTATGTTTCCTTACACCTGCTGACCCTGTTCACCTAGCAGTAAGTAAGTGCCTGGGTGTTAGTAAATTTAAACTTGCAACCCTAGTTCACCTCGCAGAAAGTAGGTACCTGGGTGTTAGTAACTTTACACCTTCTCCCCTGTTCACCTCGCAGAAAGTAGGTACCTGGGTGTTAGTAACTTTACACCTGCTTCCCCTGTTTACCTCGCAGAAAGTAGGTACCTGGGTGTTAGTAACTTTACACCTTCCTCCCCTGTTCACCTCGCAGAAAGTAGGTACCTGGGTGTTAGTAACTTTACACCTTCCTCCCCTGTTCACCTCGCAGAAAGTAGGTACCTAGGTGTTAGTAACTTTACACCTGTTACCCCTGTTCACCTCGCAGAAAGTAGGTACCTAGGTGTTAGTAACTTTACACCTTCCTCCCCTGTTCACCTCGCAGAAAGTAGGTACCTGGGTGTTAGTAACTTTACACCTTCCTCCCCTGTTCACCTCGCAGAAAGTAGGTACCTGGGTGTTAGTAACTTTACATCTTCTTCCCCTGTTCACCTCGCAGAAAGTAGGCACCTGGGTGTTAATAACTTTACACCTGTTACCCTGTTCACCTCGCAGAAAGTAGGTACCTGGGTGTTAATAACTTTACACCTGTTACCCCTGTTCACCTCGCAGAAAGTAGGTACCTGGGTGTTAATAACTTTACACCTGTTACCCCTGTTCACCTCGCAGAAAGTAGGTACCTGGGTGTTAATAACTTTACACCTGTTACCCCTGTTCACCTCGCAGAAAGTAGGTACCTAGGTGTTAGTAACTTTACACCTTCCCCTGTTCACCTCGCAGAAAGTAGGTACCTGGGTGTTAGTCGACCCATGTGGATAGCATCCTGGGGAGGAACCAAAGAACATAAATGGAATTACAGATGAATGGTTCAGAGAACCGACATGTTGATAAATTAGACACATGTGCAACTCTTGGGTATCTTTATTGAGGAAACGTTTCGCCACACAGTGGCTTCATCAGTCCATACAAAGGATAAATTTGAAGAACAGGATGAGAATGAGGTAATCAGTCCCTCAACCTTGAGTCAATGTGGTCAGTATATCAATAAAGATACCCAAGAGTTGCACATGTGTCTAATTTATAAATGGAAATAAGCCATATTGCCTGGCTTTCTTGGGGTTTCTTGTCTATTATTCTTTGTTATTAATCTTTGGTGACCCGGTGGCCTGGTGGCTAAAGCTCCCGCTTCACACACGGAGGGCCCGGGTTCGATTCCCGGCGGGTGGAAACATTCGACACGTTTCCTTACACCTGTTGTCCTGTTCACCTAGCAGCAAATAGGTACCTGGGTGTTAGTCGACTGGTGTGGGTCGCATCCTGGGGGACAAGATTAAGGACCCCAATGGAAATAAGTTAGACAGTCCTCGATGACGCACTGACTTTCTTGGGTTATCCTGGGTGGCTAACCCTCCGGGGTTAAAAATCCGAACAAAATCTTATCTCTTATCTTATCACCTCCTCGTCCTCCTTCCCAATGGAAATACAAGGACTTCCCTACTTTATTTTTGGTTTATCCCAGGTAATTTACACATACACAAATAACCCGCACATATCGTGTATCGTTCCAGTCACGGTATTGTGCCTTTTTTTGTTAATTTACACATGTGTTAAACTATGTATCATAATTATACTTGTGTGTACTTGTGCCTAAGTAAACTTCTCCTCACCCTCCGTCCAACACTTTTATATAAAAATGATATGGAAAATTATCCAGATTTTAGTAAAAATGCATTATAAAGAGGGCAGTAGTTTTATATATAGTTGCTTAAATAATTAATCGAATGAAATTTGACTTTTATAATATTTAAAGGACCCCAATGGAAATAGGTCACTGTCTGACCTTTTTGGGTTATCCTAAGTTCTCTACACATATGCTGCTATGTATGATAATCTGTATAACTGTATTTGTGTATACCTGAATGAAACTTACTTACTAGAAAGAAGAATATTAATTTACACTAGTTACTTACGAAAGAGTATCGTTTTCTTTGGTAAGTTTATGTCATCGTTTTCTTTCTTGCTGGCACCCACAACTACTTTATTTGAATTTTATATGTAAAACTGGCGAAGACCTGATGAAGAGGAGATCATTTGGATTATTAACCCCGGAAGGGTGTTAATTAACCTTGAATAACTCAAGAAAGCTAACTGTAGCACATCCTTCTGTCGGTTCTCTGAACCATTTATCCTTAAACTAGCCGATTCTAATGTAACTTACCCTACTCTAAACTAGTCTAACCTTACCTAACGTTATCCTGCTCCACACACTCAGACGACTACCCTAACATCTAGCTTCTAACTCAACAACTTGTCGTATATGCAGAATATCGCCTACGTATCGTCTACCTGTGATATATGACAAATAGACGATAGTATCTTCTTCTGATGGCTGTCACATCCATTTAGTTGAAAAAAAATGGAGGCAGTTTACCTGGAGAGAGTTTACCTGGAGAGAGTTTACCTGGAGAGAGTTCCGGGGGTCAACGCCCCCGCGGCCCGGCCTGTGACCAGGCCTCCTGGTGGATCAGAGCCTGGGCAGAGTGATGGATTAACTACAGATGCTGCATCGTCAACTCCTGCCTTTCTCCTTGCAAGATACTTTCCAGGGAAGAAAGCTCTTTGTAAGATGCCCTCAGGTATAAAGCTGTATATAAGATGGTCCCCAGGGTTCAGAGCTCCTTGCAAAATACTGCCTATCCAGAAACCTGTTTGCAAGATGCTCCACAGAGTGCGGTGCCTTTGGCAGTTGCTCCACAGGGTAGGGTACCTCTGGCACCCTACTTCACAGAGTAGGGTGGCTCTGGCAGATGCTCCACAGAGTAGGGTGGCTCTGGCAGATGCTCCACAGAGTAGGGTGGCTCTGGCAGATGCTCCACAGAGTAGGGTGGCTCTGGCAGATGCTCCACAGAGTAGGGTGGCTCTGGCAGATGCTCCACAGAGTAGGGTGGCTCTGGCAGATGCTCCACAGAGTAGGGAGGCTCTGGCAGATGCTCCACAGAGTAGGGTGCCTCTGGCAGATGCTTCACAGAGTAGGGTGGCTCTGGCAGATGCTCCACAGAGTAGGGAGGCTCTGGCAGATGCTCCACAGAGAAGGGAGGCTCTGGCAGATGCTCCACAGAGTAGGGAGGCTCTGGCAGATGCTCCGCAGGGTAGGTTCACCCTACAAGATGTTCCACAAGGTAAGGTGCTCCTTTCAAGATGCTCCTCATGGTGGAGAGCTTGCAAGATGCTCCCCATGGTAAAGAGCTTGCAAGATGCTCCCCATGGTAGAGAGCTTGCAAGACGCTCCCCATGGTGGAGAGCTTGCAAGATGCTCTCAATGGTAAAGAGTTTGCAAGATGCTCCCCATGGTAGAGAGCTTGCAAGATGCTCCCCATGGTAGAGAGCTTGCAAGATGCTCCCCATGGTGGAGAGCTTCCAAGATGCTCCCCATGGTGGAGAGCTTGCAAGATGTTCTCAATGGTAAAGAGCTTGCAAGATGCTCCCATGGTAAAGAGCTTGCAAGATGCTCCCCATGGTAGAGAGCTTGCAAGATGCTCCCCATGGTGGAGAGCTTGCAAGATGCTCCCCATGGTAAAGAGCTTGCAAGATGCTCCCCATGGTGGCGAGCTTGCAAGATGCTCCCCATGGTAAAGAGCTTGCAAGATGCTCCCCATGGTGGAGAGCTTGCAAGATGCTCCCCATGGTAAAGAGCTTGCAAGATGCTCCCCATGGTAAAGAGCTTGCAAGATGCTCCCCATGGTGGAGAGCTTGCAAGATGCTCCCCATGGTTGAGAGCTTGCAAGATGCTCTCAATGGTAAAGAGCTTGCAAGATGCTCCCCATGGTAGAGAGCTTGCAAGATGCTTCCCATAGTAAAGAGCTTCCAAGATGCTCCCCATGGTGGAGAGCTTGCAAGATGTTCTCAATGGTAAAGAGCTTGCAAGATGCTCCCCATGGTAAAGAGCTTGCAAGATGCTCCCCATGGTAGAGAGCTTGCAAGATGCTCCCCATGGTGGAGAGCTTGCAAGATGCTCCCCATGGTAAAGAGCTTGCAAGATGCTCCCCATGATGGAGAGCTTGCAAGATGCTCCCCATGGTAAAGAGCTTGCAAGATGCTCCCCATGGTAAAGAGCTTGCAAGATGCTCCCCATGGTAGAGAGCTTGCAAGATGCTCCCCATGGTGGCGAGCTTGCAAGATGCTCCCCATGGTAAAGAGCTTGCAAGATGCTCCCCATGGTGGAGAGCTTGCAAGATGCTCCCCATGGTAAAGAGCTTGCAAGATGCTCCCCATGGTAAAGAGCTTGCAAGATGCTCCCCATGGTGGAGAGCTTGCAAGATGCTCCCCATGGTGGAGAGCTTGCAAGATGCTCTCAATGGTAAAGAGCTTGCAAGATGCTCCCCATGGTAGAGAGCTTGCAAGATGCTCCCCATGGTAGAGAGCTTGCAAGATGCTTCCCATAGTAAAGAGCTTGCAAGATGCTCCCCATGGTAGAGAGCTTGCAAGATGCTTCCCATGGTAAAGAGCTTGCAAGATGCTTCCCATGGTAAAGAGCTTGCAAGATGCTTCCCATGGTAAAGAGCTTGCAAGATGCTCCCCATGGTAGAGAGCTTGCAAGATGCTTCCCATGGTAAAGAGCTTGCAAGATGCTTCCCATGGTAAAGAGCTTGCAAGATGCTACCCATGGTAGAAAGCGTGCAAGATTGTCATGTAGGGGGGTATCGGAATGTAAGGCATAATCGGGAAATATGGGAGTAAGGGAGTCAGTAGGCAGGGAGTAGGTAGGGTATTGGCTAGGAGAGGTGAGTCGAGTGACGCGTGGCGTAGGTAGGTAATGACAGATCAGTGGTGACCACCACGACACTCTCATTAACTCTACACTACTCACTAACATATGCCTCGCCCACTCTTCACTCATATATAAACATTATAAAATATAAGAAATAGGAATAAATAACGGGGACAGTGAATATTACTATTCTACTCAAACACAGTTTATTATTAAGTCCTTGTACAATAATATATTTGGGAACAGGAGAACATTATTGTGGTTTAGACAAATGGGATGGTACATATAAGCAGTGAGACAGGGAACACAATCAACTTGACGAAAATGAATATAACTTACAATATAGTACAGAGGACAGTTCACTACAGGAACTAAGCCACAGGTCCCAAGACCTATACAGCACGAGTACTGCTCCAAGCCAGTACTCTGCCCAATGTCTCCAACAGTCTCTCCTTCCGAGACTCTCCAGCTCAGCTCTGCTCCCAGGCCAGAGCTCTGCCCGAATCTCCTCTGCTCAGCTGTTCCTTGGGTTTATATGGTGGTCCAAGCACCCTCCACAACCACGTGTACGACCTGACGCCTAGGTCTGACGCCGTCAAGAACAAAAGACCTCAGACGTGGGCGTGGCTGACAGACGTTTGCCAAGGCAAGGTGTGACCATATAATTGGTTAAATTAGGTCTCCCCAGAGACCTCACAAGCCCAGCTGGACTGCATCACAAGATGCTCCCCATGGTAGAGAGCTTGCAAGATGCTCCCCATGGTAGAGAGCTTGCAAGATGCTCCCCATGGTAGAGAGCTTGCGAGATGCTTCCCGTGGTAGAGCGCTTGCGAGATGCTCCCCGTGGTAGAGCGCTTCCGAGATGCTCCCCATGGTTTGTAGACAGCTTGCGAGATGCTTCCCATGGTAGACTGCTTCCAAGATGCTTCCCATGGTAGACAGCTTGCGAGATGCTCCCCATGGTAAAGAGCTTGCAAGATGCTCTCCATGGTAGAGAGCTTGGAAGATGCTCCCCATGGTAGACAGCTTGCAAGATGCTCCCCATGATAGACAGCTTGCAAGATGCTCCCCATAGTAGACAGCTTGCAAGATGCTCCCCATGATAGACAGCTTGCAAGATGCTCCCCATGGTAGATAGCTTGCAAGATGCTCCCTATGGTAGACAGCTTGCAAGATGCTCCCCATGGTAGAAAGCTTGCAAGATGCTCCCCATGGTAGAAAGCTTGCAAGATGCTCCCCATGGTAGAAAGCTTGCAAGATGCTCCCCATGGTAGAAAGCTTGCAAGATGCTCCCCATGGTAGAAAGCTTGCAAGATGCTTCCCATGGTAGAAAGCTTGCAAGATGCTCCCTATGGTAGACAGCTTGCAAGATGCTTCCCATGGTAGAAAGCTTGCAAGATGCTCCCTATGGTAGAAAGCTTGCAAGATGCTCCCCATGATAGAAAGCTTGCAAGATGCTTCCCGTGGTAGAAAGCTTGCAAGATGCTTCCCATGAGAGACAGCTTGCAAGATGCTCCCCATGGTAGAAAGCTTGCAAGATGCTCCCTGTTGTAGACAGCTTGCAAGATGCTCCCCATGGTAGAAAGCTTGCAAGATGCTCCCTGTGGTAGACAGCTTGCAAGATGCTCCCCATGGTAGAAAGCTTGCAAGATGCTCCCGTGGTAGACAGCTTGCAAGATGCTCCCATGGTAGAAAAGCTTGCAAGATGCTCCCTGTGGTAGACAGCTTGCAAGATGCTCCCCATGGTAGAAAGCTTGCAAGATGCTCCCTGTGGTAGACAGCTTGCAAGATGCTCCCCATGGTAGAAAGCTTGCAAGATGCTCCCTGTGGTAGACAGCTTGCAAGATGCTCCCCATGGTAGAAAGCTTGCAAGATGCTTCCCATGGTAGAGAGCTTCTTGCAAGACCCCTCACTTGATCCTCCCCACAAATCAGGGTGAACACCGTCATGCTTCTCTCTATACCTTTAAGAAAGTCCCTAAAATGCTGGAAAAGAGCAAAAATATCCCCGAGGCTGAGGAGTCTTGAACCATCTGCCATGGAAGGCAGATGGCAGAGTCAATATTTGCCGGAGAGAAGGAAGGAAGTAAAGGGCAGGTGAAAAAGGCACAGAAGGAACAGCAGGGTAAAAATCCAGGTGGGAAATGGGCATTTCAGAGGTAGAGGGAAGATGGGCGATGAGGATGCTGTCCATTTTTAAAGAAAGAGTGTTATTATTTTTGTTGGGAAGGAGTGTATGCTATCCTAGTTGTGGTTGATTGATAGTTCCTGGCGCTCTGTGTGTGTGTACTCACCTAATTGTGGTTGCAGGGGTCGATTCATAGCTCCTGGCTCCGCCTTTCCACTGGTCGCTACTAGGTCATTCTTCCTGCTCCATGAGCTTTATCATACCTCTTCTTAAAGCTGTGTATGGATCCTGCCTCCACTACATCACTTCACAGACTATTCCACTACCTGGCAACTCTGTGTCTGAAGAAATACTTCCTAACATCCCTGTGATTCATCTGAGTCTTCAACTTCCAATTGTGACACCTTGTTGCTGTGTTCCATCTCTGGAACATTCTGTCTCTGTCCACCTTGTATATACCTCTCAGTATTTTATTTGTCGTTATATCTTCCCCCCTTTCTCTCCTGTCCTGTGTATGTGTGTGTGTATGTGTGTGTGTGTGTGTGTGTGTGTGTGTGTGTTGTGCGTATGCGTATGTGTATGTTATGTGTGCGTATGTGTATGTGTATGGTGTATGTGTATGTGTGTGTATGTGTGTGTATGTGTGTGTGTGTGTGTGTGTGTGTGTGTGTGTGTGTGTGTGTGTGTGTGTGTGTGTTTGTGTGTGTGTGTGTGTGTGTGTGTGTGGTCTGTGTGTGTTTTAAAACAGTTGGAATCCAACTTTTCCTAATTTTCTTTATTTTACTACAGCAGTAAACGTGAATATATTATACGATGTGTAGGTCCCAATGACACCATTGTAGTGACCCTAGCATGACCATTATATACACTGTATATGTCCTAGTAGTCCCTTGTTTATTTTTCCCTCCAGGATGCCACCAAGGTAGCTACTTAATGTTATAGATGATCAGAGACAGATGGTGTAAGACATGGCCCTATGTCTCACCCGGGGTCTGAACTATTTTTGTTTTAGCAGAAAACGCGACCACCAGTCGACTAGTCATTCAGAGGCTGGATCCAAGAGCTATAGCTTGACCCCATACACACAACTTATTCTGTTTGCTGACGAAGAAAACATCACCACAAGCAAGGCCAGTGTCAGGAGACACTGGCCTTGTTTTCTGTCAGACAAAGGGCTACCAGCTCTCCTTCAGCCTCGTGAAAGTACGACAAGATAAACATTACGCAACGTAGAGAAGAATAACAGTAGCAAAGATCAACGAAGAGATAGAAAGTGTCTTTCTAGAGAGGAGAAGAGGAGATGGTGCTTGTTAAACAGCTCTGGGAATGTAAATGTCTGCTATCTCTCTCTCTCTCTCTCTCTCTCTCTCTCTCTCTCTCTCTCTCTCTCCTCTCTCTCTCTCTCTCTCTCTCTCTCTCTCTCTCTCTCTCTCTCTCTAAAAGTCCTTTCCCCATCACCAGACTTACCTATCAACCTAACAATCTATGACTCCCCACAACAAAACGGCTGGAAACATTACGACGTGTTTCCGTAAGACACCTGCTGTCCATGTTCACCTAGCAGTAAAATAGGTACCTGGGTGTTAGTGGACTGGTGTGGGTCGCATCCTTGGGACAATACTGACCTAATTTGCCCGAAATGCTCTGCATAACAAGGGGCTTTCTATATAGTAGTATGTCATTGATTTCAGATAGGCCTGTGTACCTTGTACATGTACTTGTAGGAATAGATTATTATTATTCTATTTCCCTATTTCAGGGTTCTCTAAACCCATTTTAACCCTTCCCCCCTCACCTTCCATACATTACACTACAGATTACCTTCCATCCCAAATGCTACATCACTCTGTTCCATTGACTCAAGAAATCGTAATGACACGATTGCAAATAAACCATACCCCCGGCCGGGATTGAACCCGCGGTCATAGAGTCTCAAAACTCCAGCCCGTCGCGTTAGCCACTAGAAATATACCTAGTTGGATGAATCTTATTGTGGCTAGCTGGTCTAGTGGCTAACGCGACGGGCTGGAGTTTTGAGACTCTCTGACCGCGGGTTCAATCCCGGCCGGGGGTATGGTATCTCTGTTCCATTCATCGCCAATTTATTGAATTTCCCTATTTCATTCTGTCAGTGCATTTCGTCCCTATTCCAGTCTGAAATTATTGCATCTCCCTATTCCATTTTTTTGTCAAATATAGCGTTACCCTATTACAATCTTCAGTTACTGTACCTCCTTATTCCAATTTTCAATTATATCTCCCTATTCCAATCTTCGTCAGTTCCATCCATGCCAGTTGCAGACTCATCTCCCCGTCTCTTTGCCCACTTTCCTCCCCCATTTCTCGCCTCACGCCCCCATTCCCACACCCGTTAATTCCACCCCTCCTCAATTTCCACCCCATTTCATAGCTGAGAGTAATCTCATCTCACTTCTGGCGAGCCCAGCCAATCCCATTCCGTTACGTCATCTGGCCAGACTCCTTCACCCTCAAATCCCATTATTACTCCAAACACTTTTATCATATTCCCCACTCCCATGCTCCCCATTTCTGGCTAGAACCCTGAGAGAGAGAGAGAGAGAGAGAGAGTGAGAGTGAGTGAGTGAGTGAGTTTGTGTGCGTGTTTTACCGGTTGTCGGAGGCACTTGTGGAGACACACTTGGCCTACTGTGTGTGTGTGTGTGTGTGTGTGTGTGTGTGTGTGTGTGTGTGTGTGTGTGTGTGTGTATGTATGTACACACCTAGTTGTACTCACCTAGTTGAGGTTGCAGGGGTCGAGTTCTAGCTCCTGGCCCCGCCTCTTCACTGATCGCTACTAGGTCACTCTCCCTGAACCGTGAGCTTTATCATACCTCTGCTTAAAGCTATGTATGGATTCTGCCTCCACTACATCGCTTCCCAAACTATTCCACTTCCTGATTACTCTGTGGCTGAAGAAATACTTCCTAACATCCCTGTGATTCATCTGTCTTCAACTTCCAACTGTGTCCCCTTGTTGCTGTGTCCAATCTCTGGAACATCCTGTCTTTGTCCACCTTGTCAATTCCTCTCAGTATTTTGTATGTCGTTATCATGTCCCCCATATCTCTCCTGTCCTCTAGTGTCGTCAGGTCGATTTCCCTTAACCTCTCCTCGTAGGACATACCTCTTAGCTCTGGGACTAGTCTTGTTGCAAATCTTTGCACTTTCTCTAGTTTCTTTACATGCTTGGCTAGGTGTGGGTTCCAAACTGGTGCCGCATACTCCAATATGAGCCTAACGTACACGGTGTACAGGGTCCTGAATGATTCCTTATTAAGATGTCGGAATGCTGTTCTGAGGTTTGCTAGGCGCCCATATGCTGCAGCAGTTATTTGGTTGATGTGCGCTTCAGGAGATGTGCCTGGTGTTATACTCACCCCAAGATCTTTTTCCTTGAGTGAGGTTTGTAGTCTCTTGCCCCCTAGACTGTATTCCGTCTGCGGTCTTCTTTGCCCTTCCCCAATCTTCATGACTTTGCACTTGGTGGGGTTGAACTCCAGGAGCCAATTGCTGGACCAGGTCTGCAGCCTGTCCAGATCCCTTTGTAGTTCTGCCTGGTCTTCGATCGAATGAATTCTTCTCATCAACTTCACGTCATCTGCAAACAGGGACACGTGTGTGTGTGTGTTTGTGTGTGTGTGTGTTTGTGTGTGTGTGTGTGTGTGTGTGTGTGTGTGTGTGTGTGTGTGTGTTTGTGTGTGTAGGAGTGGATGCTTGATGGTAATAGTATTTATCTAATCTAGGATCTTGCTAGGATGATCCGGTAGACCTACTGTAGTGCTTCTTACCTCGTGTTTGTCTGGGTTGAGCTCTATCTCCTGACACTCTTAACCATCAACTAAGGTGATTCTCAATTCACAGGTTATACTGTTATATATCACTTTTGTATATACAAGTTTTCCTCCACGACTTTCACATCCACCACGTACATACCTTTCTCTCTCCTCCTGTTCTTCCTGCCTTTATCCGTCATTCTTACCTCCATTTTCCCCGCCTGCCTCTCTCTCTCTCTCTCTCTCTCTCATCTCTCTCTCTCTCTCTATCTCTCTCTCTCTCTCTCTCTCTCTCTCATCCTCTCTCTCTCTCTCTCTCTCTCTCTCTCTCTCTCTCTCCATTTTCCTCACTCTTTGATTCATTTGCTATTTTTTTCTATTTTTGTTATCACTCTCCTTGCCTTTCTCTTTCCTACCTCTCCCAGCCCTCTAACTCTCCATTCCTCCTATTCTTCCTTTAATCCCTCCCTCCCTCCCTCTCAGACCCTTCTCTTCTTACCTCCCTCCCTCCCTCCTCACCAACTAAGCTATTAATAAAAAATCGATAAGTTGACGCAGTGGGAAGGGAAAATATGGTAGCAACGGTGGTGTTGGTGGTGGTGGTGGTAGGGATGATGATGGTGGTGGTAGGGATGATGATGATCGTGGTGGTGGAAGTGTAGATGGATATGGCTGTCCATGGCTTGAGTGGCAGTGCAAGAACACAAAACACCTGTGAATCTTACACAAAACACCTGTGAACAGTAGCACAAGAACACAAAACATCTGTGGACGTTACACAGCTCAAAACACCTGTAAACAGTAACACAGAACACCTGTGGACGTTACACAACACAAAACGCCTGTGAACAGTAGCGCAAGAACACAAAACACCTGTGGACGTTGCACAACACAAAACACCTGTGAACGGTAGCACAAGAACACAAAACACCTGTGGACGTTACACAACTCAAAACACCTGTAAACAGTAGCACAAGAACACAAAATACCTGTGGACGTTACACAAATCAAAACACCTGTAAACAGTAGCACAAGAACACAAAACACCTGTGGACGTTACACAACACAAAACACCTGTGAACAGTAGCACAAGAACACAAAACACCTGTGGACGTTGCACAACACAAAACACCTGTGAACAGTAGCACAAGAACACAAAACACCTGTGGACGTTACACAACTCAAAACACCTGTAAACAGTAGCACAAGAACACAAAACACCTGTGGACGTCACACAACACAAAACACCTGTGAACAGTAGCACAAGAACACAAAACACCTGTGGACGTTACACACAAAACACCTGTGAACAGTAGCACAAACCTGTGGACGTTACACAACACAAAACAAATGTGGACGTTATACAACACATAACACCTGTGAACAGTAGCACAAGAACACAAAACACCTGTGGACGTTACACAACACAAAGCACCTGTGAACACTAGCACAAACCTGTGGACGTTACGCAACACAAAACACCTGTGGACGTTATACAACACAAAACACCTGTGAACTGTACCACAAGAACACAAAACACCTGTGGACGTTACACAACACAAAACACCTGTGAACAGTAGCACAAACCTGTGGACGTTACACAACACAAAACACCTGTGGACGTTACACAACACAAAACACCTGTGAACAGTAGCACAAACCTGTGGACGTTACACAACACAAAACACCTGTGACGTTACACAGCACAAAACAAATGTGGACGTTACACAACACAAAACACCTGTGGACGTTATATAACACAAAACACCTGTGAACGTTACACAGCACAAAACAAATGTGGACGTTACACAACACAAAACAAATGTGGACGTTACACAACACAAAACACCTGTGGACGTTATATAACACAAAACACCTGTGGTCGTTACACAACACAAAACACCTGTGGACGTTACACAACACAAAACACCTGTGGACTTTACACAACACAAAACACCTGTGGACGTTATACAACACAAAACACCTGTGGACGTTACACAACACAAAACACCTGTGGACGTACACAACACAAAACACCTTTTGGACTTACACAACACAAAACACCTGTGGACGTTATACAACACAAAACACCTGTGAACGTTACACAACACAAAACACCTGTGAACGTTTCACAACACAAAACACCTGTGAACGTTACACAACACAAAACACCTGTGGACATTACACAACACAAAACACCTGTGAACGTTACACAACACAAAACACCTGTGAACGTTACACAACACAAAACACCTGTGAACGTTACACAACACAAAACACCTGTGGACGTTACACAAAACACCTGTGAACGTTACACAACACAAAACACCTTTGAACGTTACACAACACAAAACACCTGTGAACGTTACACAACACAAAACACCTGTGGACATTACATAAAACACCTGTGAACGTTACAGAACACAAAACACCTGTGGATATTACACAAAACACCTGTGGACATTACACAAAACACCTGTGAACGTTACACAACACAAAACACCTGTGGACATTACACAAAACACCTGTGAACGTTACACAACACAAAACACCTGTCAACGTTACACAACACAAAACACCTGTGAATGCTTCACAACACAAAACACCTGTGACCGTTACGCAACACAAAACACCTGTGGACATTACACAACACAAAACACCTGTGAACGTTAAACAACACAAAACACCTGTGGACATTACCCAACACAAAACATCTGTGGACGTTACACAACACAAAACACCTGTGAACATTTCACAACACAAAACACCTGTGGACGTTACACAACACAAAACACCTGTGGACGTTACACAACACAAAACACCTGTGGACATTACACAACACAAAACACCTGTGAACGTTACACAACACAAAACACCTGTGGACATTTCACAACACAAAACACCTGTGGACGTTACACAACACAAAACACCTGTGGACGTTACACAACACAAAACACCTGTGGACATTACACAACACAAAACACCTGTGAACGTTACACAACACAAAACACCTGTGAACGTTACACAACACAAAACACCTGTGAACGTTACACAACACAAAACACCTGTGAACGTTACACAACACAAAACACCTGTGGACATTACACAACACAAAACACCTGTGGACATTACACAACACAAAACACCTGTGAACTAGACCTAGAATATTAACTAGAAACACAATTAACTATATTATTCACAAATTCTATTCACTTGTCAACTTCTGATACTCGGTATTTCAAGCGTCTCATTTACATTATTAAAAATAAATTTATAAATTATTATTTCACTCTGTGTGCCTCTGTAATTTAGAGAGTACAGGTACTCACGAATTTAATAGTTGTACTATCTGCTTGCCGCGAGTTCGACCCCACCCACGCAGTGTTTTTTGTAGAACATAGTGTGTCTGTTTTTATATTAGTCGCCAGAGGATCGAACCCCCGACACTTCTTGTGCTGATGTCGTCTTTAAGACGCTAATTAGGACCCCCCCACTCACCTTCACTCTTTCAAGAAGAGTGTTCTAACCGCTTTATAGAATATTTGAATTCCGAAAAGGTGTTTTATTGCTTTAAAACAAGATTTAAACCACAATGAAGGTGTTGTGGTTTTTTTAAGAAATAATTAAAATTTTAAAAGGTTTTTGTGGTTTTAAAAATATAAAAAGTGTTTTGGAGGTTTTAAAAGAAAGAAGCCAAAATTAAAAAGTGAAATGCCCAACTAGCACTAAAACGGAGAAGAGGTTTTTCCATTAAACCAGCACCACGATGGGTAAGATAGAAGCACATTACGATATTGGAGAGTGAATCAGGAGCAGATAAAACTGCGTTTACTTATTGGAGAAACCGCTTCTATATCTTGTTTTATGGAGGCCTTACAGAATCTTAAGATCTCTCTCTCTCTCTCTCTCTCTCTCTCTCTCTCTCTCTCTCTCTCTCTCCTCTCTCTCTCTCTCTCTTTTCTCTCTCTTTTACACAGGGTTTTCAAGGAAGGATCCCTTGATTTTTGACGAGGCTCTTGAATTTAAGGGATTGGATCTGTCTCCTTCCCAAATTCTGAATGATCAATCCCCCCCCCCCGGGGATATCATCAGGGTTAGCGTTGGTTTTATAAAACTATAATGGGTTCAATAGACCTGCTTATACAATCATTTAGGTTAAATCTATATTCTTATATTACATATTTCATATAGTTGGTGTATATACTAGATATATATTTTATATATTTATTAAAATATATATATGTATATATATATATGTGTATGATTGTATTATATACTAATATATAAATTACACACACATACACACACACATACATCAAGGCTGGTAGTAGTCTCTTGTTTTTTCAGTTTGGTTCGAGTGCGGGAAGGCAGGACAACACGCTAATAAGGTATTTGACGAAGCATAAAACCACTCATAGGAAGCTGGAAGTATTTGAAAGCTGACCACATTTGGAAGATTAGGTTGTAAGTGGTACATGCGAAAAGGACATGTGGGAAAGGGCACTTGTGTTTAGTTCAGGACAACGTTTCGCCACGAGTGGCTTCACCTGTTGTAAAAGAGACGTCGGGTGGTGGACTGATAAACCCAATACTGGCTAAAAGTTTTTTTTTTTGTAACACTTGGGTATCTTTATTGTGGAAACGTTTCGCCAACAAGTGGCTTTCTCAGTCCAATACATATAAGAATGGTTGAAGATCAGAAGGCGTTTGGGGTGATTAGTCCCACTATCAAGGTGGATCACATCGACTCCAGGCTCAGGGACTGGTTACCTCAACTGCCTTCTGATCTTCATTCTTCTCTGTGTTGGACTAAAGACGCCACTGGTTGTCGATACGTTTCCTGCCTTTTGTAAATGTTCTGAAGAATGTACAATGTTCTTTGGTGTATGTTGTAACATTTCGTAGCCCCGATGTTTTGGGTGTTAGGAACCAACATCCACTGTACTCTTGGATGTTTCGGAACTCCTCGGAAACTCCTGAGATTTCTGTTTTTCATATACAGTGTAAAATTCACCTATGATGTGGTCTTTATAAATGTTTACGGCGTGGTCTGGTAAGCCAGGTGAAGGTCTCAGTCACACGGCCGAAAATTAGATGGGTCTTCATGTGTTTAAGACAAGCGTTAAAAGTAATTTTAGTAATTTATTTGGCAGGTTTTGGTTCTAACACGGTGGACTGGTTACTGCTGTTGCTATTGTTATTGCTGTTGCTGCTGCTGCTGTTGTTGCTGTTGTTGCTGTTGTTACTGTTGTTACTGCAGCTGATCTGTCCTTTTTTCTTCCTCTTCCTCACATGTACCTTGCACTAATCCTCTAGTTATCCTGGTTATCCCTCGTAATTCCTCTCATCCCCCTCCCTTATTTCCCTCTATACCATTTCTCTCCCGTCTCTCTCCCCATTCTCTCTTTGTCTCTATCTCTGTTTGTCTCTGTCTGTCTGTCTCTCTCTCTCTCTCTCTCTCTCTCTCTCTCTCTCTCTCTCTCTCTCTCTCTCTCTCTCTCTCTCTCTCTCTCTCTCTCTCTCTCTCTCTCCTATCTACTGTTCCTTCCACTCCACATTTTTTACCACTCCTTCCAATTTCACTCTTAAATTACTTCATCTCCCCTTCCCACCATATTTTATTTTATCCTCCTCTCCTTCCCTACTATTCTCTTCTCCCCTTCCTTACCTACCTTCCTTCCTTCCCTCCCAAGCAGGCTGGCCTCACACCATAATCTCCTACCCTCTTCTTCTCTCATCCCTTTCTCTTCCCGTCTTCCTCTATACCCTCTGTTCTCTTTTTCTTTTCTCCTCCCATAGGAGGAGTCCTTCTTTCTTCTCTCAACCTCCTCATTTCTCTCTTGTTTACGTAACTAAATATGACAGTGAAGCAGCTTTTGTTCCCATTGTAAATATTTTTTTGCTCAACAAGTCGGCCGTCTCCCACCGAGGCAGGGTGACCCAAAAAAGAAAGAAAATCCCCAAAAAGAAAATGCTTTCATCATCATTCAACACTTTCACCACACTCACACATTATCACTGATTTTGCAGAGGTGCTCAGAACACAACAGTCTAGAAGCATACACATATAAAGATACACAACATATCCCTCCAAACTGCCAATATCCCAAACCCCTCCTTTAAAGTGCAGGCATTGTACTTCCCATTTCCAGGACTCAAGTCCGACTATATGAAAATAACCGGTTTCCCTGAATCTCTTCACTAAATATTACCCTGCTCACTCTCCAACAGCTTGTCAGATCCCAAGTATCATTCGTCTCCATTCACTCCTAACACGCTCACACATGTTTGCTGGAAATATTATTTATTGTAAAAAGTGAAACAGCACACTGCTGATGTATCTAGTTTTGTTTAAAATTATTATATGACCGCTGCTTGGGACCACTGTGTGTGACCGCTGCTTGGGACCACTGTGTGTGACCGCTGCTTGGGACCACTGTGTGTGACCGCTGCTTGGGACCACTGTGTGTGACCGCTGCTTGGGACCACTGTGTGTGACCGCTGCTTGGGACCACTGTGTGTGACCACTGCTTGGGACCACTGCGTGTGACCGCTGCTTGGGACCACTGTGTGTGACCGCTGCTTGGGACCACTGTGTGTGACCGCTGCTTGGGACCACTGTGTGTGACCGCTGCTTGGGACCACTGTGTGTGACCGCTGCTTGGGACCACTGTGTGTGACCGCTGCTTGGGACCACTGTGTGTGACCGCTACTTAGGACCACTGTGTGTGACCGCTACTTGGGACCACTGTGTGTGACCGCTGCTTGGGACCACTGTGTGTGACCGCTGCTCGGGACCACTGTGTGTGACCGCTGCTTGGGACCACTGTGTGTGACCGCTACTTGGGACCACTGTGTGTGACCGCTGCTTGGGACCACTGTGTGTGACCGCTGCTTGGGACCACTGTGTGTGACCGCTGCTTGGGACCACTGTCTAGGACCACTGCCTGGGCCCACTGCCTAGGACCACTGCCTGGGACCACTGCCTGGTACCACTGCCTGGGACCACTGCCTGGGACCACTGCATGTGACCGCTGCCTGGGACCGCTGTGTGTGACCGCTGCTTGGGACCACTGTCTAGGACCACTGTCTGGGACCACTGCATGTGACCGCTGCCTGGGACCGCTGTGTGTGACCGCTGCCTGGGACCACTATCTGGGACCACTGCATGTGACCGCTGTCTGGGACCACCGCATGTGACCGCTGCTTGGGACCACTGTCTAGGACCACTGCCTGGGCCCACTGCCTAGGACCACTGCCTGGGACCACTGCCTGGGACCATTGCCTGGGACCACTGCCTGGGACCACTGCATGTGACCGCTGCCTGGGACCACTGTGTGTGACCGCTGTTGGGACCACTGTCTAGGACCACCGTCTGGGACCACGGCAACTGTGCTTCTCACACCACTACCTGAGAAAGAAGCAAGGGACCAACACCTGACATCTCAGTATACCTGAGGGCTCTCAAGTTACCTGTCATGTCTATGTTAGTGTATTGGTGGGTGACATCACAGCGCACCTGGAATTTATTTCCTGGTGGCAGGTAACCAGGGTGTTGTTAAATTAGACACATGTGCAACTCTTGGGTAACTTTATTGAGGAAACGTTTCGCCACACAGTGGCTTCATCAGTCCATACGTATGGATTGTTAGGTAAGACACATATGCAACAGTTAGGTATCTTTATTTCGAAACGTTTCGCCTACACAGTAGGCTTCTTCAGTCGAGTACAGAAAAGTTGATAGAAGCAGAAGATACTTGAAGACGATGTAATCAAGTCTCTTCTGCTTCTATCAACTTTTCTGTACTCGACTGAAGAAGCCTACTGCGTAGGCGAAACGTTTCGAAATAAAGATACCTAACTGTTGCATATGTGTCTTACCTAACAACCTGTCGATGTGTTCAGTCCAATCTATTCAATTCAGTCTATTCAAGATTGATGGACTGAACACATCGACTCAAGGTTGAGGGACTGATTACCTCATTCTCCTCCTGTTCTTCAAGTTTCTCCTACGTATGGACTGATGAAGCCACTGTGTGGCGAAACGTTTCCTCAATAAAGATACTCAAGAGTTGCACATGTGTCTAATTTATCAACCAGGGTGTTGCAGAAAGCAGGTGACGTAACACCTTGTTGCATAATGCTCTGGTTGTCGCCGGTCTAGTGCAATTGGGTATTCTCAGTCATATACTGTAGTTCTGAAATGTGAGGTCATTTCACCACTGAATCTGTAGACAAATAGCCCGCACATAGAAGAGAGGAGCTTACGACGACGTTTTGGTCCCACTTGGACCGTTTACAAAGTCGGTGTGACTTTGTTGTACAAGAATGGTAAACAATACCGACAAGATGAAATTAAGACACATGTGCACCATCTGGGTATCTTTATTGTAGATGTTTCGCCATCCAGTGGCTTTATCAATACAAATTCCAGGACATAACTTGAAGACAGGAGAACTATGTACAGAAGATGAGGTAATCAGTCCCTCAACCTTGCAGTAGGTGCGAAGAGCACCATAGTCGTGGAGATTCTGAAGCAGAAGCAAGGCGCCTGACGCTTATATAGTAACGTCAGGTGTGACTTGGTAAATGGTCCAAGTCGGACCGAAACGTCGTGGTAAGCTCCTCTCTTCTAGACTCAAGAAATCGTAATGACACGATTGCAAACAAACCATACGGGCTGGAGTTTTGAGACTCTATGACGGCGGGTTCAATCCCGGCCGGGGGTATGGTTTCTCCTCTCTTCTATGTGCGGGTCATTTGTGTATCGTTCCAGTCACGGTATTGTACTTTTTGCTATTATTTAACAGTGAATCTACATTGCTTTTGCATATATTCTTAATGTAATGTGATCGAAATTTCTGACTCGACAGCTGTTTTTTCTCTCCTATACATATAATTTTTGGTGACTCGCTCTGTGATGGATTTTTTTTAATTCCACTTTTCTTGTGTATAGGATAGGCCATTCTAAGAGATGAAAATAAATGGTATAAAATACCGACACAATGGAAACATAAACACATATGCAGTTTAATGTGATCCTTTATTGGCAACGTTTCGCCCACACAGTGGGCTTTTTCAAGTCACAAACAGATAAATGTGTTTGTGACTTGAAAAAGCCCACTGTGTGGGCGAAGCGTTGCTAATAAAAGATCATATTAAACTGCATATGTGTTTATGTTTCCATTCTAAGAGATGGTGATTCCTAGGTAATAGTAACTCCAGCTCCGCTGGTTAGGAAACCATTGAAGTTACAGTAGCTGATGAACCCTGATGAAGTCCTCCTGAAGTTCCTCAGTTGATGGACTGATTACATCGTCTTCAAGTATCTTCTGCTTCTATCAACTTTTCTGTACTTGACTGAAGAAGCCTACTGTGTAGGCGAAACGTTTCGAAATAAAGATACCTAACTTTTGCATATGTGTCTTACCTAACAACCTGTCGGTATTTTATACCATTTTAATGTTTCCTCAGCTCACGCTGACACATTTCAGCGCTATGTATGAAATCCAGTCTGTGTGATTTAATGTACCCCGGAAACATTGCTTTTGTTCCTAGTGTGTAACCATGTATAGTAGATGTAGCTTTGATATACCCTTGAGTTTCGAGAGTCTTTTTACTTCTGGAGCCCGGCCATGGGCCAGGTTTGTTTGGTGTTTGCCTGGTCAACTAGGCTGTTGCTATTGGTGGCAGCCTTTTGCTGGTGTAATCAATTTTGTTATTATAAAAATCTGCCCTTGTATATACAAACCTTCCTCCCTGGCCTATCAGAGAGGCAGACCACACCGGCCACACAACAGAAGCCACACGTGTGTGTCCCGGTGTCAGCTGGCCACTCACCACACTGTTTACCCTCACCACGTGCTCACACTCACAGCTGATTTGTGTTTACTTTAACCACGTGTTTGACTGCTGAGGTGATCACTAGATACCTGATACACCTACCTCCTTCCCCTACTCCTTTTCTCTTTCCCTTCCTCCCCTCCCCTCTTCTCTCTTATTTTCCCATTCCTTTTATGTATATCGCCTTTCCCCCTTTTCTCTCTCCTGCATTTTTTCCTGTTTATTCCTTCACTTCATCTCAGCTTCTTCATTTTTCTCTCACTCCCCTACCCCTTGCTTTCACTCCTCTTTCCCTACCTCCATCTTGCTTTCCACTTTCTCACTCCCTTTCCCCTACCTCCATCCTAGTCTCCTCTTTCCCTCACTCCCCTACCCCTACCTACATCTTGGTCCCCTCTTCCGCTCACTCCATTTCCCCTGCCTCCATCTTGCTCTCCACTGTCTCACTCCCCTACCCCTACCCACATCTTGATCCCCTGTTTCACTCCCCTGCCCCTACCTCCATCATGCTTCCCTCTACCCCGCCTCCCTTGCACGCCCGAGCAGGGTCGGGCATCGTGCAGGCGTGTGATAAGAGAGGTCATGGAAGGCTGAGTCAGGATCAGAACTTAAGCTTCAACTCTCCTTTATGAGAGTGACGCTGCCCACTAAATTAAAGACACACTTCACTTGTTTTCAATCGCAAAGAAGGACGTGTGGGATCACCTCCCTTCCCAGCTCCCCATTTCCCATTTCTCCTTACCACTTTCTCCCCAATTCCCAACTTTCCCTTCCCTCTCCGCGCCAGCTTCCACACACACCGGGTTTTAGACTTTTGCTATTTCTGAAGAGACGACATTCGAGGATCCCCAGAAATGTCTGTTTTTCTCGGCAGATTTCCAGGTTTCTGGAGCAGGTTTCGGATTTCCAGGGATGGGATACTGGCTTCCAAACGGAGGGTTTGGATTTTTCTGGAAGAGTTAGTTGTTAGTTTAATATGTTTATTATGCACCCCATACCCATCCTGTGGGCGGTAATCAAAAGATTACAGAGGTACATAATTGGTCCAGGGACTGGACTCCAAAGTTTTGATAGCTGAGGAAGTTACAAAGGTAATGAACTAGATCTGGTCATAATCATGACCAAGTTACAAAGGTAATGAGCTCCAGGTAGAGCTGGAAGAGCGAACTGGTTTCAAGAGGGAGGTTACAGGTTTCCAGAGGGACTACTGGTATCAAGAGGGAGGCTACAGGTTTCCAGTGAGAGGCTACTGGTTTCAAGAGGGAGGCTACTGGTTTCCACTGAGAGGCTACAGGTTTCCAGTGAGAGGCTACTGATTTCAGGAGGGAGGCTACTGGTTTCCACTGAGAGGCTACTGGTTTCCAGTGAGAGGCTACATGTTTCCAATGAGAGGCTACTGATTTCAGGAGGGAGGTTACTGGTTTCCACTGAGAGGGTACAAGTTTCCAGTGAGAGGTTACTGGTTTCAAGAGGGAGGCTATAGGCTTCCAGTGAGAGGCTACTGGTGTCCAATGAGAGGCTACTGGTATCCAGTGAGAGGCTACTGGTGTCCAATGAGAGGCTACTGGTTTCCAGTGAGAGACTACTGGTTTCCAGTGAGAGGCTACTGGTTTCAAGAGGCATGCTACAGGTTTCCACTGAGAGGCTACTGGTTTCAAGAGGGAGTCTATAGGTTTCCAGTGAGAGGCTACTGGTTTCCAGTGAGAGGCTACTGGTTTCAAGAGGGAGTCTATAGATTTCCAGTGAGAGGCTACTGGTTTCCAGTGAGAGGCTACTGGTTTCAAGAGGCCACTGGTTTCCACTGAGAGGCTGCTGGTTTCAAGAGGCCACAGGTTTCCACTGAGAGGCTACTGGTTTCAAAAGGCAACAGGTCTCCACTGAGAGGCTACTGGTTTCAAGAGGGAGTCTATAGATTTCCAGTGAGAGGCTACTGGTTTCCAGTGAGAGGCTACTGGTTTCAAGAGGAGGCTACTGGTTTCAAGAGGCCACTGGTTTCCACTGAGAGGCTGCTGGTTTCAAGATGCCACAAGTTTCCACTGAGAGGCTACTGGTTTCAAAAGGCCACAGGTCTCCACTGAGAGGCTACTGATTTCAAAAGGCCGCAGGTTTCCACGGAGAGGCTACTGGTTTCAAAAGGCCACAGGTTTCCACTGAGAGGCTACTGGTTTCAAAAGGCAACAGGTCTCCACTGAGAGGCTGCTGGTTTCAAAAGGCCACAGGTTTCCACGGAGAGGCTACTGGTTTCAAAAGGCCACAGGTTTCCACTGAGAGGCTACTGGTTTCAAAAGGCCGCAGGTTTCCACGGAGAGGCTACTGGTTTCAAAAGGCCGCAGGTTTCCACGGAGAGGCTACTGGTTTCAAAAGGCCGCAGGTTTCCACTGAGAGGCTACTGGTTTCAAAAGGCCCCACAGGTTTCCACGGAGAGGCTACTGGTTTCAAAAGGCCGCAGGTTTCCACGGAGAGGCTACTGGTTTCAAGAGGCCACTGGTTTCCACTGAGAGGCTGCTGGTTTCAAAAGGCCACAGGTTTCCACGGAGAGGCTACTGGTTTCCACTGAGAGGCTACTGGTTTCAAAAGGCCGCAGGTTTCCACTGAGAGGCTACTGGTTTCAAAAGGCCGCAGGTTTCCACTGAGAGGCTACTGGTTTCAAAAGGCCGCAGGTTTCCACGGAGAGGCTACTGGTTTCAAAAGGCCACAGGTTTCCACTGAGAGGCTACTGGTTTCAAAAGGCCACAGGTTTCCACGGAGAGGCTACTGGTTTCAAAAGGCCACAGGTTTCCACGGAGAGGCTACTGGTTTCAAAAGGCCACAGGTTTCCACTGAGAGGCTACTGGTTTCAAAAGGCCACAGGTTTCCACGGAGAGGCTACTGGTTTCAAAAGGCCGCAGGTTTCCACTGAGAGGCTACTGGTTTCAAAAGGCCACAGGTTTCCACGGAGAGGCTACTGGTTTCAAAAGGCCGCAGGTTTCCACGGAGAGGCTACTGGTTTCAAAAGGCCACAGGTTTCCACTGAGAGGCTACTGGTTTCAAAAGGCCACAGGTTTCCACGGAGAGGCTACTGGTTTCAAAAGGCCGCAGGTTTCCACTGAGAGGCTACTGGTTTCAAAGGCCACAGGTTTCCATGAGAGGCTAACTGGTTTCAAAAGGCCACAGGTTTCCACGGAGAGGCTACTGGTTTCAAAAGGCCGCAGGTTTCCACTGAGAGGCTACTGGTTTCAAAAGGCCGCAGGTTTCCACTGAGAGGCTACTGGTTTCAAAAGGCCGCAGGTTTCCACTGAGAGGCTACTGGTTTCAAAAGGCCGCAGGTTTCCACGGAGAGGCTACTGGTTTCAACAGTGACTGTGGACACAAAAAAAAAACCAGTGTTTGAATTGTTTGGTGGTTTCGGAAAATGTTTTAGGTTTATAGAAACCTTTGGGTTTATATATTCAGGTTTAAGAAGTGTCAGATGTACTCTGCTTGAGTACTTGATCGTAATCTATACATTGTTAAGCAGATGTACTCTGCTTGAGTACCTGATCGTAATCTATACATTGTTAAGCAGATGTACTCTGCTTGAGTACCTGATCGTAATCTATACATTGTTAAGCAGATGTACTCTGCTTGAGTACCTGATCGTAATCTATACATTGTTAAGCAGATGTACTCTGCTTGAGTACCTGAACGTAATCTATACATTGTTAAGCAGTATAAATTTGTCTCAGAAATATTTCCTATAACTTGGGATTTTTTAAAATGTTTGACTTTTTTTTTTTTTTGAGAAGCACTTTCATCATTCAGTCAATGACTGTCTTGCCAAAGGCGTGCCGATGCTATAGTTATAACACTGTAATATCTCCACCTCTCCTTCAGAGTACAGGCCGTTTCCCACCTCCAGGACTCAAGTCCAGCTTGCCGGTTTTTCTAAATTCCTTCATGGATGTTAGCATGCGCACACTCCAACAGCACGTCAAGTCATAAAAACCTCTTACCTCCACTTACTCCTAACACGTTTGAAATGTCACCTGATTTTGTGATATTTGTATTTTGGATATGTGAGCCAACTAACTGCCAACAGCAACAGCCTGGTTGACCAGGCAATCAGCAAAGGAATGCCTGGTCCCAGGCCTTTTTTTGCTGATTCTTCGTTAGAATTCATGTTTCCCATTTGAACCTTTTTAAATGTTTCTTTAAGCTCTTGATCCTTTGGAAAACTCTCGAAAAATCTTTTAATATTCCTTAAAAGTCTTGGATTTCTTGAGAGAGTCTTCGATTCCTTAAAAGAGTCTTGGATTCCTTAAAAGAGTCTTGGATTCCTTGAGAGAGTCTTGGATTCCTTAAAAGAATCTTGGATTCCTTAAAAGAGTCTTGGATTCCTTAAAAGAGTCTTGGATTCCTTAAAAGAGTCTTGGATTCCTTAAGAGAGTCTTGGATTCCTTGAGAGATTCTTGGATTCCTTAAAAGAGTGTTGGATTCCTTAAAAGAGTGTTGGATTCCTTAAAAGAGTCTTGGATTCCTTAAAAGTGTTGGATTCCTTAAAAGAGTGTTGGATTCCTTAAAAGAGTGTTGGATTCCTTGAGAGAGTCTTGGATTCCTTGAGAGAGTCTTGGATTCCTTAAAAAAGTCTTGGATTCCTTTAGAGAGTCTTGGATTCCTTAAAAGAGTCTTGGATTCCTTGAGAGAGTCTTGGATTCCTTGAGAGAGTCTTGGATTCCTTAAAAGAGTCTTGGATTCCTTGAAAGAGTCTTGGATTCCTTAAAAGAGTCTTGGATTCCTTAAAAGAGTCTTGGATTCCTTAAAAGAGTCTTGGATTCCTTGAGAGAGTCTTGGATTCCTTAAAAGAGTCTTGGATTCCTTGAGAGAGTTGGATTCCTTGAGAGAGTCTTGGATTCCTTAAAAGAGTCTTGGATTCCTTAAAAGAGTCTTGGATTCCTTAAAAGAGTCTTGGATTCCTTGAAAGAGTCTTGGATTCCTTAAAAGACTCTTGGATTCCTTACAAAGCTCCTAGATTCCTCGAGCGCTTTCTGATTCCCAGGAAGAGCAGAGCGCCGTACTTCCAGAGTATCCAAACACGAAAAGTTTTCCTGTTTTGTGTTTGTGTTTGCGAGGGATTCAATCACGGTGCCATGTTGCCTTAGAGGACCAGTTTTGAGGATTTCTTGCCTAGTGTGCACTTTAGTGTCGTCTGGTTATATCAACCTCTTTTTGCTCTCTCTTATTTTGTAAACGGGTCCTATAATGACCTTTTTTTTAGACTATATTTCTGTAAAGCTGTGGTCGGAAGGAGGGGAGGATGGGGACAGAACCTTCTGCTTTACTGTCCTTGCTGCAGTCATCTAGAGGTTAGTAGGTAGTTCTTAATTTAGATATTTGTTCCCCTCATGGAAGGTTCCTTGATGTTGGTGAGGGGCTCTTGATTTAAGGAATTGGATCTGCTCAGTTCCCCGAAATTTAAACCTGAAAGCCTTCCCCCATCCCCCCCCCTGGGGCGGTATAACCTACGGGGTTTTGCCCTTCCCCTTATTAAAAAAAATAATAGATATTTGTTTTACAGTCGTTTGTAAAAAGACTTTTTGTACACTTTAAACTTTCATGTGCATTTACGTGGTGCGTGTGTTGTGTTGTGTGTGGTGGGGTTTTGTGTGTGTTGTGTCGGGTGGGGTTTTGGTGTTGTTGTGGTTTGGGGGTTTTTGTATGTGTTTATGGGGTTTTTTGTATTGTTATTTGTGGTGGTGTGTGGTGTGTTGGTGTGGTGTGTGTGTGTATGTGTTATGTTATTTGTATTTTGTGTTATGTGTTTGTTTGTGTGTGTGTGTGTGTGGTTTGTGTGTGTGTTGTGTGTGTGTGTGTGGTGTGGTGTGGTTGTGTGTAGTGTATTGTGTATGTGTATGTGGTGGTGATGTGTGTGTGTGGTGTGTGGTGTGTTGGGGTTTTATTTTGTGTGTGTATGTGTGTTGTGTTATGTGTGTTGTGTTGTGTGTTGTGTGTTGTGTGGGTGTGGAGTGTGTGTTGTTTTGGTTTTGTGTTGTGTGTGTGTGGTGTGTGTGTGTGTGTGTGTGTAGTGTGTGTTGTGTGTGTGTGTGTGTGTGTGGTTGTGTGTGGTGTGTGTGTGTGTGTGTGTGTGTGTGTGTGTTTTGTGGGTGTGGGGTGTGTGTGTGTGTGTGTGTATGTGTTTTGGTGTGTGTTGTGTGTGTGTGGGTGTGGTGTGTGGTTTTGGGTGTGTGTGTGTGTTGTGTGTGTTGTATGGTGTGTTTTGGGGTGTTGTGTGTGTGTGTATGTGTGTGTATGGTTTTGTGTGTGTGGGTGTGTGTGTGGTGTGTGTGTGGTGGGTGTGTGTGTGGGGTGTGTGTGTGTGTATGTGTGTGTATGTGTGTGTGTGTGGGTGTGTGTGTGTGTGGTGTGTGTGGGTGTGTGTGGGGTGTGTTTTGTGTGTGTATGTGTGGGGTTTTGTATTTTGTGTGGTGTGTTTTGTGGGGGGTGTGTGTGTGTGTAGTTGTGTGTATGTGTGTGTATGGTGTGTGTGTGTGGGTGTGTGGTGTTGGGTGTTGTGTGTGTAGTTGTTTTTGGTGTTGTGGGGGTGTGTGGTGTGTGTTGTGTGTTTGTGTATGGGGTTGTATTTTGGGGTTGTGTTGTTGTGTTGTGGTGTGGTTGTGGGTTGTGTGTGTGTGTGTGTGTGTGTGGGTGTGTGGGGTGTGTGTGTTTTGGTGTGGTGTTGTGTGTGTGTGTGTGTGTGTTTCAAACAGGCAAAAGAAGTTAACACAAATGTCCCACACTCCAGTACATACATGAAAACACGTAAACAAAATGAATGCACACACTCGTTCACACACACACACACACACACACCACACACACACACACACCCCAACACACACACACACCCCACACACACACACACACATACACACATACACATACACACACCCCACACACACACACACACAAAACACATACACACACCACAAACACACACACAAACACACACACACACACACACACACACACACTCGCACACACACACACACAAACACACACACACACAACACACTCACACACACATACACACATACACATACAACATACCACACATGGAAATCAGCAAATGTAGTCCCAATCTAAAAAAAGCAGACAGACATGAAGCACTAAACTACAGACCATGTCACTGACATGTATAGTATGTAAAATCATGAAAGATTATCAGGAGAAGAGGGGTGGAACACCAATAAAAAATGATCTCATCAACAGCAGCCAACATGGTTTCAGGACGGGAAAGCCGTGTGTCACCAAACCTACTGGATTCTATGAACATGGTGACAGCAGTAAAGACAAGAAGAGAGGGGTGGGTGAATGCATTTTCTTGGACTGCAAAGGCGTTTGACCACGTACCACACAAAGATTAGTGCAAAAACCTGAGAACCAAGCGGGATAACAGGAAGGCATTACAATGGATCATAATACTTGTCAGAAGACCGCAGCGAGTCATGGTAACTTGTCGATTGTGTCAGAGTGGGCACCTGTGATCCACGGGTCCCACAGGGACATCCTAGACCATGCTGTTTTTCT
Organism: Cherax quadricarinatus; assembly: GCF_026875155.1. Taxonomy (NCBI): domain Eukaryota; kingdom Metazoa; phylum Arthropoda; class Malacostraca; order Decapoda; family Parastacidae; genus Cherax; species Cherax quadricarinatus. The sequence continues at coordinate 17,835,827 of NC_069496.1, forward strand.
GGTATTTGTAATGACATGACGGAAGGAATAAACTCTGAGGTGTCCCTGTTTGCAGATGACGTAAGTTGATGAGAAAATTCATTCGATCGAAGACATGCAGAACTACAAAGACCTGAACAGGCTGCAGACCTGTCCCGCAATTGGCTCTGGAGTTCAATCCCACAAGTGCAAGTCATGAAGATTGTCAAGTAGGGGGGGGTAATGATTCGGGAATATTGGGGTAAGAGGAGGAGTCAGTAGCAAGGGACAGGCAGCGAGTGGTAGGAGAGATGATTAGCGGAGGTAGGTAGTACTGTGATTCACTGTGACTACAAAACTTCACCTCTCATTACCTACTCACCACAGACTACCTCACCACCCCCTCCATACATGACATGGAAATAAAATAATGAATAAAATAGCAAATAACGGGACATAATAGTTACTATTCACACAAACACAGTTTTTTATTAGCTTTGTACAATAATTTAATTTGGGACCAGGAAACATTATTGGGGTTTAGGATAAATGGATGTACCAATAAGCAGTGAGACGAAACACAATCAACTTGACGAAAATGAATATAACTTACAATATATACAAGGACATTTCACTACAGGAACTAAGCCACAGGTCCCCAAGGCTATTTACACACGAGTACTGCTTCCGAAGCCATACCTGCCCATTGTTCCAACATCCCTCTCCTCCCGAACCTCTCCAGCTCGGCTCTGCTCCCAGCCAAGAAGCACACCCGAATCTCACTACTCTCCGCTGTTTCCTTTTGGGCTTATATTGTCCCGAGAGCACCCCCCACATGAGGTTGTGCTCATCGGGTTTGCTCTGACGTCGAGTCTGACGCCGTCCAAACACAAGAACCTCAGTCTTAAGCGCGAAAAGGCGTGGGCACTGACAGACATTTGCAGGCAAGGTGTGACCATTAATTGGGTTAAATTTGGTCTCTCCCAGAGACCTCACAAGCCCAGCTGAACAACATACCAAGATGGTGGAAGGGCAAAGAAGCCCGCAACGGAGTACAGTCTATGGGTGCCAGAGACTACAAACCTCAAACCTCAAGGAAAAAATCTGGGTGAGTATAACACCAGGCCCATCTCCTGAAGCGCACATCAACCCAATAAACTCTGCAGCATATGGGTGCCTAGCAAACCTCAGAACACATTCCGACATCTTAATAAGAATCATTCAGACCCTGTACACCGTGTACTTAGGCCCATATTGAGTAGCGGCTCCATTAGGGAAACCCACACCTAAGCCAAGCACGTAAAGAAACTAGAGAAAGTGCAAAGGTTTGCAACAAAGACCCTAGTCCCAAGCTAAGAGGTAAGTCCTACGAGGAGCAGGTTAAGGGAAATCAACCTGACGACACAGGAGGACAGAGAGATAGGGGGGACATGATAACGACATACAAAATACTGAGAGGAATAGACAAGTGGACAAAGATAGGAATGTTCCGAGATTGGACACAGTAACAAGGGACACCGTTGGAAGTGAAACACAGATGAATCACAGGGATTTAGGAAGTATTTTCTTCAGCGCTAGAGTAGCAGTAAGTGAAATAGTTTGGGAAGCGATGTATGAGGCAGGATCCATACATAGCTTTAAAGATCAGAGGTATGATAACGCTCACCCTCAGGAGAGTGACCTAGTAGCGATCATCAGTGAAGAGGCGGGGCCAGAGCTCGGACTCGACCCCCGCAACCTCAACTAGGTGAATACTCACACACACACACACACAGCACACACACACACCCACACACTACACATACACACACATGCAAACAATTAAATACACTCGCAAACAAAGGCAGACAGACGCAATTATCAAACAATAACGTAGGTAAACAGAATATACTCAAAGTAGAGAGACGATAAGAGGGAAGTAACGGAGATTGATATAAGGAGAAATGTAAAGGGGAAGTAAAGTGGGTAAACCGTGAGAAAGTAAAGAAGGGACGAGAGAGAGAGAAGAAAGGACGAAGGAAAGAAGGGTATGATGATAAGAGTGGCGCCTGTCTGGTTTCTCTCTCTCTCTCTCTCTCTCTCACACACACACACACACACACACACACACACACACACACACACACACACACACACACACACACACACACACACGTAAACAAAGACCTGTCATTGGACACACAAACACCTGTCAAGACTATTACATCTAAAACCATACAAGAAAAATGAAATTATTCTATTATCTGGTTCTTAAATAATCTGGAATTTTGTGTGTGGTGTTGTGTGTATATATTATTATATATATATATAAATATATATATATATATATAAATATATATATAATATAATATAAAACATAAGAACATAAGAACGAAGGAACAACTGCAGAAGGCCTACTGCCCATCGAGGCAGGTCCAATTCTCCTACCGCCTTAAGCAATGCACCCAACCTCGTCAGGTCCAGGTCACATTGAACTTTAGGAGGAACACGGCAACCGACCAGTAGCACAAGCTATCAGGTCTAACTCACACCCAACCACATCCACTCATGTTTTTATATCCAACCTATTTTGAAAGCTACACAACGTTCTGGCCTCTATAAACGTACTTGGGAGTTGTTTTCCACTCATCCCCAACTCTATTACCAAACCCATCCTTTCCTATATCCTCCTGAAATATGAAGTTTTCAAACTTAAAACCATTGCTGCGAGTCCTGTCTAGGCTAATATTTCAAAACACTTTACATCCACATTTTTTATTCCTGTCTTCCATTATACACCTCAAACATATCCCCCTAATTCTAACGTCATCTAGAGATGCAATCAGGCCTTAGTCTATCCTCATAGGGAAGGTTTCTGATACATGGGACAACTTGTCCATCCTCAGTTAAGACACATGTGCAACATCTGATATCTTTAGTGGTAGACGTTTCGCATCCATGGCTTTATCAATACAGATTCTAGGACATAATAGGAAGACAGTAAACATATACAAAGATGAGGTAATCAGTCCCTCTTGCCTTTGGAGTTAGTGTTCACAGCATCGTGGTGGAGAAATCCTGGAGCAAAGGCAAGAAGACTGGCTTTATATAAGCGTCCAGTGAAGGGACGGGCAGCAGACAGGGCAGTCACTGGTAGGCGGGATTCCCCATGAAGTAGGTCCCTTCCCAAAGAGATTGGGTTAGTTGTAGCAGCCGTGAAGAAGGTCTTGTAGATGTCCTCTGAACCAAGATTCCAGAAGTTGCAGTTCTAAGTGTGCAAGAAATCCAATTGCACAAGGTGTCCCTTAACTTTCAATTGTCGGTATTTAATTACCTTTCTTGCACATTTGACATCCTCCTTTGTAAATTTTCCAGAGAAATTTAAATATCCATTCTGTTAATACGAAGACCAAAACCTTGGTGCAGCAATAATCTAATGAGGCCTAACCAAGGATGTATTAGAGTTGAAGAACAAAAACCTGAGCTCCGATTATTTATGCTTCTTGAATGAAGCCAAGGATTCTATTAGCTTTATTGCGAACAACTATGCATTGTTGTTTGGTTTTCAGATTACCTGCAACCAGAACTCCTAATCTTTTCGCAAATCCTAATATTAAGATCTACATTATTTAGTTTATCATGTGGCATGTTATTGTCCTTCCAACATTTAGAACTTTGCATTATATAATATATATATTATATATAATATATATATAAATATATATATTATATTTATAAATAATATATATATATATACATATACACCACACAACGTATACACACTTTCATATCTGGCATTGGCGATTGGAGAGAGAGGGAGGGAGAGAGAGAGAGAGAGAGAGAGAGAGAAATCGAGAAGAGAGAGAGAGAGAGAGAGAGAGAGAGCAATAAATGCAACTTAAGATATGGAAAGAAAAGCTAAAATAGGTAGGAACAAAGAGAATGGAAAGAGAATAAGAAATGGAGATGGTTGGAGTGGTGAGGAAGATACGGTGATGAGGGAATACCTGGGTCACGTTCCACCTCTCATATACCCAAGTGTGACCACCACA